>CM040123.1:380533885-380900892 GCA_022559845.1 Amorphophallus konjac
AAGAACGCGCTACTGGAGTATAGCGCGTTCTCAGTCCGCGGCCGAAAACGGTAAGAACGCCCAAAAATTCTAACCACGCCCCCATGCCTCCATAGGAGAGGGGGAAAACAAAGGGGAAGACCCCTGGGGACCCCTAGCATGATTCTAGGCCATCAAAACACGAAATCATGCATGAATCCATAGATCGGGCGAGCTCTCCCCAAATCATGGAAAAACCCAAAAACGCTCAAACGATCCCCTCTCGGCCTCCCCGCGGCCTATAAATCGCGGAAAAGATCGGCATGAGGCTAAGGAACGTCACCCTACCTCAATGGAGCGAATGCTCCGCCGGATCGATCACGAATCACGAAGAATGCTCGAAGCTTCACGAACTCCCCACGCTTCCCACGCTCGCCGCACGCCCACGAGATCGCCTCACCGTCGCCCACGCGTCCGCGCCGTCGCCCCGCCGCCGTCCGTAGCCGGAGAGGGGTTCGCCGCGTCCGAATGGGAGAGAGGGAGAGAGGAGGGTGTCACGGTGGGAAGAAAGGAGGAAGAGGAAGAAGAAGAAAGAGAAAGGAAAAGAAAAGAAAAGAATTAGGCTTTATAGAAAATCCGAATTTTCGGAAAAATACCGAAAAATAGAAAAATACATTTCTGGAATCCTCGGAACGCACCGATCGCAACGGTACCACTCGTGCCTGGGGGAACGCCCGGTTCGCCCGCAGCGAGCTTCCGAAGGAAAAGCCGAAACACACACCGGGAATCGGAAAACACACGCGGAAAAGCCGCGGAACGCCTCCGGGCCTCCGAAACGACTCCGGATCGCGCCGATCCGAACACGAAAGATGTCCGAAACGAAATTTCGGACACAACGGAGCCGGACGCTCCGAAAACCAGATCCGGGACCCACGAAGAAGGATCCGAAAGGTCCGGGATATTACAGCCCTCCCCCCTTAAGGAATTTCGTCCTCGAAATTGAGAACAACCCAAGGGGAAAGAAGAGGAAGACTCACTCAAACAGATACGGGAACTGCTGACGCATCTCGTCCTCACGTTCCCACGAAGCCTCACCACCAGAGTGTCGTTGCCACACGACCTTTACCAAGGGAATGACCTTGTTCCGCAGGCGCTGCTCTCGCCTATCCTCCACGCGGATCGGAAACTCTGGGAGAGAAAGATCTGGAGTCACCTCAGGCCAAACAGAAAACTCGAGCACATGAGAGTCATCGGGCATATACTTCCGCAACATCGAGACGTGGAACACGTCATGCACCGACGCCAACTCAGGAGGTAACTGCAACCGGTAAGCAACCTCACCGATGCGTTCCACAATCGCGAAAGGACCAATATAGCGGGGACTCAGCTTCCCACGCCGTCCAAAACGCATCACCCCCTTCATCGGAGAAACTCTCAAGAACACATGATCGCCCACGGCGAACTCGAGGGGCTGCCTCCTACGGTCAGCATAGCTCTTCTGCCGACTCTGGGCCGCCAACATGTTCTGACGAACCAGGTGCACAACATCCACACATTGCTGCACCAATTCCGGTCCCGTCAAAACACGCTCACCCACCTCAAACCAATCAAGTGGAGTCCGACAAGGACGCCCATACAGTGCCTCATAAGGAGCCATGCCGATGCTCGAATGATAGCTGTTGTTATAGGCAACTGCCACCAACGGTAGGTGATGAATCCAACTCCCCTGCCACTCCAGGCAGCAGGATCTCAGCATGTCCTCCAAAGTCTGAATGGTCCTCTCAGACTGACCATCTGACTAAGGATGATACGCCGAGCTAAATGCCAACTCCGTGCCAAGAGCTCGCTGTAAACTCCTCCAGAATCCAGAAGTGAAGCGCGGATCCCGATCCGACACGATCGAAATGGGAATCCCATGCAACGGCACGATCCGCTCCACATAAAGACGAGCCAACTTAGGCACGTTCCAGCTGACCTTGACCGGTAGCAACCGCGTCACCTTCGTCAGTCGATCCACCAGTAACCAAATACTGTCCTGCCCACTCGGGGTCTTAGCAACCCCACCACAAAATCTGTGGTCACATGGTCCACTTCCAAGCAGGAACATCCAAGGGCTGGAGAGTACCTCCTGGTCGTCTGATGCTCCGCCTTCACCTGCGGACAGATCAGGCACCTGGCCAGAAATCGGCGACATCTCTCTTCATGCCAGGCCACCAAAACTGCCTCCGCAAGTTCCGATACATCTTCGTCGCACCCGGGTGTACAGTGTACCTGCTCCCATGAGCCTCGCGTACACCGCACGACGAACCTGCTCCTCCGCTGGGACGTACAACCTGCCACGAAACCTCGCAGCACCGTCCTCGCCGAGCTCCACGTCAGCCCATCGCAAGAGTCCGGGGCAACTCAGGGTCCGCATGCTGAGCCTCTGTCACCCTGACGACGGATAGCTAGGAGTGACAGTCAGACTCGCAAGCACTGCCAACCCTCGCTCCTGGGGAATCTTGAGCCTGAAGGATACTTCGGGCACCTGTTCCCAGAGCCTCCACTTCCTCAGCATCAAGGTACTGACCGCCACCTTCCGACTCAAGGCATCGGCGACGACATTCATCCTGCCCGGCTGATAGACAGGGTGAAGTCATAGTCCTTCATGAACTCCATCCAACGCCTTTGTCTGAGGTTCAGATCTCTCTGCGAGAACACATACCTCAAACTCTTGATGGTCAGTGAACACCTCGAACTTCTCGCCGTACAGATAATGCCTCCAGATCTTCAGCGCGAAGATCACCGCCGCCAACTCAAGGTCATGGGTAGGGTAGTTTCCTCGTGGGGCTTTAGCTGCCGAGATGCATAAGCCACCACTCTACCATGCTGCATCAGAACAGCACCCAATCCGACGCCGGAAGCATCTGTACACACCACAAACCTCCCGATCCAGAAGTAAAACCAACACGGAGCCGAGGTGAGCAATCTCTTCAGTTCCCTGAAGCTCTGGCTCACACTCCTCGGACCAAACGAAAGGCACATCCTTCCGCGTGAGCCTCGTCATCGGGGTCGCAATGCGAGAAAAATTCTGGATAAACCGGCCGATAATAACCCGCAAAGCCCCAAGAAACTCCGGATCTCCGTCACCGACCTCGGCCTCGGCCATTGCATCACAGCCTCGACCTTGGCGGGATTCACGGAAATGCCATCACCAGAAATCACGTGCCCCAGAAAGTGCACCTCGCTGAGCCAAAACTCGCACTTGCTGAGCTTCGCATACAACTGGTGATCTCGCAACGTCTGCAGCACCACACCCAAATGGTACGCATGCTCCTCAGCAGACCGCGAATAAACAAGGATGTCATCCACAAAGATGACCACGAACTGGTCAAATACGGATGAACACCCTCTGCATCAAGTCCATGAAGGCTGCTGGGGCATTGGTGAGCCCAAACGGCATCACCAGAAACTCATAATGCCCGTACCTCGTACTGAATGCAGTCTTCTCCCACATCGGACTCGCGAATTCTCAGCTGATAGTAACCGGACCGCAAATCAATCCGCGAGAACACTCGCGCAGACTGAAGCTGGTCGAACAAATCATCAATCCGCGGGCAACGGATACTTGTTCTTAATGGTCACTTCATTCAGCTGCCGATAGTCAATGCATAGCCGCAGACTACCGTCCTTCTTCTTCACGAACAAGCACGGGCGCACCCCAAGGGAAAAGCTCGGATGAATGTACCCCTTGGCCAACAGTTCCTGCAACTGCGCCCTCAACTCCCTCAGCTCAGCGGGGGCCATACGGTAGGGAGCCTTCGCCAAAGGTCCCGTACCAGGTACAACCTCGATCACGAAATCGATCTCCCGCTGGGGAGGTAATCCAGGCAACTCCTCAGGAAAAACATCGGAAACTCGCACACCACGCAATGTCCTCGACATCCGGCTCCATCCGGTCAGACACAACCACAGACGCGAGAAAACCCTGACAACCTGAATCAAGCAATCGACGGGCTCGAATAGCAGAGATAAGGAATCGAGAAGAGGTGAACGGATACCTTGGAAATAGAAGGTCTCTTGCTCGGATGCTGGAAGTAGACCCTCTTCATTCCACAATCACCCACCGCTCCATGAGTCTCGAGCCAATCCATGCCTAGAATCACGTCGTAATCCCGAAGCTGCAACGCATACAACCTGCCTGGCATACTCCGCCCATCGATCCACACCGGAACCTGGTCGAAGCAATACGGAGTGACCATAAAATCACCCGAAGGCAACTCCACTGCCAAATCACAGGACAACTGGGTCACCGGCTCCTCGACGCTCGACGCGAAATCCTCCGAAATAAACGAATGAGACGCGCCAGAATCAAATAAAACCCGAGCCGCACAACCCAAAATCTGAACGGTACCTTCCACGAGCTGCGACGCCACTGCCTCTGCCCTGGTCAAGTGCGTGATCTGGCCACGAGCTCTGCCTGCCTCCCACACTAGCTGACCTGGGTAGCGACGGATACTGTCCCTGTTGCTGCTGCTGCTGCTGGGGAACCTGCTGCTGCGGCGGCCTCTGAGGACAGTCACGCGCCATATGCCCTGGCTGGTCACACCGAAAACAGATGATCGGCGCCGTGCACTGCCTGCCTGGGTGGGTCCCACCACACCGTGGACAAGGTCCTCGCGATCCACCCACCGATCCCTGACGCTGCAAAGGAAACGGCTGCTGTACACTGCCCGATGAAGCCTGCCCCTGATCCTTGTGCTTCTTACGGAAATTCTTCTTCAGAACTTCTTGACCTTCGAGCCAAAGGACGCAGATCCTGTCACCGAAGCTGCGATGCCGGTACTCCTGAACCACCCGACGCATGCTGGAAGGAACCCTGCTGCTGGGTAGCCGACTGCTGGCTGCGACCTGACAAGGACTGCCCCTGGCTGATCGGTCCTCGAGTCCTCTGCATATCCATCTCAAGGAAATCGCAACACGAGACCGCTGTCTCTAGATCAGTGGCCCCATTCGCGATCAAATGGTGCCTCAGCTCCAGCCTCAAGCCCTGCACAAACTGCGTCGTCCTCACCCTCTCATGCTCCATGATATGAGTGCCGTACCGACCCAGCTCGACAAATCGGGCCCTGTACTGCAACACGGACATGTCACCCTGCACCAGCTCCAGAAACTCCCGCATCCGCTGCGTAGCAACGACGTCTGGACAGTACGTACGCTCGAAAGCACTGACAAAGTCACCCCACTCGACCTGCTCAAGTGGACGAAGCTGAAAGGACGTCTTCCACTCGGAAGACCACCACCTCCGAGCCGTACCCTGCAACTGGTTGTAGGCCAACACCACTCTGTCCCTCGGCAGTACTCTTCGCAGAACTGAACACCCGCTCCATCTCATCAAGCCAATCACGGAGCCGCATCAGGGTCTGCCTGGCCGCTAAAGTAAGGTGGATGGAACTGCATGAAGTCCCTCACCGCTCGGCCCGGCCACCCCTGACTGACGAGCCCTCACCAGCCTATCCGCCGAAACTCTGAGACATGAGATGGTACATGCCACGGAAGAAATCCTCGGCCCCCGGAGCTCTCGCAGCATCCCGCGGCCTCGGTAGCTCCCGGAACTCTGCTATGCTCCTCCTGGTCCCTCTGGACCCCCTGCTGGATCTCCTGACCTCCAGCCGACTGCCCCTGCTGAGAGCGAGAACTCCTCCTCGGCGCCATCCTCGCTCCTGAAGCACAAGACAGAAAACACGAAAACGGCAATGTCAGAATAAAACACGCGGTGCCCAATGCCAGCGTCACATGTACATCATCGTTGTGGACTAGTGGACCACTACAATTACCTATGATTCTCATGTAATTCCACAACCGCGCTCTGATACCAGCTGTAACGACCCGAGAATCGATTACCGGGAAGGCCCGATAACCCGAGACTCGTACCGCCACCCACGAGTCCGAAGACTCGGAAGGGTTAAAAGGATGGTGTGGAGAGCTACACAAGTATCACAAATAATTGCAGAAATTAAACAGTTATAATATTAAGCAGGAAATAAATTAACTATTTTACATGGTCCACAATAAAATGACAACAACAGCAAGACAGTCCACGACTAGTACAGTGACAAGAAAGAAAAGTACAGCTACACGGGGCATCCCCGGCTCTGACCTCTGGCACTACCTCTGGGCACCGCACCACGCTGCGCTCCTGACGCGCTCCCCGAAGGTGGCGTCTCACCTGAAACACGGTGAAAATACGCAGGGAATGAGTCTCGGAACAAGACTCAGTAGGGATCACTCGAACCCTACCTCGTAAAACTGAGAAACTCACTACTCTAGCGGTAGGAAAGTACCTCGGAAAGGAAAGCCCTGTACTCTACAGAACTAGACCCTACGGCACGCAAACCGACACACGTGCCACGGTACGAGAAGACCGAAACCAACGGTCGAATCGTAAAACCCGAAGGTCGGAAACACACGACTGACAGTCTGACACTCAGTACTCGACAGGAGTACCACCCACTAGAAGCACAGCCGGCGGCGTCCCCTGACGTCTTACACCGCACCGCAGGTGAATCCGCCTGACGTGGTAGGTCCCTACCCGAGGCGCAAACACCGTACAAGTAACCTCAAACAAGTGACTAGCTGGGGTCACGCCCGTCGACGTGGGTCCAACCGCCCCCAACCACGTGTGCACACACAGACCACGCATCCTAGGTCTGGCCCTCTGACCGGTTTTCCCCCGTAGCCAGACTCTGGCTAAGACGAGGAGCCTACAGTAACCGGTCCACAAACCGTCTCGAAAGGTGGGTGCCCGTACACCACTCCCAGGTGAGACCAGCACCTCGTACTGGTGGGCTACGACTAGTGGAGGGTCACTGAAGGAGTAGACTCTCAAGTCAATGAAAAACAAGTCGAGTCCGACAAACATGTGTGGAATCACCCCACGCACTAGCTCCGTCAAATGGAGGCCACGGTCGAGAGAAAAACGGACGCACCGCCCACGGCCAAAACTCATGACCAAGGCAAACAGAACCTCCGGACACCAAAGACACGGTCACGGAACTCCACGGGGTGCCCGGGACGCACACACGGCCCAAGGGGAACACCCAATAACAGCCAAATCGCGCTAGGGATACCTAGCGCGACACGGAAGAACGCGCTAGGGAACCCTAGCGCAACAGGGAAGATCGCGCTAGGTCTCCCTAGCGCGACAGGGACCATCGCGCTAGGTCCTCCTAGCGCGACAAGGAATGATCGCGCTATGACCCCATAGCACGACAGGAACCGCCTCCTGTTCATCTTCTCCGATGAACGCGCTCGGTCGGTGGCAGCGCGACCTCCAAGAACGCGCTACTGGAATAGAGCGCGTTCTCAGTCCGCGGCCCGAAAACGGTAAGAACGCCCAAAAATTCTAACCACGCCCCCATGCCTCCATAGGAGAGGGGGAAAACAAAGGGGAAGCCCTGGGGACCCCCTAGCATGATTCTAGGCCATCAAAGCACGAAATCATGCATCAAATCCCATAGATCGGCGAGCTCTCCCCAAATCATGGAAAAACTCAAAAACGCTCAAACGATCCCCTCTCGGCCTCCCCCGCGGCCTATAAATCGCGAAAAGATCGGCATGAGGTTAAGGAACGTCACCCTACCCTCAATGGAGCGAATGCTCCGCCGGATCGATCACGAATCACGAAGAATGCTCGAAGCTTCACGAACTCCCCACGCTTCCCACGCTCGCCGCACGCCCACGAGATCGCCTCACCGTCGCCCACGCGTCCGCGCCGTCGCCCCCGCGCCGTCCGTAGCCGGAGAGGGGTTCACCGCGCCCGAATGGGAGAGAGGGAGAGAGGAGGGTGTCACGGTGGGAAGAAACGGAGGAAGAAGAAGAAGAAGAAAGAGAAAGGAGAAAAAGAAGAAGAAGAAAGAGAAAGGGGAAAAATCCGAATTTTTGGAAAAATACCGAAAAATAGAAAAATACATTTCTGGAATCCTCGGAACGCACCGATCGCAACGGTACAACTCGTGCCTGGGGGAACCGCCCGGTTCGCCCGCAGCGAGCTTCCGAAGGAAAAGCCGAAACCACACACAACGGGAATCAGAAAAACACACGCGGAAAAGCCGCGGAACGCCTCCGGGCCTCCGAAACAACTCCGGATCGCGCCGATCCGAACACGAAAGATGTTCGAAACGAAATTTCGGACACAACGGAGCCGGACGCTCCGAAAACCAGATCCAGGACCCACGAAGAAGGATCCGAAAGGTCCGGGATATTACAGTGGTCGACCGGGGACCGCGACCAGATGGTAGCGGTCGACCGGAGACCGCGACCATGCTGTCACGGTCACCTCACGACCGTGACCAGCCACGCGCAAGCCTGATGGTAGCGGTCGCCCAAGGACTGCGACCAAAACAGTTAGCGGTCATCTAATGACCGCGACCAGACAAAAGCGGTCTATCGTACGACCGCGACGCTCAAAGCATTCCGACCCAAACACAAGGGTGAAAGCGGTTCTCCAGGACCGCGACCAGATGGTAGCGGTTTCTGGTGGACCGCGACCATTTCAGAAAAACCGGAACGGCGGGAAAACACCCAAAAATCCACGCCACGCCCCAATCATCCACGGATGAGGGAAAACATAGGGGAAGCTCCCCAACAACCCCTAGCATGCATCTATGGCCTCGGATCGGCCTAAAACGCCACGAAACGCTAGATCGGGCGATCACTCCCCGAAACATGATTTCCCCAAAACGCCCCAAACGACCCGCTCGGCTCACCACGGCCTACCAAACTCACGGGAATTGAAGCGCTCGAGCTGGGGGTCCATCACCTACCTCCACCTTAGATTTCGCGCCCCGAGCTCACCGATCTACGAAGAAAACGCCGTGAAACCCTCGCCGCTCCACGAACCCGCGACCGAGCTTTACGCGCCACCGACCCCTCGATCCTCGACCCGTTCCCGTTCCTCGCCTCCCGCCATCGCCGCCTCGCCCTCCTCCGCCACCGTCGGCCGCCCGGGGGAGAGGGGGGAGAGAAAGAGATGAGAGAGAGTGAGAAAGAGAGAATGAGAGGGGGAGAGAGAAAAGGGTTAGTATATATAGAAAACCCGAAAATTGTAAAAATTCAGAAAATTGCGAAAAATTACCTCCGCAATCCTCGGGAAGAGCACAACGCAGTGGTAACGTCCCGGAGTCGAAGAACACCACGGTTTGCCCTGCACAGAGTTCCGAAAGGCACATCAGGGAAAAAACACGTGTAAAGCACAAAATACACTCCGAGACCCACTAAAATGATCCGAAAAATCCGGGGCATTACAACCCTCCCCCCTTAAAGGAATTTCGTCCTCGAAATTCAAGACCTAGCACGAAGTCCCAGGGGAAGAACACGGAACCAACTGACACGCTGTCAGAGCCCCAACACAGAAAACCTCGATTCTCACGAAAACACCGATCCTGAGGGACACAGCCAGACTTACAATCACACACAACACCTCGCTCCTCGCGCCGAGCACACTGGCCAACAGAGCAGGCATATACCCGAGGACACAGTCCGGCATCACCTCAGACAACACGGAAACCAATCAAGGCGCCGCTGCCACCATTTCGCTCACCGAGGAAACACAACCCTCGTCACAAGAAACAGCTACTGATCCATCCAATGGTCAGCAGACAAATCGCACATCAGCTTCACAACCAGCTGACAGGGTCGCACACCCTTCTCAAGGGGACAACCAATACAGAGCCTCCACCAGCTCAAGCAGTCCTCTCAGCAGACCAAAACCAGAACATCGGCTCATCACCAAGAAACACCCCACACATGACGAGCCGAAAGCCGGATATAACACTGTGCCAACTCTTGTCAGAAGATAAACTTCGACAAAGCCCAGATCCCATCCGGAAAGGCACATTACCGAAACGACCACCAAAGGTCTCACTGGCACACGGCTCTCGCCACGCTCGAGCCCCGACAACCAGCATCTTCTGTCTGTGAAAAGACATCCACTGATCGCCAGATACACGTCACGGAAACCTCCACCGGCCCAACAGGCACAATCCAACTCACAGCAGGCCATCCGCTGACTCACACACAGACTGATGCCACAACTCGAGCTGCACTCCTCTCGGACACCGCATCCGAGCTCGAACATCGCTCCAACTCAACCCTCTCGGGGAGCACGACGAAACCAAATGACGGATCCTGGTGTCTTCAATCATCACCTCACTGGACTCAGACTCATAGGGGAGTCATCCCATGATGGTCACCAAACCAGGGATAACCATTGCGACACCAACGTCCTATCAAGGACCATCCTCCGACGCCCATCTCACAAAAGGCCTCCGCCCACAGGCGTCACTCATCCATCTGGTCTCATCAAATCCTTTGATCAATGCAAGTGGACACCTGCCAATCCCGATTCCGCCCTTACCACAGAGCCACGGGACACCACCTGAACAGTGCTCACGGGTCCCTAAGCAATAAACATCTCACCGTCACAATCCGACAAGACCGTAGAACCAACAGACACTTGCTGTGGTCGGTCACACGGTTAGGCTCACCCGCCACTCATAGCCGTCAACCGGGACCCATATTCTGCCAGAGACCACTTCCTCAAAACACGATCTCAACCGAGGACACGACTGGGAACACAAGTCGGACACCAAGCCACCGACTCTGACCAACACGTCCTCGACCATCGTCAGGCGACATCCTCAAACAACCCATCCAGGTCCAATACCGACGCCTGACACGGCTTCCATCACAGGAATAGGGTACTCATGCGGCATACTAGCCAACACATTCCCCAACACTCCATCCTGCCAGTGCCAACACCTCACACGACCAAGGGAATGGGCACGACTTCTCACAGGCAACCGCCTTGCCAAGACAAGGAGCACGTCTCACACGGACTTCATGGCATACAAGGCCAACCAACCCGAACACGCAATGCAAGACGACGAACCTTAACCCACCACAATCTCTCCAACCAAAGGGGAGACCAACGCACTTCCGACCAACGGAAGGACTCCACGCTCGACGTGACCTCGAACCTCGCGCATGTTGGAAACAGCACCATCCAGCACCCAAGGAAAACCCATCGCTTCCATCAGGTCAGCGCCTCCGACAACACTTACCAAGTGTCCCGTCGGACCATGATCACAACATCTCTCGATGCACCACTGCTGCAATTCCTCGAACTGCAACACACCACGCCAAGAGCCGCAACCACGAGCCATAATCGACACCCGCCGATGCTCACCCCTCGAGTCCCGAAACTCACCGCGGAGCCTTCACAACCCAAACCAAAACAACGGTGAACACAACTCAATCGCACACAAGAGCGCTGGGAAGCAAGACTTACTGGGACACCACAATCAATCTTGCCTCGAAATCCATAAAACCCATCGGGACCGACACGTCATTTCTGACGCCACAGAGCACGACAAGGACATCAGGCTCGACGAAACAGCAGCTGACCGAGAAGGTATTCCGCTCACCCGAGCACACCTCTCGATCAGAACACCTCAGGAGCTGGACAAACCTCAAGCTGGAGTGGCCAAACACCAATAACAACTCCCTCAGAGCACGCTCACGGCCACCCAACCACGAACAATCTTCTCCGGCCACCTGACCACGCTGCAGGTTCCTCGAACGCAGCACCGCGAACTCACGCCTGCCAGCAACCTCTGCCCAACGCAGCACAACCAGGGCCACCACCGATGAGGGAGAAGGCTCTCGACCTCGATCCTTAGACCCCATGCTGACACGAAAGCCGCGAACAGCAACCACCTTCACAGCGCCGCACAGTGCACTCAAGCTCTCAAGCGAGAAACTAGGCGGAAAGCGAACACAAAACCCTAAGCCAGCTGCCGACTGTACTGGACTTTATGGACTCTAATCACTGCAATATCTCGAATTCCTATGTACGTCCACAACCACCGCTCTGATACCAGCTGTAACGACCCGAGAATCCGATTACCGGGAAGGCCCGATAACCCGAGACTCGCACCGCCGCCCATGAGCCGGGAGGGCTCGGAAGGGCTAAAAGGAGTGTGGAGGCACAAAGAAATAGGAAATAAAGCATGACAACTCAATAATTAACAGAAATAAATAAACAACTACAGCTACAACAGAGTCCAGTCCAACAGAAAGTACAGTCTAAAGCAGTAAAAAACGTACCACATGCAAGTGAACACTCGGCCCGGCAAGCTGGCAACTGAGAACCTCCGCCCCGCACCCTCGAACTGCGAGGAAGAACCGCTTACACCTGAAAAGCAGGGAATGAGTCTCCAAAACAGAGACTCAGCAGGGATCCCGCGGAACCCCAACCGGAAACAACGGCGGTAGCGGAAAGGAGAGCTACAACTACAGCAGGAACAGCAAACTGGTGGCCGGTCAAAAACTCGGCACTACAGCTACTCCTACTGCCAGAAGGCAGACCTCGATCACATAGTCGAAGCTACCGAACCACGCTAGTACCACCTACCGAAGTAAGAACACACGGCAAACCACGCCGTAGAGGCCTGTCCCCCGGACACAGACGACCTGGACACGCTGTCCAAGGTGCAACCCCGACCATCCGATCGCGGGTACCGCACAACAAGACCCAACCTCGGTAAAGCCACTAGCACTAATCTCATGACGCGGAAAACCAACACACGCGTCACCGGCGAACCAACCGAAACTCAACGGTCAACACGACCGAAACCCGAAGGTCAAAGTCACGGAAACTGACAGTCTGTCACTCCGTACTCGACAGGAGTACCACCCACTAGAAGCACAGCCGGTAGCGTCCCCTGACGTCTTACACCGCACCGCAGGTGAACCGCCTGACGTGGTAGGTCCTACCCGAGGTGCGAACACCGTACAAGTAACCACAAACAAGTGACTAGCTGGGGTCACGCCCGTCGACGTGGGTCCAACCGCCCCCAACCACGTGTGCACACACAGACCGCGCGTCCCTGGTCTGGCCCTCTGACGGTTTTCCCCTCAGCCGGACTCTGGCTGCAAGACGTGGGGCCCGACGGCAACCGGTCCACAAACCGCCTCTAAGGGTAAGCCCGTACACCACTCCCTGGTGCGACCAGCACACGCGTACTGGTAGGCTACGACTAGTGGAGGGTCACTGAAGGAGTAGACTCTCAACTCAACGGAAAACAACGTCCACATCCGACGATGTACGGGGGCCACCCCACGCATCGGCCCCGTCGCACGGTGACCACAGTCAGAGAAGAGACAGGACTCACAGTCCACGGCCACGCACGCACCCTGCGCGAGAGTCGAGAAAACTCAAGTGACGCTAAGCCACTGGACTCTGGACAGTCCTCTAGACGCACTACACCCAACGGTCCTTGAGTCACAAGACTCGGGGTCAAGACCGTTGTACGCAACAGCACAAGGCCGTCAATCTAGTCCAATCTCTAGGTCTAAAACCACGGTAGCACAAGTACCGAGACAACTCACGAGTCGCCAAGACCACTCCCTCGGGAAGGGAACACAAGGGACCAAGGCCACCCACACGGGCCACACGGAAAACACAGAAGCACGATTCCCAAGGCAGCACACAAGCCACCACGACGATTTCCCATCTTGTAGCAAGCGGAAAATCTCCAGCCCCAGGCCGGATAACTGGACTCGCAGTCCAAGGCCAAGCACATGGCCCACATGGGAATCGCCTTTCAAAGGAAACCCACGACATGCGGGGGAGACCCCACCGCACACCCCACCGATGCACGGTGACTCGATCATGCGTAACACGAAAGCCCGGAACACGTGGGGTCACCCGGACCCACCACACCTATGGGCACGCTAATCGAGGCAACATGGTCCCTCCCGACACCCCAAAAACATAGACACAGAACCCATGGGGTGTCCGGGATACTCACAAGGCCGGAGGTCGACCACTGGGTCACAACCGAGTCGACCGGAGACCAAAACAACACAATCGGAGCGCTAAAAGGTCACCTGGACCCTTAAGCTAGCGACACGCAAAATGAGGTAAGTGAGACCTCTGGACACCCAAAGATATGGTCACGGAACTCCACGGGGTGTCCGAGACACTCACGAGACCTAAAGTCAACCACTGGGTCACAACCGGGTCGACCGGGGGTCAAAACAGCGCAAACAGGAACCAGAACGTGGTAGTGGTCACCTAGTGACCGCGACCAGATAGTGGTCGACCGGGGACCGCGACCAGATGGTAGCGGTCGACCGGAGACCGCGACCATGCTGTCACGGTCACCTCACGACCGCGACCAGCCACGCGCAAGCCTGATGGTAGCGGTCGCCCAAGGACCGCGACCAAACAGTAGCGGTCATCTCATGACCGCGACAAGACAAAAGCGGTCTATCGTACGACCGCGACGCTCGAAGGCATTCCGACCCAAACACAAGGGTGAAAGCGGTTCTCCAGGACCGCGACCAGATGGCAGCGGTTTCTGGTGGACCGCGACCATTTCGGAAAACCGGGAACGGCGGGAAAACACCCAAAAATCCACACCACGCCCCAATCATCCACGGATGAAGGGGAAAACATAGGGAAGCTCCCCAACAACCCCTAGCATGCATCTATGGCCTCGGATCGGCCTAAAACGTCACGAAACGCTAGATCGGGCGATCACTCCCCGAAACATGATTTTCCCCAAAACGCCCCAAACGACCCGCTCGGCTCACCACGGCCTACCAAACTCACGGGAATTGAAGCGCACGAGCTGGGGGTCCATCACCCTACCTCCACCTTAGATTTCGCGTCCCGAGCTCACCGATCCACGAAGAAAACACCGTGAAACCCTCGCCGCTCCACGAACCCGCGGCCGAGCTTCTACGCGCCACCGACCCTCGATCCTCGACCCGTTCCCCGTTCCTCGCCTCCCGCCATCGCCGCCTCGCCCTCCTCCGCCACCGTCGGCCGCCCGGGAGAGGGGGAGAGAAAGAGATGAGAGAGAGTGAGAAAGAGAGAATGAGAGGGGGAGAGAGAAAAGGGTTAGTATATATAGAAAACCCCGAAAATTGCAGAAATTCAAAAAATTACGAAAAATTACCTCCGCAATCCTCGGGAAGAGCACAACGCAGTGGTAACGTCCCGGAGTCGAAGAACGCCACGGTTTACCCTGCACAGAGTTCCGAAGGCACATCAGGGAAAAACACGTGTAAAGCACAAAATACACTCCGAGACTCACTAAAATGATCCGAAAAATATCTGAAAAATCCGGGACATTACAGGGCGTGTCGACCGGTGACGAACAGGCCGGGCAAGGGTGGGGCAGCTCTATGCGTAGGGGTGAGGAGTCAGAGAGTAAGAGAGAGAGAGAGGGGCAGGCGACAAGGGGCAGCCGTGCGTTTGTCGACATCAAGGCTGGGGCAAGGGGCGGCATCGTCATTTGCCGGTAGTAGGGCGGGCAAGGTAGGAGCCGAGGCCGGGGTGACGTCCGACGTCTGCTGCAACGGTGTTGTTGGCGACAGGGGTGGGCGGCGTCATCATCAAAGCAACAGATGAGGGCATCGTTGAACGGTCGGAGGCTCTGCGATAAGTTCGAAGATGAAGAGAGGAGAAAGAGTGGGAGGGGGGGGTTCAAGAGTCGAGGGCATTAGTTGCCGGTTTAACTCTGAAACAACTCAACTCACCTTAGATGAGGTGGGTTTCAAAATTCAGTTTAACCCCCATTATTTTGGAACAACTCAACCTGCTATCAAACTACTCTCTCGGTTAACTGCCAGTTAAATTGGAATTAACTTATGGATAACTCCCCATTAAAGCGGTACCTATTTTTTTTTTGGGGGTTGGGGGCAACGGAATTGTGATAAGGCCCAATTAACCAACTCGGACTCAATTGGCCGGTCCATTAGATCTCAGCCGAGAATTTCTCCCAGCTGAAATAAGGCCCTCCACTGGATGGGAGAGGCTTGCGAACGTCCAAGTAGACATGTGACATGAAATAACAAAGACATGGGACGCATATCCAAACAGTAAATCCTTTGGGGCCGGTTGGTAATAGAATTGTCGGGGGATTGCGTATACGACGAGAGAGAAATGAGGGTGGGGCCCACACCCCCCCCCCCTCACACACAAGCCGTTGTTCGACCTCGAGCGGCTTGTGTCAAAAACAAAGAGGCCCTTGAGGATTGAATTGTAAATTTGAATTTGTCGTGATTCTACCGTTGGGTCCAATAAGGCGTGATGCATTCATATCGAGAACTGCTGATTGAATTGTGTCTCTTTGCAAAAAAAGGAATCAGATACTTTGTGGGGCTAGGTTGAAGAAGGCGTCATCGATAAGTTATCCCACCACGGGCATCCATCAACGGTGTTCAAAGAAGCTAGCTACTCTAAGAAAAGATTACAAGCACAAGTTATTATAATATCCTCCATTTTCTTCCTCAAATGAATCGGAGCTCCATTCTCTTGTAGGAATCTTATCGTAATATTATAGCCAAACAACTCTTCATGTTCGAATTTTTTTCCCGAAAACCTGTTGCAAGTAGAGCTTTTATCTTGTACCAAATGGACTCCTAGAGGAGCCTCCGACACAGTCCCTTCATCAGTCTCAGCAAACGAGGATCACATGCACTGAAGAGCATAAAATTATTGTGATATACTCCATTTTCTTTTTCTCAAATGAATCATTGGTACACCAGGAAGAAATCTCTACAGATAGAATGGTGGCCGCTGTGTTCAAGTACACATCGGATCAGAGGGTGGAGTACAAAGCGAAAGTTGATGCTGGCTAGACAAGGCAAATCAAGCTCGAATAGAGCATCATTCCTTTCCCAAAATGAAGTGATTTAATCAATTTCCATCCTCTGCAATCTGAAGATGAGGCCGTACAACATGATAGGCAGATACACAGCATACAAAGATCAGAAGCTAGATCGGGCAGGACAACATGATAAGCAGATACACAGAATACAAAGATCAGAAGCTAGATCGGGCAGGACAACATGATAAGCAGCTACGCACAGGCGTCAACATAAAATAGACGGGAGTGTTCGTTGGCGCGGTGCGTTCAAGAGCCACAGAGAAGACCGCCTCCAACCCTCCTGCAGGGGACGATTGTTCAAGCTGCATATGTAACGTTGCCTCACATGCTGGACCGAGGTGACTCTTAAACCAGATATTACTTTGCATCAAAGCAGCACAAAATGGGACAATTAGCTACAGTGTAAAAGTAGCGTACACTCACATAAAGAGCGGCAAAATCGGTCAGCCCATGGTGCTGGAGTCAATCACTCAACTTGCAGACGTTGATGAACCTTTGAACAGCATTCTGATACTGAGTTCCCTGCAGTACATATCGAGATGTAGTTAGCATTTATCAGATACGTGATCCCATTTGTTCAGATCTTCGTGATGCAGACAAAGCTGTGAACTTAGGTCAAAACAAGAATGAAAAGATCATGAAAAATGAAAGTGAAACAGGACCGTACCATCCAACCAATGTGGATCCAGATCATACAGGCCGGGTGTAAATTATCAGGAGAGAAAATGCATGAAAACAACCCCACGACATCTCACGGAATGGGATCATGGCATGCAGAACTTTGAATCTTCAAGACATATTTTCTTAATTCAGGGCAACAAGGAAAAATTTTACAATTCCATTCAGGTTCAACCAATAGAACTGAAATAAACTTGACAGTCACTCGTAGTCCTCTAGTATTCCTCCATTATTCATATCATGAAATCATAAATGGGCAAGCATGGCATAGTCTCCACAGAATATCTTTTGACAATTACCAAAGCAAAGTCACTTTTCCTTGATAATGTGAACCTTTACCATGCAGATAGATTAACAGCTTACATGCCCAGGTTATTTGGGCCAATGGAGAAACCTGACAGCCTGCAGAAAATTTCGTAGTATGCTTTGTCCTCTGTGTATGTGTGCGTGCTTATGTCTGGAATAATGCCAAGATGCAAGATCAAAAACATTGCTTTGTAGCACCTAAATCGAAGTCAATAACTTCAAACACATTTTTCACCAGCACCAAGAAAAAAAGGTCGAATGAACTTCGAGTTTGTAATGCCACATGGAGACATGGTACGAGTGAATATACCAAGAAAAGACAATACCTCCCAATAAAGTTGATTGCAGTCAATGCATTGCCAAAATTCCAAGTCCTGATTAAATAGGCAGTCAGGAATAACTTGAAAACCCTTCGAAGCAGCAATAGCTTCCTCAATGCTTAATGGTTTCTGGATGAAACGACCATTGCATTTAGTACAACGTGACATAAGCTGTTCTCGGAGATCTTCAGTTGGAAGGTTTCAATAACCTGCCATTGAAACAGAGTCAGCTTTTGCGGTCTTTCCTCACTATTATTGTTCCAAATGTGGCAAATTGCAAAGTTAAGAATTGCTAACAAACCTTACCACGAAATGCATTTGCTCTTGGAAGACTATTCATAAAGAATAACCACATATTCATTCAGTCTTGAAACAATAGGCAAACACATCTTAGAAAAATACAAAAAACACTTACTTTCCAAAAGAAAATCTCATGAGCAACAGCATTCCCAAAATTCCCTATAAGTTGGCATTATTGTCCGAAATTTGGACTGTACCAGACCCATGTTTTTTAGGCAGATATTCTCAAACCCATAATATCTCAAGGTAGAATCTTACAACAAAACAGATAACCATGGAATTTCATAAAGTTCATGGAGAGAGATTCCCTCGACTTCTGTCACAAAAAAGCTTTGATCATCATGGCCAGCAAACTGTAGCAACTAGGGAACCATGAATTCATAAGAAAAAAAGTGGAATATCAATTTGTTACATTTTCTACTTTGAATAATAGATGGATGTAAACTAGGTTATCCAAACAAGTAAAATTTAACATTTTTGTGTCATTCTCTCACTCTCATCTCTCTTCCCACCTGACATGAAAATGGCTCTTCTGGTGTTCTCAACTTTAATTCTAGTGGGATCCAATATTGCACTGGACAAACTCTACCAGCCAATTTTGAGCCCTGTTATCCATTCCTTCCGTCTTTACTTGATGGATAGCAATTGATGGATTTTGTTCAGCAGGCCAGGGCAGGAGGGTAGACCATTTACACTTCAACAGTCTACTTCCCAGTTTCTCGTCTTGAGCACTTCTTTTCGTTAGAGTTTTTTCTTCTCAGTTGTCTTTGACTTTTTGCTTAGATGGCACTAGGGTAATCTAACTCTATATGGGTTCTCTGACTTACTAGTGCTCCTGGGTTTTTCATGTGACTGGCAAGTGCAGAGCACAAGTGGTCAAGCTGTAGCAAAGATGACATCGTCAAAGTAGGTTCAGGAGTTGTTGTATCTTTCTTTCCTTATGGTACATGCATGCTTGGCGTACAAGGCTGTGTAGATGACCCATGTTCCTCTTCATGATTCCTATCTTCCTGGCCACTTCTTCATAGGCAATTGTGCTTATTATACATATCTTCCATGTCATTTGTTCAGCTAACATTTCTCTTGCATCTTGACAAAGAAGAGTATCATCATTGACCTGATCAACCCTCATAGAGTATTACCTATTTTGGAGTAAGTCTATATCCAAAATGTGCCTCACAAGTTATGAATTCAAACCCTACATATATAACCCAATAACCTTTTTTCACTTTCTGATGTGAGACTAACCTACTTTATCCTTGCCCTCGCCTTCAGACACAGTTATAGTTTCATTCCATATAACGGTACCACATGGTCACATTGTCGCCTTACCAGCTTGCAATGAGATCACCCTAGGTACTGTCATGATCCAATCCAACTTTTGTGAGGCACTATCCACTTTGTTCGCACAACTTTATTCCCGAAGGGCACCTCATACTTTATGGATCCAAGCCTACATATATAACTTAATAACTTCTCCTTTTCCAACGTGGAATTATTCCGCTTCATCATTACCCAGCTCCTAGATACAATGGTAACTCTGCATCACTGACTCCACATCAGCGTGTTTCTGTCTTTATGTACAAATAGCCCTTTCCTACAAATAGTACTATTTTATTGACCATCTTATTATTGAGCCACTAAGGGCAACTAGCTTCCACCTAATTCATTCCGAACCAAGTCATATCATACCATGTAAGTCATGCTCTAATACCATATTGTCATGACCCCATCAAAGTCTTGTGAGGTACTGTCTGCCTTTGACTAAGTTTGCACGGTTTTGTCCCTAAAAATGGATCCAAACTCTACACATATAGCTCAATAACTTCTCTCACTTTTTAACGTAGGACTAATCTGATTATCCCTGTGTTAGACCGTACACAATCCTTTTATATATGTAAATTGAATGCACGTAGACATGCTCCAGCAAAGAAAGAAGAAAGGCCAGTGATTCATACTGCCTTGTACGAGGGATGAGAATCTTCTTTGATGCTGTGCTGGCTAAAGAACAAGAAAAAGGCAAGGCGCAGCAGCAACCCTTGCACCTGCGCCAAAATTCAAAACAAAGAGAAAGAGAGTTGAAGCAAAAAGAAAGGAGAAAGTGAGGAGGACATGCCCACCGCAGATCAAGAGAAAAAAGAGAGGAGAAGGGATTTACCTGCAGATCACGAGAAGAAGGGGCCGATGCCCACCGCGGCTCACCCCACACCCGCCTAGTGGAGATGAAGGGGACACTCGCAGGTGTCCTCACCCCACCAGCTGGGTGATCACCCGGTGGAGGTGGGGGGTAGCCGCAAGCTCCACCTATCCCCACTGGGTACACGCCCACCCGGTGGGGATGTGGGGAGTCCATCAGACTCAGCCCAAACCCCACCTGGGGTGTACCTGCAAACTAGAGAGAGAGAGAGAGAGAGAGAGAGAGAGAGAGTTTAAACCCCACAGGTGGGGTATCTTTACAAAAAAATGATGCAAGGGGTTTTATTTAAAGAAAATACCCGGTGGAGTTGGAATCCCAACTACACTGGGCATCCTCCTCTTTCTCTCCTGCCAAAGATACCCCACTTTAGGGGGGACTTTTTTGCAAAATTCCCTGAGAGAACCTCCACCAGGCAGCCAACCTGTGCTCCCTCCTCTCTAGACCCCAATTGCATGATGTTTTAAAAATTCCTGCCTCAGGAATGTAACCACCCACCTGGTGGTGGGACCCACGGGGCCTATGAATAGCCACCCTGGGTTATGGAAAAGGGACGAAAGAAATTTTCCTGAGTGAGGACCACAAGGTGAAGTTGCACCCTGCCTTTCTCTCTCCTTTGCCCTCGGGGCTCTGTTGGCTTATGGCTGGTCCATTGGACCATGATGGCCCATAATGGCCATATGGTCTATGGTCCATGAACCATTAACTACACCAACACCATGCTGAAATTATATTATTTCATTTCAATGCGTGTCATTCCATGCCATGTTATCTTATGTTATGTAACACTAACTATGACATGCTATCTAATAATAATTACATCACATGGCCAAGAGATAATAAATTTCAGCAACTCTAAACCATTAACATAATTAATTGTCCATTGATCATAGGGTCCAGTCAATTAAGTCCCATCAATGGGCCATGGCATAGCTGGTGTTAATTGACAAACCATAATTAGCATTGCTTAGCCAATTAACACAATCAACCTTGAATTGATGATCCACGATTAATGCAGTTTAATTAGTCCGGTCAATCAAACTTGATCAATGGATCGCAGTCTAGCTGACCTGATCAACTGACCCAATTGACAATCCACAACTCACGTAGTCCGGTCAATCAACCCAGTTTGTGGATTGTGGTCTATCCGACTCAGTCAACCAATTTAGTCAACAGACTTTAGCCCACCCAACTAAGTCCACATTTTGTAAATTACGGAACTGCCACTCATTTATTGTACTTGTGTACAAATAGTTGCTATGAATGAAATCCAATTATTCATTTTTTCTTATTACTTGTGCATGCAATGTATACAACATTAATTTCGTGTTTTGGGTCTAATGATGTTAATACCCCGAAAATTTTTATTGAGCCCAATGTATTTATTAAGCTTTTATTAACTTAAAATTGAATTTTTAGTGAATTAATGCTTGAATTTCGGACTTATAATATTTAATTCCTTAGAAAATAGAATAGTGAAATTCGACTACCTTATAAAAATCTGAAAAAATGCTAATTGGGTCAAGGACCATGTAGTTAGCAACTTTGTCTTCTGTGTTCGACCCAGCAAAAATCCGCAATTTGGTCTAATTAGTGGATTAAGCCTAAAAGTGCACACTTAGTTAACCTTTACCTAACCCATCTTAAAACATCAAATTAGAGCTTAATACTCAACCAAATGAGCTCAAATCGGTGGCAAATGAAAGGCCACGATCTAAGGATCAATAGCCCTCTATCAATCGAACCAAACCTAACCCTAGCACATGGTGGCGGCCGAGTTTTGTTGAAGTCAACCTTGGCGGCGCCGTTTTCAAACACCACCTTGCGTGGTCGATTTCTCCCAACTCCGAAGTCTCCAGAAGCTCTATGAGCTATCAAAATAAGCTCTTCGTGTCTACTTTCATTTGGTGGCTGTGGGGTTCGCATAGGATTCAGATCTAGGAAGATCTTGGTCGTTTAGTGGAGGTGGGTCGGCAGCCGTCGTCCTCCTTCCTCTCCTCTTTGTTCCATCGATTGAGGTAGGTTTCCTTAACCAAAACCTGCACATGAATACATCAAATTGTTCCTCTCGACGAGATCTTTCCAGTGGTTGTAAAAGCCCTAAATTTCATTAGGTATCCGAGGAGATATCGAGGTTTTTCTAAGGTGCTGTCAAGTTCGTTCTTCATTCTAGGGCTTTAAGTTCTCTCTTCGATTGAGGTAGGTTATAACAGCCAAACTCTAATTAATATACATGGATGTAAGCATCATCATGTTAGCTTTCATTTGGCGTAGAAAGCCCCAAATTTCATTGAGCATGTTTAGAGAATTTTGGATCGAAGTAAGAGCATGTCTAGGCTTGATTTATGCTGTGTTCTTTTGAGTCAAAGCATGATTTCGGGCTGATTTTGAGTTGTATATCTTGATCCCCATATAGCATATCATACATGGATGGAATCAGCATCGAAGTAGCTTTCTTTTGATATAAGAATCCCCAAATTTCTTTGTATATATTGAGAGAACCTTACGATTTAGTAGAAGCATGTCAAGAACTAGGTTTTCATGTGTTCATCATAGATAGGTTATGATTCATTTGATTTATGTTGAAATTCGTGTTTCAAAACTCTTGTATTATGACCCTAGTATGTCTATTAAGAACCCTAGAGCATGTGGTTAAGATCCCAACCCATTTAGACCCCAAATGGATGAGTTTTGCGTTTTCCGGAAGCCACGTTCAGTTCTGGAAGTGCAGGGGTCGACCCTTCATGGGGGTCGACCCAATGGCTCACCCATGCAGGGGGTCGACCCCAATGGGTCGACCCATGCAGCAGTTGGTTTCAAGGGTCGACCCCATGGGTCGACCCATCACCCAGGCAGACTCCTGGAATTTCCAGGGTCGACCCAATGGGTCGACCGAGTGCTGTATGACCCGGTAATGTTGTTTTTTCGACCCGTGGATCGATCCGGATCATTAGGGGATCGACCCATTCAACTTAGTCCAATTGAAAACTATATTTTTGAGGAACCAATGACCCATACTTGTAACCTTATGATTTCAATTGACAATGGTCCTTGCATTCAACCATAGTGTAAAAACATGCCGTTTATCATCTCCATTGCAACGCATACAATGGTTAAATAGAAACCCACATAATTAGTGGTTAATTGTGTAACTAAATTTCTGTTAATGCATGCTATTTCACTCCTGTGCGAGCTTGTTCTTTACCTTATCATCTTGAATCAGCTTTTTGGCAATTGTCTTAATGCAAATGATAATAGATAATCCTTGGTATATTAACTTGGTAATTAGGATTAAATTGATTGTTAAGTTGCTGGATAGTCATTATTACCCCAGTAGAATGGATTGCTTACACACCTGAACGGTACACTGTCAGCCGTTCTTTCTTGACCTCGTGGACTAAGTTTTGGTCCAATTCTTGTAATGCGGCCCAAAGTGACCGTATAACCGAGTTTTTGTTTTAGTGAATCCAAGGACAAGTTAGTCCTTAAATCTCATGCTTGTGGCAGTAATTCCTCTGATTAATTGGCCATTTAACTTGACTGAATGTCTAGACAACGTGGGATCTTGGATCCAATAAATCAATGCCAACGCATCATAAGGGCCCGGTCTGGTCCTGGGGAGAGCGCTCGAAAGTTAGTGAGCCCATGGGATGTTAATGACATGGTGGGCATTGCACCGAGTACTTGACTAGTGTAACGTCTATGACATAAAATCTCTTGTTACTTGTTACTTGATCGTGCTTGGAATGATGTTTAAAATACTTGCTTGTTGGCCAATTCTCTATTACTATCTCCTGTTGTAAATTCTTGTACTTGTTATCTTGTTATCTCTTGTCATCATTATATTTCTTGACCTTGCAAGATCTTTGTATTACGCTGTTTTATTGTATCATCTTTTATTTCTTTATTTAGCATGGCATATGAAAAATGTAATTAACTTGTTAATCACGTAAACTTGCCTGTTATTTCCTACTGAGCGTCAGCTCATAGTTGTTGTTTCCCCCTATTCCAGGCTATTCAGGTGATGATGCGCATACCGATGGGGAAGGGCAGGAGTGATATCTTTTGAGTGTACCTGTTAGTAGATGCCGTGTGGGCATGGTTGTTTACCTCTAGTTATTTCCTTAGAGTTGTGTTAGCACTTTGTTACTTTTGGAGTCAGTTATTGTATTAGAATTCAGATTGGAGTCATGTTTGATCGTGTGTTAGCAGTGTTGGTTATTGTAATAAATTGGAATCATCTTGATCAATAGATTTGTTTCTTTCTTAGCACCTGTGTAATTGTTTAGTTTAGCTTATTAGTGTTATTTCTAGCTAGTTTCTAACTGTACGTCCCGATATTCCGCGTCGGGGCGTGACAGTTTAGTTGGTATCAGAGCCCTAGGTTTCACATTCCTAGGTTTTCCTAAGTTCTAGGTTTTCTAAGTTTTAGGGTTCTAAGTGATATAGGACCCCTAACCTTGTTAAAGTCTAAGAACCTGACCTGGTGAGATTGGGTAGAAACTTGGGTTAAGTTCGTATCTTAATCGTGTTATTATCTATCTTATTGAACCTAAGTAATCTATTCCTCGTGTAGGCCATTGCAATGGCAGCTGACCGTGCGGAATGGAGGAACTTGCAGCGTACGGTTCAAGGACTTACGCAGGCTTTACAGCAAGTGGCTCAAGCAGGAGCGGCACACCATGGCACTGGTGACTTATATCGGAACTTCGAGGAATGAATCCGCCGAGATTTGGAGGCTCGACTGACCCCGATGAAGCCGAGCACTGGCTAGATGAGATGGGAAGGATATTCGAAGTGATGCAATGCAGCAATCAAGAACGTGTCCTTCTCTCAACCTTTCAACTTGAACGTGATGCAAGTACATGGTGGGATTCTATGAAGGCTACCCTTGGTGATCAGCAAGTTACATGGGAAGAGTTCGAGGAATTCTTTAACAGCAAGTACTTTTCTGATAGAGTGCAAGAGAAGAAGGCAGCGGAGTTCGCGGCCCTGAAACAGCGAGGTCTGTCCGTGGCGGAGTATGAAGCGCAATTTTCTCGGCTATCTCGATATGCTACCCACTTGATATCTACCGAGAAGATGAAGGCTAAGCGCTTTCTTAATGGGCTGAAGCTGCATTATATCAATCAATTGGCACCAATGGAAATCTCCACATATTCTGAGATGGTGAGAAAAGCTCAAGTTCTAGAAGATACTCTTGAGATGACGGAGAGAATCCGTGGAAAAGGCACCAAGAAGGAACTACCTACGGGTTCCGGGAATATCAAACCCGGGTATAGCAAGAAGAGGCCCATTAGTGGTCTAGTTCGTGGACTGGATCTGGATCGTGGAAGGGCAAGATGCCGAGGCATGAAGACAAGAAGCCTGGCCCTATTGTTCCATTCAAGGGCGTGTGCAAGTTTTGTGATCGTCCTGGTCACAAGATGGAGGAATGCTGGCGCAAGCTAGGCGCCTGTCTGCGATGTGGAGTAAAGAGCACCGTATCCCTAACTGTCCTCTTATATCGGAGCAAGCTACACCGGCAAAACCTCAAGGCATCAAGAAACCGCAAGGCAAGCTTCAAGCTTTGCATGCAGATGAAGCAGGAACCACCGAGGACGGTGGACT
Source organism: Amorphophallus konjac (assembly GCA_022559845.1). NCBI lineage: Eukaryota > Viridiplantae > Streptophyta > Magnoliopsida > Alismatales > Araceae > Amorphophallus > Amorphophallus konjac. The sequence goes on from CM040123.1 coordinate 380,559,976, forward strand.
CGTCGAAGGTACTCTTATTATACTCGACAAGCCAGCATTTGTTCTTTTTGATACTGGTGTCACACATTCCTTTATTTCTCGGAGATTTGCTAAGTCTTTAGCTGTGGAACCTGTTTTGATGAATTCTCCGTTAGAAATATCAACCCCTATTGGTACTAGATCGGCAATACAATACTTCTATCCTTCTAGTACGGTTATGATTGGTGAACAGAATTTACCAGCTGATTTAGTTTGCATGGACATGAAGGATTATGATGTAATCCTAGGAGCAGATTGGTTGGCTAGATATGAGGCTAATGTTCACTGCAGTTCTAGCTCCGTGTCTTTTACTAGGCACCCGAGACTTTCTTTTGTGGGAGTTAAGCACCATAACTCCGTATCACTTATCTCGGCTCTTCGAGCTGATAAGCTGATGAGACGAGGATGTGAGGCTTTTCTGGCCTTTGTCTGTGCAACCCCTGAGCAGCAGATTGAGATTAAGGACATTTCTGTTGTCCGAGATTTTCCTGATGTCTTTCCAGAGGAACTACCAGGACTTCCGCCTGAGCGGGAAGTTATCTTTTCTATTGATCTCTTTCCTGGCACATCTCCTATTTCCAAGGCTCCTTATCGTATGTCTCCTGCGGAACTGAGGGAGTTAAAGCAACAGTTGATGGAATTGCTCGAGAAGGGTTTCATTCGCCCTAGTACTTCTCCTTGGGGAGCCCCTGTATTATTCGTCAGGAAGAAAGATGGTTCAATGAGGTTGTGCATCGATTATCGGCAATTGAACCAGCAGACTGTCAAGAACAAATATCCATTGCCGAGGATTGACGAACTATTTGACCAAATAGCAGGAGCTCAGTATTTTTCTAAGATCGATCTTCGATCTGGATATCACCAGTTGCAGATTAAGGAAGAGGATATCTATAAAACAGCTTTCCGCAGCAGGTATGGTCATTTTGAATTTGTCGTTATGCCTTTTGGTCTAACGAATGCACCGGCAACTTTCATGCAACTGATGAACAATGTATTTCGGCCCTATCTTGATCGATGGGTCGTGGTATTCATTGATGACATCCTGATTTATTCTAAGAATGAGGAGGAGCATGCTGAGCATCTGAGGATGGCATTGCAACTGTTGAGAGATCATCAGCTATATGCCAAGTTCAGTAAGTGTGAATTTTGGCTGCAAGAGGTGTCCTTTCTCGGACATATCATCACCAAAGAAGGTATTTCTGTGGATCCTTCAAAGGTGGAGGCAGTGAAGAATTGGGAGCAGCCTACTAGTGTGACTGAAATCAGAAGCTTCTTAGGCCTGGCAGGCTATTATCGCAGATTCATTCAAGATTTCTCCAAGATTGCGGTACCTCTTACAAGATTAACCCGCAAGGAGAACAAGTTTGATTGGTCAGATGATTGTCAGCGAAGCTTTCAGACTTTGAAGATTGTTTAACTACTGCACCTGTATTGGCTTTACCTTCTGGTGAAGGAGGTTTTGTGGTATACACTGATGCTTCAGGTATTGGTTTAGGCTGTGTACTCATGCAGCATGGGAATTTGATTGCCTATTCTTCTAGGCAGTTGAGGAAGCATGAAGAGAATTATCCTGTTCATGATTTGGAACTAGCAGCAGTGGTGTTCGCATTGAAGATATGGAGGCACTACTTGTATGGAGAAACATTCACAGTGTTTTCAGATCATAAGAGTCTGAAATATTTGTTTTCTCAGAAGGAACTCAATATGAGGCAGAGAAGATGGTTGGAGTACTTGAAAGACTTCGACTTCTCGATCGAGTATCATCCTGGCAAAGGCAATGTTGTGGCAGATGCATTAAGCAGGAAGCCTGTGGCTAGATTGTCCAGTCTCATGTTACAAGAGTGGAAGCTATTAGAACAATTAGCCAGCCTGGATCTGAATGTTGATAATGATCGGGTTATGATTGCACAGATTCAACTTAAGCCCGAATTGTTGATGGAAATCAAATCTCTGCAAGATAATGATCCCGAGCTAGTAGAGATCAAGGGAAGCTTGAGCAGCAGACCTGACTTCATGATGGCTGACGATGGAAGATTGTTATTCCAGGGTAGAACTTGTGTACCTGATGAAGCTGGAATAAAGAACAAGATTCTGGAGGAAGCACATAGATCCCGATATACCATTCATCCTGGAGGCACTAAAATGTTCAAGGATTTGAAGAGATCTTTTTGGTGGCCGAATATGAAAAGGGAAGTTGCAGACTTCGTGAGTAGATGCTTGGTTTGTCAGCAAGTTAAGGCTGAACATTTCAGACCGGCAGGAAAGTTGAAACCACTTGACATACCCCAATGGAAGTGGGAGAGCATTGGCATGTATTTCATTATGGGTCTACCTAGGACTCGTGGTAGATTTGATGCAATATGGGTGATTGTTGACCGATTGACAAAGTCAGCTCATTTCTTACCCATTAAGTCCAAGTGGACAGTTGATGTATTGGCTGCTTTGTATTTGAAGGAAGTGGTAAGACTCCATGGCATACCAGTCAGCATTGTGTCTGATAGAGACCCCAGATTTACTTCACATTTCTGGAAGGGACTGCAAGAATCTTTGGGTACTCGTCTGAATTTCAGTACTGCTTTTCATCCGCAGACAGATGGACAGACTGAAAGAACCAATCAGATAGTGGAAGATATGCTTAGAGCATGCATGATTGATTTCGGAGGCAGTTGGAGTGACCATTTGGCTTTGATTGAATTCGCCTACAACAACAGTTATCAATCCAGCATCCAGATGGCTCCTTTTGAAGCATTGTACGGGCGAAGCTGTCGTTCCCCGTTATGTTGGGATGAGATAGGTGAGAAGCAATGGCTTGGACCGGATCTTATTTCAGAATCGTCACAGAACATCCGTGTTATCCGAGACCGGTTACAAGTAGCCCAATCAAGACAGAAGAGTTATGCCGACACAAGGAGAAGAGCATTAGAATTTCAAGTTGGCGAGCATGTATTCTGAAGTCTCTCCTTCGAGAGGGATTCGAAGATTTGGCATTCATGGCAAGCTTAGTCCGAGATATATTGGTCCGTTCGAGATCTAGATAGAGTGGGAGAGTTGCTTACAGACTGGCTTTACCGCCGCAGTTGTCTGGCGTACACAATGTTTTCCATGTGTCTATGTTACGGAAATATGTGTATGACCCCACTCACATCATTCAGCATGTGGATTTGAATTGAAGGAAGATTTGACCTATGAAGAAAGACCTATCAAGATTCTGGACCGGAAGCAACAGCAACTCCGGAATCATTCTATACCAATGGTCAAGATTCAGTGGAGTCGGCGTGGGACCGAAGAAGCTACTTGGGAATCTGAAGATACTATGCGGAAGCGGTATCCCGACTTATTCTAGGTGATCTATCTCTTTCCCTACTCTCAGTTATAGTGCAGTGAATTTGGAGGACCAAATTCCTTAAGTAGGGGAGGGTGTAATACCCCGAAAATTTTTATTGAGCCCAATGTATTTATTAAGCTTTTATTAACTTAAAATTGAATTTTTAATGAATTAATGCTTGAATTTCGGACTTATAATATTTAATTCCTTAGAAAATAGAATAGTGGAAATTCGACTACCTTATAAAAATCTGGAAAAATGCTAATTGGGTCAAGGACCATGTAGTTAGCAACTTTGTCTTCTGTGTTCGACCCAGCAAAAATCCGCAATTTGGTCTAATTAGTGGATTAAGCCTAAAAGTGCACACTTAGTTAACCTTTACCTAACCCCATCTTAAAACATCAAATTAGAGCTTAATACTCAACCAAATGAGCTCAAATCGGTGGCAAATGAAAGGCCACGATCTAAGGATCAATAGCCCTCTATCAATCGAACCAAACCTAACCCTAGCAGTGGTGGCGGCCGAGTTTTGTTGAAGTCAACCTTGGCGGCGCCGTTTTCAAACACCACCTTGCGTGGTCGATTTCTCCCAACTCCGAAGTCTCCAGAAGCTCTATGAGCTATCAAAATAAAGCTCTTCGTGTCTACTTTCATTTGGTGGCTGTGGGGTTCACAGGGATTCAGATCTGGGAAGATCTTGGTCGATTAGTGGAGGTGGGTCGGCAGCCGTCGTCCTCCTTCCTTCCTCTTTGTTCCTTCGATTGAGGTAGGTTTCCTTAACCAAAACCTGCACATGAATACATCAAATTGTTCCTCTCGACGAGCTCTTTCCAGTGGTTGTAAAAGCCCTAAATTTCATTAGGTATCCAAGGAGATATCGAGATTTTTCTAAGGTGCTGTCAAGTTCGTTCTTCATTCTAGGGCTTTAAGTTCTCTCTTCGATTGAGGTAGGTTATAACAGCCAAACTCCAATTAATATACATGGATGTAAGCATCAGCATGTTAGCTTTCATTTGGCGTAAAAGCCCAAATTTCATTGAGCATGTTTAGAGAATTTTGGATCGAAGTAAGAGCATGTCTAGGCTTGATTTATGCTGTGTTCTTTTGAGTCAAAGCATGATTTCGGGCTGATTTTGAGTTGTATATCTTGATCCCATATAGCATATCATACATGGATGGAATCAGCATCGAAGTAGCTTTCTTTTGATATAAGAAGCCCCAAATTTCGTTGTATATATTGAGAGAACCTTACGATTTAGTAGAAGCATGTCAAGAACTAGGTTTTCATGTGTTCATCATAGATAGGTTGTGATTCAATTGATTTCTGTTGAAATTCGTGTTTCAAAACTCTTGTATTATGACCCTAGTATGTCTATTAAGAACCCTAGAGCATGTGGTTAAGATCCCAACCCATTTAGACCCCAAATGGATGAGTTTTTGCGTTTTCCGGAAGCCACGGCCGTTTCTGGAAGTGCAGGGGTCGACCCATGGGGTCGACCCATGCTGCCCAGTGCGGGGGTCGACCCAATGATCGACCCATGCAGCAGTTTTTGCAGGGGTCGACCCCATGGGTCGACCCATCACCCAGGCAGACTCCTGGAGTTCCAGGGGTCGACCCAATGGGTCGACCCATGCCTTGGAATTTTCCAGGGGTCGACCCAATGGGTCGACCCATGTGCTGTATGACCCGGTAATGTTGTTTTTGACCCGTGGATCGATCCGGATCATTAGGGGATCGACCCATTCAACTTAGTCCAATTGAAAACTATATTTTTGAGGAACCAATGACCCATACTTGTAACCTTATGATTTCAATTGACAATGGTCCTTGCATTCAATCATAGTGTAAAAACATGCCGTTTATCATCTCCATTGCAACGCATACAATGGTTAAATAGAAACCCACATAATTAGTGGTTAATTGTGTAACTAAATTTCTGTTAATGCATGCTATTTCACTCCTGTGCGAGCTTGTTCTTTACCTTATCATCTTGAATCAGCTTTTTGGCAATTGTCTTAATGCAAATGATAATAGATAATCCTTGGTATATTAACTTGGTAATTAGGATTAAATTGATTGTTAAGTTGCTGGATAGTCATTATTACCCCAGTAGAATGGATTGCTTACACACCTGAACGGTACACTGTCAGCCGTTCTTTCTTGACCTCGTGGACTGAGTTTTGGTCCAATTCTTGTAATGCGGCCCAAAGTGACCGTATAACCGAGTTTTTGTTTTAGTGAATCCAAGGACAAGTTACTCCTTAAATCTCATGCTTGTGGCAGTAATTCCTCTGATTAATTGGCCATTTAACTTGACTGAATGTCTAGACAACGTGGGATCTTGGATCCAATAAATCAATGCCAACGCATCATAAGGGCCCGGTCTGGTCCTGGGAGAGCGCCCGAAAGTTAGTGAGCCCATGGGATGTTAATGACATGGTGGGGCATTGCACCGAGTACTTGACTAGTGTAACGTCTATGACATAAAATCTCTTGTTACTTGTTACTTGATCGTGCTTGAAATGATGTTTAAAATACTTGCTTGTTGGCCAATTCTCTATTACTATCTCCTGTTGTAAATTCTTGTACTTGTTATCTTGTTATCTCTTATCATCATTATATTTCTTGACCTTGCAAGATCTTTGTATTACGTTGTTTTATTGTATCGTCTTTTATTTCTTTTATTTAGCATGGCATATGAAAAATTTAATTAACTTGTTAATCACGTAAACTTGCCTGTTATTTCCTACAGAGCGTCAGCTCATAGTTGTTGTTTCCCCCTTTTCCAGGCTATTCAGGTGATGATGCGCATACCGATGGGGAAGGGCAGGAGTGATATCTTTTGAGTGTACCTGTTAGTAGATGCCGTGTTGGCATGGTTGTTTACCTCTAGTTATTTCCTTAGAGTTGTGTTAGCACTTATTACTTTTGGAGTCAGTTATTGTATTAGAATTCAGATTGGAAGTCATGTTTGATCGTGTGTTAGCAGTGTTGGTTATTGTAATAAATTGGAATCATCTTGATCAATAGATTTGTTCCTTTTCTTAGCACCTCTGTAATTGTTTAGCTTAGCTTATTATTGTTATCTCTAGCTAGTTTCTAACTGTACGTCCCGATATTCCGCGTCGGGGCGTGACAAATGACGACTTAAGCATTACACCTGACTTGGACCCCCAATGTTGGCTATTCTAGAAAAGGGGTTTTAGACCTAGATTGCCCTAGATATATCATACATAGTCTAGATTGGTTCAAAACCCTAAAGCATGCAGTCTAGGTAAGTTCCCAAACCTAGGAACCCTAGAGTCATGGTTGAACTAGGACTCTCCTTCTGAGCAATCTAAAGGCCATTCTAAGTCCAATGAAGGGTAAGATGGTAATTTTTTTGTCATAAAGGGGGTAGAAATGGGTTCAAAACCCTAGTGTCCTAGTCGGACCAGGACTTGTCCCATAACTGACCAAAATCTGTCCTAGATTTAGACAAGTGAAAAGGGGTGATTTTCTCACATAAAAATATTCGGAAATCCTAGAGTCCTCATCAACTCTAGAGTCCTAGTCAAACTACGACTTCTCCTCCAAGTGATCAAGAGTCCATCCTAGGTTTAAAGGAGGATAGACAGGCCATTTTTCACAATGAAAAGTTTGGAAACCCTAGAGTCCCAATCAAATCAGGATTCTAGAGTCCTAGTCGAATTATGGCTCTGACGTAAAATGGCATTTCACCATTTTAGTTCTCTCGAGTGGGTGTTGAGTAGTAAATCAATTCTATAGCATACAGAGTAGGGTATTAATCATGTAATTAATTAAGGGTTTTTAGTCATCAAACCGATGCAATTAACACCGATCAAGGTAGGTGGGGAATGAGGCCAAGATTGTGAATCCATAACCTAATCCAAAGGCTCCTATGCGCGCAGACATATTAAGCCCTAATTTATTCGATGCATGCTGTCATGCCACTTAGATAAATCACAAAACATCATTTTTCTTTATTATTTTTTAAATTTATAAATTTTGTAGTTAAAAAAAAATGTTCCCACGCCCTGCCCCAAACCCCTAGACACAATGGCAACTCTAATCACAGTGGCTCCAACCCGGTACATTTTCACCCTTATGTCTAGAATAGCCCTTTCCTACTAATCAACTCGTGACTACGTTACAACAAGTACTATGAGTAACAGCTCCCGATTTGGTTAAAAGCATATAAGGCTAAGGTCAAAGTCATGAGTTGTTAGAGGAATATTCAAAATCTAAAGCAAATTATATTCAAACATATATTTGCCATGCCATATACATACCGTGTTAACTAAGTATAGTGTAAATTAAGTTTAGTTATTTCAATGTCACAGTCATTGACATGTGAAGAACACTCATGACCTACAAGAAGGTAAACCAACTTAATGGGGTGTAGCTAGACTTTGATGAAAATTTTGGGAAGAAATGCACCAAGGATGGAATGTTTTGGGATGAAAATAGTTTGACTTGAAGATGTGAGGTCAAAAAATGTAAAATTTCACACATTGGGATATCCTTGTTTAATATTTTAGCTTAACAGATTCTTAAATCTGTTAATGATTTGGATTCCCAAGTAAGTACTGTAAAAGAATGATTAACTTCAGCAGAAAGAAACTAACCAGATGTCCTCGTAGAACTAAAAAAATTCAGATTGACTTTTCCCTTCTGTGGACTTTGTTATCTATAATAAAAGGAAAATAAAAAAAACATGGTAATGTCAATTTTTAGCGTAACAGATAACCAAATCAAGAGCAAGAAATATACCTCCAGCAGTTGGTCATTCTTGATCAAACTTCTCACCCTATATACTTGATTACTTATTAAGTACTGATGTTTCAAAAGCTTTGCATCTCGTGTTAAAAGAACCCTTTTCTCTTTGGATGCTTGTTCTATCAACTGCCTACAGACAAAATAAATGGTGCAACATTCAATTATCAGTACAAGTAAAATCTAAATGTACATCGTGTAATCACAGAAAATGGTTGTCCATCAAAAACACCTTGGTTCAGGCTTTTTTGAAGATGGAATTGCAGCATCAATTCCAACACATCGCAAATATTTTGCTAAACCTTCCACCTGTACATATTCCAAACATGCTTACATTAGGGCAAAATCAGTTTAAAATTGTTAAAAATATGAATTATAAATTACAAATGAACAATAATAAATGACATGGCAAGCATCAAGAAGGCCATACCATTACATCACATAAAAATCTTGGGCATTCATCCCCTCCAACAGATGGATCCCATGGTGGTGGACCCTGCCAATCATTGATCGCCACTGACTGATCTTTCCATTTCCAGGATACTGAAGGCTGCCTTCTGCCTTTCCGCTTTGACAACCTTGGTTTTCTATCCGACTCTTTCAACAGAATCCTTTCACCATATTCTGTGACAATTCCTGATAAAGAGATATCCAATGGAAGGGTGCCTGTATATGAAGGTGGTGAAGAGGCTGCTGTTGCAACAGGGTTTCTTAGAAGAGTATAACTGCTTGATTTGACCATGTCGGATGCTCTACAATACTTGATGCTCACAATATTTTTACAGACAGCTGATGTCTGAAAAAGCTCTTTCAATCCACAAGACACTCTAGATGAATACCATTGCATACTATCAGTAACAGAATAACCTGAGGCAGAGTAAGTTACCATTCTATAAGTTAATTGCTATGAGATAAAGTAGACTATATAGAGTATACAGGATAGGGCAACACTTCAATCAAAATACTCAACATATTATGAACAATATCCGAAAATATGATCATATAATAGATTACCAGATTGTTTAAATACAAAGAAAAAGCACACTCACATGCTCCATCTTCTGTCACACACATTTGCACAATATGACAATTGAGTGCTTTTTCTCAGATGAGCGGCTAGGGCATGCTCAATTTGTGAAGAGAAAAGGAAAAAAACATTGAAACCCAACAAAGGCATCGTCATGATGGTACAAAACATCATATCCATCTTCTGTCACACACATTTGCACAAGATGACAAATTGAGTGTTTTTACTCTGATGAAGAGCAAGTGGGAGATACTCAATTTGTGAAGAGAGAGGGACATGAATCCCAACATAGGCATCATCATAATGGTAGACAACGTCATATAAACCATGGATAAAAACCAGACAAACCAATTGAAACAGATTGGGATCAGTGGAACTTGTCCAGTTACAATTGGGATTAAATTGCAGCAATCAGCTTGTTTTTTCCCAAAAACTGTGTCAGGAACAGGAACCGGAAATAGAACTAGCCATGACAATCCAGTTGCAAGATCCAGTCTTTAATTCCTCGATACCCAGAAGGACAAGAGCCTTCTTCTGTCAATTTAGTGCCAGCTTTGCGATCCTTTCGAAACAAATGATTAAAGGACTTTTCACTGTCAAGATAATGTGACTCTTGGGATGCTCATGCACACTCTAGATTTAAAGTTAGTTTTCAGTAGAACAGGAGTAACTAAATGTGTCATGCTAGATACCCACTTAGTGCAATTTTGTGGATAAGGGAGTCTCATGGAAGTTCTGCAAAAATTATGCTGGATGATCTAGAGGTTAACATATGAAAACCATTACATGTATATGATCATAGCTATTCGAGTTGTGTGCTGTGTCATTTTCTTTCCACAGAGAAAAAGAAATCTTATTAACTTCCAAATATGTAGTAGTATTGTTTTTCTTTTGAGCTGGAATGCTAAGATCACAACTGTATCTAATGCAGAGCATTGAATTCTTGAATTAATGGCACAAACTTGAGGCTTCAAGAAACCCAAACCTTGGTCATTAAAGTTGCACCCAAAGACATTAAATATCTCAAGGCATAAACTCAAGGTCTCAAGAAACACATACCTTGATCATTAAAGTTGCATTCAAACACATTAAATATTTCAAGCAAGTAATATGCATCTGCCGCTGCATATGATATCTGCTCCTTCGAAAGAGGACGGCTTGACCAATCACTACACTGGAGTTCCTGAAGGTACAGAATCTATATCAGTTTTTTTTTTTGAAAGTGGGTAATACCACCATTGTATTAAAGTGTAGAAGAACTTATTTACAAGAATAGTCAATAAGCTCCCTATACAATCAAAATGCACACCAAGGCGGTGTGATACACCCTAACCCCCAACAAAATAAAAAAAGAGGAGTTGAATGAATCAACTTTACATATATGTTCAGCCCACTCTCTCACTCTATCACAAATAAAAAAACAACCCTCTCCGATGCTTTTGCTTCCCTTCTGAAGATCCTCTTGTTCCTTTCACCTCGTAAAGCCCAAAGGGTAGCGTGGAGAATGAGCCACCATACAACTCTATCCTCCTTAAGAACCAACTTTTTGTGCCAATGTCTAATCAACTCCACCACACTATTTGAGGGGCTGATGACGCACTGAATCCTAGTAGCAAGTTGGGTCCATATGTCCTAAGAATAAGAGCAACCTGTGAGGAGGTGGTTCAAGGTTTGTTCCTCATCCCCACAAGGTAGCAGTGGGTGGGAGTATCCTGTAGGAAGGGCGCAAGTCTATCACAAGTTAGCAGCCGTCCAGGCCAGATCCTCCAGATCAAAAGTTTCACTTTCAAGGGACTCTTGGGCATCCAAACCTAGAAAGAAAAGGTATGGCACACTCCACGGGCGAAGATGAAGGAATATGCTGATCTGACTAAGAAGGCTGCCTTTTTCTCCCACCTCCACTGCCACCACCAATCCACTCTGTCAAGCTGTAAAGTGCATTGGAGAAGGAGAAGGAGGAGTTCCAATAATGAGAGAGTCCATGTTCTCCCTGTGAGCTCTAGATCAAAATATAGGGAGACCAATGTTGATGGTACGGCTGCAATTGCAAAGAGTGGAGGAAAAGTTTCCTCCAAAGAGAAATCACCACCTATGTTATCAAAAGCGCGCCTAGGCGATTTTTGAGGCGAGACGGCCCCAAACCGCCTCGCTTTTGCCTCAAACGCCTCAATCCCAGGAGAGCTAGTCTCAGGAGATCTTGATTGGCTTACCCTATGTATTTTCGTCTCAAATCTTGATTGTTGTTAATTTTATTGAAAATCTTGATTGCATGTATATATTTTTTATGATATTTAAAAAAATATTTATATTTTTGAATTGTATATATTTTTTAATAAAATGCCTCAAATGCCTAGGCCATCGCCTAGGTGTTTGAGACATGAGGTGACCCCTTCGCAGTCTCGGTCGTCGCACGCCTCTGACTACATAGATCACCACACCATCTATCCTTCCAAAAAAGGCACTTGAGCTCATTCCCCAACCAGACCCGGACACTGGTGTAGATAATGTCTCTGCACTGCAAGATTTCTCTCCAGATGGGGGAGATATTGATCTGACTTGCTTGAGTAAGGTCCCATTCCCTAGACCAACCATAGTATGTCTTCCTGAATACTTGTAGCCAAAGAACACTCTCATCAACTCCCAGTTTCCACACAACCATATGCACAAGAGAGCCAGGTTGAAATCTCTAATATTTTTGATACCTAGTCCTCTCATTTCCTTACTCTTGCACACTCTATCCCATGAAAAATCATGTCATCCCTTGCACCTGTCTCCAATACCATACTAAAAGAATCTTGCTTGGATAGCCTCTAGCTTTCTGGCTACCCGTCTTCGGGATGCAGAAGATGGACAAATAATATATTAGTAGATTATCCAACATTGATTTACACAATACCATTCTCCGCCCATATGAAAGGAGTTTTGCATTCCAACCTACCAATCTGAACTCATATTTCTGTACCACACTTTGTCAGTCCCTATAATGTAGGACCCATGGATACAGTGGCAGTCCTAGATAGGAGAAAGGGAACTCTCCTATCCGGCACCCTAGGATGAAAGCAACTCTCTTTAGGGCTATATCCTCCACATTCACTCCCACTAGATGGCTTTTCTTGCAGTTTACCTTGAGACCACTAACTTCCTCCAGCAACTCCAAGGTCAACCTAGCGACAAGTAGTTGATTCTCATCCTCAGATAAAAGTAGCATGGTGTCATTAGCATATTGCAAGTGGGGTAATGTTGACAACCCCAGAACCAACCTAGAATCTTGTGATCAACCCTAGGGCCTCATCCCTCAACCACATCATGTTCAAAATATGTGCTACCAATACAATGAGAAGGGGGGACATGGGGTCTCCCAGATGGAGGCCTTTGCCATTATGAAAGGAGGAGGAGGAGGGCTGTCTATTCACTAACACTGCAAAGGAGGTCGATGTAACACAAGCACGAATTCATCCAATCCATCTATCATCAAACCCCATCCCCTCAAGTACAATAAACAAGCATTGCCAATTAACTTGGTCATAGGCTTTCTCAAAGTCCAACTTCAGTACCAACCCTTCCTTCCTCTGAATCTTCATGGCATATAGACATTCATGTGCAACCATGAAGTTCTCCTATATGTTCCGTCCCCTGATAAAGGCCCCTTGGAATTCACTAATCAACGTGTCAACCATTATGTCCAAGCTCATAGCCAATAGCTTGGTAATAATCTTGTATGCACCATTCAAAAGGCTGATGGGTTTGAAATCCAAGAAACATTGAGCACCTTGCTTCTTGGGGATGAGAGCCAAAAGAGTATGGTTAATACCCCTCAAGTATGCCATGCCCTCCTGGAACTCCCATACTACATGCATAAAGTCATTGTTGATGATGCCCCACCAATTCTGGAAGAAAACCAGAGGGAAGCCATCCGAGCCTAGAGCTCTATCACCTACAAGGGAGAAGACTGCCTTTTAGATCTCCTCCTCTATCAAAGGACAGGAGAGGGCTTCCTTTTCCTCTGTGGAGAGAGAAGGGAGGAGTCCATCATCTAGCACTAGTCTATGCAAGTCCTCAGTAAAGAGCTTGGAGAAGAAATCCCTAGCCTATATCTTAATATCCTCTTCCCTAGTAAAGAGCTGCTCCCCCACTTTGATGCAAGAAATCCTCCTTGCAGATATCATTCACTGAAAATAAGAAGTGATCTTGTCCCCTTCCTTAAGTCATTTCTCTCTTGATCTCAGTTTCCAATAAATTCCCTCCCTTGCAAGGACCTCATCAAAATATGCTTTGAGTGTGCCCTTAAGCCTCTTGTCTTCTTCATCCAACAACCCTACCTCCTCAAGCCTATCCAAAATCTCAATCCATTGAAGAATTCTGTTCTTTACAGCTCTGCCTAGTAGGGTTGTCCCAACTCCCCACTCCTTCAACACATGTGGCACATGTTTCATTTTACCCACAAATCTTGCCATAGCTGACCCTTCATGCCTCTGAACAGCCCATGTCCGCCTAACTGTGTCCATAAAATCTGCCTCTCTAAACCAGTACGCCTGTGGTCTAAAGTTTTATCTATCCGTGTGCCTACGACTAGTCTGTAGCAAACTAGGTTTGTGGTCCGACAGTGGCCTAGATATAGATGATGCCTACACATAAGGATAATGGTCTTCCCAATCTACTAATACAAGAAACCTGTCCAACCTTGAGAAAGTTGGGTCTGCCCTCAAATTCGATCAAATAAACTGAGCATTAGACATTCTGATGTCGAACAGTTCAACCTCCTATATGAACTCAATGAAGTCATCCATCTCCCCTAAAAGAGGGTGATCACTTGTTCTTTCCCACGATGCAGCAACTACGTTAAATCACCACACACATACCATGCCTCCCTAAGCTGTAATGGTACAACAACAAATCATCCCAAACAAGCCTCTTCTCTTCTCTATCTTGGGAGCCATACACTCCCGAGAAATCCCAAGAGACATTGTCCCTCACGTTGTGAAAATGGAGAGAAATAGCCCCTTGACTAAACTTCCTATCTTGCTCTCTGTCTTCTATCTCAAACTGTTTCCAGATAATCATGATGCCACTAGACCTTCCCTCTATCGGATATGTCACACCCTTGGATAGTCTGGCTTCCCCAATCTCCATCGTAATAGATTCCTCATCCCCCTCACATTTGGATTCTTATAAGCAAAGGATGTCGATCTTGCATCTTTAAACTAACTCCTTCACCACCTTCCTTTTCTTACACCCACAAATCCCCCACACGTTCCATAAGACAATCCTCATGAAGATAAGGATATACACTCACCTCCTTTCTCCTCTAGCTCTCCCCTCTCCTCCTCTCTTCCCATCGTCACCCTTACCCCCCTACTTTGCGATCCCCCCCTTTTGCTTCCTTGGCCATACTGATCAGCCACCTCTTCTAGATTATGGAAAGCACTTCTTTCAAGTCATTTTCTAAACTCACAAAGAAAATGCCCACCTTATCTGTCAACTCCTTGACCTGTGTCTTCGTCAACCTCTCCACCACCTCGACCAACACCTTCACCTCCTCCTTCCCCAGACCACACCTTTCTATCTCGCCCTCCCCGTCAGACTGACCCTCTTCCGACTCCTTAGCCTCCCCGGAGGTTTCCGAGACGACACCCTCTCCCAAAGAAGATAGGTCCTCTCCCACTACTTCCCCATTGCCACGATCCTCATGGAGTACCCTAGCACACAAGGTACCGTTGACATGTTTGCAGGGATGCTCTGGAAGAGCCAATATTGTACCTGGAGGTACAATCTGGCGTATGTAAGCCTGCTCCGCCCCATTTGGCTGAAGCATAGTTGCAGGGGAACACTCGGGGAAGCAGGAAACGCATTGCCTGAGAAACGCGTTCAGGAAACGAATTCGATGCGTTTAGGAAACGCATGAGAAACGTCCTCTTATTTCACATATGTATTTTATGCCCCCTTATTTCCCATATGTATTTTAAGGGTGTTTTAATCATTTTAGAAAGGTATGTTAGTAACTTAAGGGTATTTTAATCATTTTAGAAATACAGGAGATACACTTAAAGAGCTAAACCTTCCAAAAATAATTAAAATCCCCCTTGTTTCCCATACGTATATTGTTTCTCATTTCTCACTAAATTTTAGAGCCTCATTTCTTGCTTTCGTTTTACGTTTCGTTTCCCGCTTTTGTTTCTCATGTTGGTAACTATGGGTTGAGGCATGCAAAGCCTACTCCAGACTCATCACCGCAGTGGGTCACCACTTCGAACTCCTCCGCATATTGCTCCTCCGTCAGTTGGCCATATTGGTTGGTCGTCAGCATGGCCAGGGGATGTTCGTACTCCCTTGTCGCGACTGGCCCTCCTGTTCACATCCCCGATGGGTTGGTCCCGCAATCATCGGAGGGGAACTCTTCTGCTTGTAGACCTACCAGAGAAGGCTGCTGTCTAGCCCATCCAGTGGCAGCAACGGCAAGGAGAGGTCCAAGGGCTGTAACAATTGCCCTAGGACAAACTCTGGGGCTCCCTACATCTGAAAGTGGTAAGCCGTAATCAGGGCAGTCGTGCTAACGGTGGCCGGCGTGACGCCCCATGTTGAGTGGACTAGCTTCCAACCTCCCGTCCTCCTGCCTGGGATTATATCATGGGGTTCCTATGAGATGACTTTAGCCCTCCTTAGCCAGCCAAGGCCAAGGGTGCTGTTATCGGCATGCCGCTACTACGGAAGTGTTGCACGGCTAGGAGAAGACGAGTGGGGAAGAAAAGCAGTACTGGGTCTCGCAGACCCGGTACAACTACCCTTACTAGAACATGATAAGTCATCGGGTATACCGAGTAACCAGGCATGAAAGATCCACCGCCCACTACCTTACCAGTTCTGGAAGGGTCATCAGGTCCTAACCAAGCCTCCCATTGCCTAACTGGAACTAAAAGCTTGCTTGTCCCTGTGCCCGAAGAATTCGAATTCAAAAAAAGCATCGGGCATTGTTCTTCTTCCTCAACGCCAGTGCTCCTCTGCTGCACCAACTAGTGCAACACTCTCACCAAAAAGAGGTGTCCGCCCAACTCGACGAAGAGGACCGCTGGTAACGTGTTGGGGATGGAGACTCAGACAACCAAGTCGATTCTTGTTCTCTCTCCTTCCGTCGCCAAGGTCACTGCTTCGGCTTCAACCACTGCGAACCGGCTTACTAAGCAGGCCACTCCCACTTCATCACAGAAGGGTAGGGGCACCCCGACCATCCTAATGGGGATCCTACACAGCCTGGGATCCAGGAACGTGCCGCAAGTCACATCCCATTTGGCCAATCAGAGGACAACCCCTTCTGCCAGGGCGAACACCGCAAGTGCCGTCACCTCTACGTCCACTACCTTTCTCTTGATGGATAGGAAGCCACCCTTAGAGACCTTGGTGACTTCCCAAGGCCTCCCTACCACAGCCACCGTCTAGGATCACTTTCACCCAAGCCACATCCATGCTTCCCTCCACCGGCTTGACCCAATCACAATGTCCGAGCCAATTCAGCAGGCCGTTGAGTAGATCCACGGGTAGCCCCCACTCCCCCCCCCCTCCCCCCCCCCACCCGACCTCCTGTACTCTTCTCTCCATTGTTGGTGGTCTTGCCTGACCAAGTGACCTTGGTGTAGGACCGTCGACCGGCAATAGTAGCGCCGTTGACGCTCCTGTGAATATCCTTCCTACCATTTTGTGCTGCCGGAGAAGAGCAGTTGCATTGGAGATGGCCCACCAGAACACACTGGTAGCAGATTGGACCTTTGGGCCAAAAGCCCAGAAAAGTCCCAGGATCTACTGGATCCCAAAAGCCCCTCCGAGGGGACCGTCTCCAATGTGGGTCAATCCCCGCAGGGGGTGTCTTGTTCATCTTGAACAGTGCCTCCGTGGTTACCTTCCCCACGTAGTCCCCCACGACCATTCCACCTCCACCTCCCAGGCCATAGACGACCGATTGAGAGTGATCGTCTCCCAGGGGTACATGGTTGGCCCTAGACGCCACCTCCGGCCATAGATGACAATATCGGCCGAAACCGATACGTTGCGGCCAAAACGTATCGGTTTCGGCCCATACCAAAACCGTTTCGGACCTGCTCACTGTAGCAGGTCCGAAACTTTTAAAAAAAATTTAATGGTTTCGGACCGAAACTGACCGAAACCGGATCTGCTCACTGTATTTTTTGCCTTTTTGAATGTTTTGAACTGGTTTCGGCCGAAACCGAAACCGGGCCTGCTCACTGTATTTTTTGCCTTTTTGAATGTTTTGAACGGGTTTCGGCCGAAACAGAAATCAAAACCGGTACGTTTCAGTTTCGATCCTAGCCGAAACCGATACCAAAACCGGTACTGCCATCCTTGCCTCCGACAGCCACAACATCTTCCCTCCCCAGAGCTTCTCTCTCTAGAAACAGCTAGAGAGAGAAAAATATTGGCTACTCTTATATCAGACTCAACTTTGAAGAAAAAAACTGAAAATAAAATAAGTATATGGACATTTGGTTCTCAATTTCAAGAATAAAATTGCCAAGAACTACAGATGAATGAATGTGATGAAAGGTAGAAGTTCAGCCAATAAACACCCTAAAATGAACATGAAGAAAAATATAAAATGACAAAATGGAAACCTTCTCGTGTCTGTAAAAAATAAAACCATAATATTTTAGTTTCTGCAAAAACTGGATAATATGATATAAATAATAATTTCCCCTCTTTGACATGCAATGGGATCTCAATTGTTTGTTTCAAAGTGATTCCCAATTCTTTTTCTTTCTCTCTCTGCTATTCCTTCTCTGTCAATCCTAGGGCCTGCTAGAGTGATGGACGCAGCCCTCTCCCTCTACTCTCTTGATGTGACTGCCCTAAGCGCGCGCGCGCGGGGGGGGGGGGGGGGTTGTTGTGTGGCGCCCCCTTTTCCGCGATCCCGTATCGGGTCTGGGGATGGGGACGTCACAGCGGATGTACGGAAGTGTTGTGGGCCAAGATTATTTGCAAGGCGCTAAAGGCCGAACCATCACATAATCCAAAAGAAACATAACCATACCATTTCCATAAGATAAATACTCATAATTTACATCGTATACGGAATACTACATATCTCTACTCAAAAGTCATATTTACATTCATTATTCAAAAGAAAACTAAATCTATCTACGCAGCAGAATCCAAACTATGCCCTGGATCACCCTCCGACCTACTGTCCGACGGAGTCGAGGTACACACTCGTCAATTTCCTGAAATGGTTAGGCAACAGATATGAGTCCACAGACTCAGTAGGCATCAAAACCAATCACATACTTATCATATACTAAACTGTGCAAATCCATGATATATATAAAGCTAATCACAATTTCACTGAATTGTACATATACTATGAATGCGAAGGAAATATAAAGAGCAAAGTAATTTTCAGATTTATAAACAAATGCTTATAACAAATCTTATCTGACTTATATATATGGCATAATACATATCTTAGCTAAATCAGAGCTTATACAGATGAACGTATTCTCAGATCAAATCTGAACTTCATATTGTTTGGCAGCATATATTGGACAGGCATCCCGTCACTAAAAGCAGTAGCAAACACATACCTAGGCATCCATACGTCGACATAAAGACAAAAGGTCTAAACGTTGGAGCCTGTCGGCCTTGATCAACCACGCAGGATCGGGAGTTAATACTCCACCATTCCCCAGATAATTTTCTTATTCTGGGTTCCGGATTTTTCAGAAGTCCGTTTGTCCTCGGAAATGGGCCTAATCCCATAGCGGAAGCTAACTACGGTTTGTCGCCCCACACCTCCTTAAAGTGACACAGTCCATATGCTTAATCAAATTTTTATTCTTATTATGATGCTTATTACATAGTTGTCTCGATACTTAAAACTTACCATTGAACTTTATAAAATAACTGGATCATATTTTAATATTATTAACTAAATATATATAACATTTGAAGAGATTAGAGTAGAGAGAGAGTAGAGAGAGAAAGTAGAGGGAGAAAGTAGAAAGAGATTAGAGAGAAAATAATATTTTTACAGAATGGTAACTAAATAAATAACTGATTCTAAACATAGATCATTGGGTTAAACAAATCAATGACTTAAATTACATTTCAAACAAAATCAAATCAAAGAAATATAATTAACAAATAACATGCACTCGGTTTATCGTGCCTACCTTTATGGTGGTCTTCCGAATTAAACTTAATATCTCACCCGAGCTCCCGTAGAAGTCCTTGCGTGGGAAAAGATAATTTTCCCGTCCCAGATACGTAAAGAATGGTGAAATTGTCCAAAATAGCTTCAAATCCTCCGTCCAAGTGTTTATTAATTATTTATATTATTCTGATGCTGTATTATCTTCTATTCTCCATTTATTAATAAGAGAATGAGAGTTGGAAGTAAAGAGAGAAAGTAGAGAGAGAAAGTAGAGAGAGAATTTAGAGAGAGAAAGTAGAGAGAGAAAGTAAAGAGAGAGGAAAGAGAAAGAGAAAGTAAAGAGAGTAGAGAAGGAAGGTAGAAGAGAGATTTAGAGAGAAAGTAGAGAGAGAAAGTAGAGAGAGAAGATAGAGAGAGAAGATAGAGAGAGAAAATAGAGAGAGAAAGTGAAGAGTGTAGAGAAAGAAGTATAGAGATATAAAAGAGAAAGTAGAGAGAGAAAGTAGAGAGAGAAGATAAAAAATGTAGAGAGAGAAAGTGGAGAGAGAGTAGAGAGAGAGTATAAAAGAGAAAATAAAAATATTTAAGAGAGAGATAATAGAAAAGAGAAAATAAAAATATTTGAGAGAGAGAGAGAGAGAGAGTGAGAGAGAGTGAGAGTGAGTGAGGAGGGGAGTGAGAGAAGAGAAGAGTTGGAGGGGGAGAGGGGGGTGTTGGAGTGGAAGGGAAAGAGGGGGAGAGGGGGTATATATAGGGGGAGGGGAGGAGAAGATAAGAAGAAGGAGGAGATAAGGATGGGGGAGGGGATAAGATGGAGAGGAAGAGGATAAGGAGGGGGAGCATACGTGGGGGGTGGGGTAGATATTTTAGGATTTTTTTGATTTTTTTATATATATATAAAAACTCTTAATAACATGATTTCTAAGAACTAGTTTACTCTATCTCATTTTTATCCTTCCAAACGTCAAAATTTGAAAAAGTGTTCAACATGAAACTTATAGATTTTTCAATTATCTTTCCAACGACTCTAATATTGACCTATTCTGACATTCCTATGAGGAGTTACGTATTAATAAAAGAAGATGTCTATTTTACATACTAACATCCGTTAAACCCGTATTTTCTATACAGTTCAAGACATTGGGATTTGATTTAGAGAATCTGGGATCTGTATAGGTTCCAGAAGTAAAGTGCTTAGTTATTTTCAAGTTTCGAACAGATTCGGGTGTTACAAATCTCTCCCCCTTAAACAAATTTCATCCTCGAAATTTAAAAATTTACTCAATACGTACCGAATAGCTGTGGATATCTCTTCCGCATTTCATCTTCCATCTCCTAAGTAGCTTCTTCTGCTGAGACGCTTTTCAACAATACCTTCACCAGTGGAATTGTCTTCGTTCTCAGCACTTGTTCTTTCCTATCGAGAATGCGAACTGGCTTCTCCTCATATGTAAGATCTGGCTGAATTTCCAACTGTTCATACTCTATAATGTGCGATGAGTCTGGCATGTATTTTCTCAACATGGACACATGGAATACATCGTGAACTCCTGACAATGATGGTGGTAAAGCCAGCTGATATGCCACCTCACCAATCCTTCTTAAGATTTCAAATGGTCCAACATACCTCGGACTGAGTTTACCTTTTTTGCCAAATCTCATTACTCCCCTAGTAGGCGAAACTTTCAGAAATACGTGATCCCCGACAGCAAATTGTAGATCTCTCCTTCTTTGATCAGCATAGCTTTTCTGCCTACTCTGAGCTGTAAGTAATCTTTTTCTAATCAACTCAACATTTTCTACACAATCCTGTACAATCTGTGGCCCAATCAATCTCCGCTCACCAACCTCATCCCAACAAATAGGTGACCTACACAGTCTACCATATAACGCTTCATATGGTGCTATTCCTATGCTTGCATGATGGTTGTTATTATATGCAAACTCAATTAACTGCAAATGTTCATCCCAACTGCCTTTCCAGTCTAAACTGCATGCCCTCAACATATCTTCTAGTGTTTGAATGGTTCTCTCTGATTGTCCATCTGTTTGAGGGTGAAAAGCTGAACTAAATTTCAACTGTGTACCAAGCGCTTGTTGTAAACTCCTCCAAAATTTTGCTGTAAACCTTGCATCCCTATCTGAAATAATAGACACAGGCACACCATGAAGTCTCACAATCTCTCTAATATACAAATTGGCTAAATCTTCTAATGATTGTATCTTTGTGATTGCCAGAAAATGGGCTGACTTAGTAAGCCTGTCAACAATTACCCAAATAGAATCATGTTTTCTCTTAGTCATTGGTAATCCCATCACAAAATCCATAGTGATATGCTCCCATTTCCACTGTGGAATTTCCATCAATTGTAATGGTCCCGCTGACCTTTGATGCTCCGCCTTTACTTGTTGACAAGTAAGACACTTGCTGACAAATTCTGCTATATCCTTTTTCATACCAATCCACCAAAATTGTCTTCTCATGTTTTTGTACATTTTTGTACTGCCTGGGTGAATGGAATATTGTGATTTATGTGCCTCGGTCAATAGATCTTTCTTTATTTCTTCATTCCAAGGTACACACAATCTTCCCTGAAATTTGATTGCCCCGTCTGCACTTTGAGTAAATCTCGGTGTGCCAATCAATTTTTGTAACTGCTGATCATTCAGTTGTGCTTGCATAATTCGCTCAACCATTGCAGACTGAATAGTTAGTTGGGCCAGAAATAAGTTTCTCCCTTTGCATATCGGAGAATACTCCACTACATTAGATGTCATTCTCCAAGTTTGGCGTAACTAGATTGCCATTAGCCTCTTCCTGCTGAGTGCATCTGCCACCACATTTGTTTTTCCTGGGTGGTAATTCAAGGTGAAATCATAATCCTTCAAAAATTCAATCCACCGTCTTTGCCTTAAATTCAATTCTTTCTGAGAGAAAATATATTTTAAACTCTGATGGTCTGTAAATACTTCAAACTGCTCACCATATAAATAATGGCGCCAAATTTTTAGAGCATGTACCACCGCTGCTAACTCCAAATCATGTGTTGGATAATTCACCTCATGATTCTTTAGTTGTCTAGATGCATAAGCTACTACTTTGCCATTCTGCATCAGGACACATCCTAGTCCTTTTCTAGAGGCATCTGTATATATCACAAATCCTCCTGACCCACAAGGTAAAGTAAGCACTGGGGCTGTAGTTAACCTTGTTTCTAATTCCTGAAAACTCATTTCACATTTATCTGACCATTCAAAAGGAACCCCTTTCCTAGTCAATTTTGTCATAGGAGTTGCAATAGAAGAAAAACCTTCAATAAACCTGCGATAGTAACCCGCAAGACCCAAAAAGCTCATAATCTCACTGACATTCTTCGGCCTTTCCCAATGCAAAACTGCCTCAACCTTAGCTGGATCAACAGACACTCCATCTCCAGAAATGATATGCCCTAAGAATTGGAACTTGCCCAACCAGAATTCACATTTACTGAATTTCGCATAGAGTTGATGTTTCCTTAAAGTTTCCAACACAATTCTCAAATGTTCTTGATGAGTTTCAACAGTAGGAGAATAGATCAACACATCATCAATAAACACCACTACAAATGTGTCTAGATATGGTTGAAAAACTCTGTTCATCAAATCCATAAATGCTGCTGGTGCATTAGTTAACCCAAATGGCATAACCAAAAATTCATAATGCCCATATCGTGTTCTGAAAGCAGTTTTTGAGATATCTTCTTCTCTTATCCTTAGTTGATGGTATCCAGATCTGAGATCAATCTTTGAAAATACTGTGGCAGTTCGTAGCTGATCAAATAAATCATCAATCCTCGGCAAAGGGTACTTATTCTTAATGGTCACTTGATTCAATTTCCTATAATCAATACATAATCTAAGCGACCCATCTTTCTTTCTAACAAATAGAACAGGTGCGCCCCAAGGGGATACACTTGGTCGAATAAACCCCTTATCTAGCAGTTCTTGCAATTGTTTCTTCAACTCTGCCAGTTCGGCTGGTGCCATTCTGTAGGGAGGAATGGAAATGGGTAAAGTACCCGGTGAGAGCTCAATGGTGAACTCCACCTCTCGGTGTGGTGGCAAACCCGGAAGTTCATCGGGGAATACATCTGGAAATTCTCTGACCACATCGATATCCGAGGGGGTTTTCTGATTTTCATTAGAAGGAATAGCCATTACACTAGCCAAATAACCTTGGCATCCACTTCTAAGTAATTTCAAAGCTTTAAGTGCTGAAACTAATGTTTTGCTAGAACGGTGCCTTGGACATTGATAGTGAAATGTCTGCTCCCCAGGTTTTTGAAAAATTACTTTCTTTCCGTGACAATCTAGAATGGCAAAATTTGTATCTAACCAATCCATTCCCAAGATGACATCAAAATCAGTCATTTCCAGCAGATACACACATGCTGGCATAATCCTCCCCTGAATCACCACATCAATGGTAGGAATAACAGAAATCGTTCTAGCTATCTCCCCAGTTGGTGTATTAATGGACATCTCATCGGTGTTCACAATTTGTTTATCTTTCAATGATTCAGCAAATCTCAAAGAAATAAATGAATGTGTAGCACCCGGATCAAATAAAACTTTTGCATGCATATCATCGATAAGAAGAATACCTTCAGCTACTACATTGGCATCTCGGGTGTCTTCCCTTGTTAGTGCATATACTCTGGCTTGAACTCTCCACTGCTGTTGTGGTTGCTGATCTTGTCTTGGCCTTGTGGGACAATCCCTTATCATATGCCCTGTCTGACCACATGAAAAGCATTTACCTGCAGCCCGCCAACATTCATTACATCTATGCTGCATCCCGCACTGTTGGCAAGCTGGCATATTATCTCTCCTAACTGGTTGAACTCTCTCTGGAAAAGTCATTTTTGGCTTCTTATCTTTCCTCACAATTGAACCAAGATTACCCCTTTTTGTAATATCCCTTTGTCTTTCTACTAAGAATTCCTCATATTCAGTTTCTGCAATAAAAGCAGTCCTCAAAGCTGTTGCCATAGTCTGAGGCTCAAGGATTGCAACTCTACTTCTAATGTTGCTTCTCAAACCTCTAACAAATTTCTTCACCCTTCTAAGCTCATCAGAACAAATATGAGGGGCATACTTTTCTAATTCAGTAAATTTTACTTCATAATCAGCAACCGACATATCTCCTTGAGTTAGATTTAAAAATTCTACTTCTTTCCTGTCCTTCACATGCTGAGGGAGAAATTTTACATGAAACACATCAAGAAATTCATTCCAGCCAATCTCTGTTTCTCTATTTCTGAAAGTGGTTCTAAGTGCAGACCTCCACCACTCGTCTGCACGGTCCTTTAGCATAAATGTAGCTAATATCACCTTATCATGCTCTGCACATCTAATGGCCGTAAAAATCTTCTCAATCTCTCTCACCCAATTTTCCACAATCTCCGGGTGACTCTCCCCCTTAAAAGGAGAAGGACTCATATGTCTGAATTTCTCCATTAGGGTAGCGCCTGCTGCCCTATTCGGTTATTCTTGCACACGGGTTTGTAACTGGGCTTGCATCATTGCATGAGTTTGGGCTTGTAACTGCATAGTCTGCACTAACCCTTGAAAAGCTTGTGTGAAGCCTCCTAAATCTGGCACACCCTGAATAGATAGCGCACCTTACCCACCGGGAGCAAGCTCGCCATGAGTTGTTTCCCCGACAACTCCTTGTGATGTCCCATTTGAGGGCGCAGACTCCTCAGGAGAAGTATTAACCTCAACCCTATCACTCCCTGCCATCTCCTGCGAGGGAGAACTAATCCGAATTAGTATGATTCTAGGTTTGACAACAAATTCTAAAATGAATTCCCAAGATCTTGTGGTATGGTATATAAATCTGATGGCTGCAAAGATTCCAAGCCTCACAACCTTGCTCTGATACCACTCTCTGTGGCGCCCCCTTTTCCGTGATCCCGTATCGGGTCCGGGGACGTCACAGCGGATGTACGGAAATGTTGTGGGCCAAGATTATTTGCAAGGCGCTAAAGGCCGAACCATCACATAATCCAAAAGAAACATAACCATACCATTTCCATAAGATAAATACTCATAATTTACATCGTATACGGAATACTACATATCTCTACTCAAAAGTCATATTTACATTCATTATTCAAAAGAAAACTAAATCTATCTACGCAGCGGAATCCAAACTACGCCCTGGATCACCCTCCGACCTACTGTCCGTCGGAGTCGAGGTACACACTCGTCAATTTCCTGAAATGGTTAGGCAACAGATATGAGTCCACAGACTCAGTAGGCATCAAAACCAATCACATGCTTATCATATACTAAACTGTGCAAATCCATGATATATATAAAGCTAATCACAATTTCACTGAATTGTACATATACTATGAATGCGAAGGAAATATAAAGAGCAAAGTAATTTTCAGATTTATAAACAAATGCTTATAACAAATCTTATCTGACTTATATATATGGCATAATACATATCTTAGCTAAATCAGAGCTTATACAGATGAACGTATTCTCAGATCAAATCTGAACTTCATATTGTTTGGCAGCATATATTGGACAGGCATCCCGTCACTAAAAGCAGTAGCAAACACATACCTAGGCATCCATACGTCGACATAAAGACAAAAGGTCTAAACGTTGGAGCCTGTCGGCCTTGATCAACCACGCAGGATCGGGAGTTAATACTCCACCATTCCCCAGATAATTTTCTTATTCTGGGTTCCGGATTTTTCAGAAGTCCGTTTGTCCTCGGAAATGGGCCTAATCCCATAGCGGAAGCTAACTACGGTTTGTCGCCCCACACCTCCTTAAAGTGACACAGTCCATATGCTTAATCAAATTTTTATTCTTATTATGATGCTTATTATATAGTTGTCTCGATACTTAAAACTTACCATTGAACTTTATAAAATAACTGGATCATATTTTAATATTATTAACTAAATATATATAACATTTGAAGAGATTAGAGTAGAGAGAGAGTAGAGAGAGAAAGTAGAGGGAGAAAGTAGAAAGAGATTAGAGAGAAAATAATATTTTTACAGAATGGTAACTAAATAAATAACTGATTCTAAACATAGATCATTGGGTTAAACAAATCAATGACTTAAATTACATTTCAAACAAAATCAAATCAAAGAAATATAATTAACAAATAACATGCACTCGATTTATCGTGCCTACCTTTATGGTGCTCTTCCGAATTAAACTTAATATCTCACCCGAGCTCCCGTAGAAGTCCTTGCGTGGGAAAAGATAATTTTCCAGTCCCAGATACGTAAAGAATGGTGAAATTGTCCAAAATAGCTTCAAATCCTCCGTCCAAGTGTTTATTAATTATTTATATTATTCTGATGCTGTATTATCTTCTATTCTCTATTTATTAATAAGAGAATGAGAGTTGGAAGTAAAGAGAAAAAGTAGAGAGAGAAAGTAGAGAGAGAATTTAGAGAGAGAAAGTAGAGAGAGAAAGTAAAGAGAGAGGAAATAGAAAGAGAAAGTAAAGAGAGAGTAGAGAAGGAAGGTAGAAGAGAGATTTAGAGAGAAAGTAGAGAGAGAATTTAGAGAGAGAAAGTAGAGAGAGAAAGTAGAGAGAGAAGATAGAGAGAGAAAATAGAGAGAGAAAGTGAAGAGAGTGTAGAGAAAGAAGTATAGAGAGATATAAAAGAGAAAAATTAGAGAGAGAAAGTAGAGAGAGAATTTAGAGAGAGAAAGTAGAGAGAGAAGATAAAAAATGTAGAGAGAGAAAGTGGAGAGAGAGTAGAGAGAGAGTATAAAAGAGAAAATAAAAATATTTAAGAGAGAGAGAGAATAGAAAAGAGAAAATAAAAATATTTAAGAGAGAGAGAGAGAGAGAGAGTGAGAGTGAGTGAGGAGGGGAGTGAGAGAAGAGAAGAGTTGGAGGGGGAGAGGGGGGTGTTGGAGTGGAAGGGAAAGAGGGGGAGAGGGGGTATATATAGGGGGAGGGGAGGAGAAGATAAGAAGAAGGAGGAGATAAGGATGGGGGAGGGGATAAGATGGAGAGGAAGAGGATAAGAAGGAGGGGGGGCATACGTGGGGGGGGGGGGGGTAGATATTTTAGGATTTTTTTGATTTATATATATATATATATAAACTCTTAATAACATGATTTCTAAGAACTAATTTACTCTATCTCATTTTTATCCTTCCAAACGTTAAAATTTGAAAAAGTGTTCAACATGAAACTTATAGATTTTTCAATTATCTTTCCAACGACTCTAATATTGACCTATTCTGACGTTCTTATGAGGAGTTACGTATTAATAAAAGAAGATGTCTATTTTACATACTAACATCCGTTAAACCCGTATTTTCTATACAGTTCAAGACATTGGGATTTGATTTAGAGAATCTGGGATCTGTATAGGTTCCAGAAGTAAAGTGCTTAGTTATTTTCAAGTTTCGAACGGATTCGGGTGTTACATGTTGAGCTGCTGCCGCCAAGGTTCCAAACAGGTTCTAGAGCTGGTATGAACTAGCAGCGGCAGGTTTAAGGATTTTGGGACTGGTCCCACCACATTAAATAGGAGTTTAAAATTTTAAAATATAAAAATAGGAAAAATTCACGGAATACAAAATCATATATGATTGAACACAATCAATAATTTAACACATATATTTGAAAGTTCAAACCATAAAACACTTCATTTCTTCACTATTAACGAATTGGAACTTAAGTGCAGCCCATAGCTGTCAAGGCGACCCAAGGCATTCATGGGGAGCCTAAGCGCTTAGGTAAGCCTGTCAACGGATTCGGATATTATCCGGATCCGCTTCGAATTCGAATACGTATTAACGGATAATATTCGAATTCGTATTCATTTTTTCGGATACGGATAATATCCGAATTCGAATCGGAGCAGATACGAATATTATAATACTCGCTTCGAAAAATATCCATTCGTAATATTATATATCATATAATACATATTTTTAAATAATATATTATAAAATAAATAATATTGTAGAGAAATTTAGACATTTTATAGTAGTATTTTAATTTAGAGTTTATTTTATATATTTTTGACATTTTATAGTTATATTTTATATACTTTTAACATTTTATAATTGTATTTATATACTTTTGAATTTGAATCGGATAATTCGAATTTTAAAACGGAGCGGATACGGATAGTCATATATTCGCTTCGTATCCGAATTCAAATCGGAGCGGATCAAAATCGGATAATTC
Source organism: Amorphophallus konjac (assembly GCA_022559845.1). Classification (NCBI taxonomy): domain Eukaryota; kingdom Viridiplantae; phylum Streptophyta; class Magnoliopsida; order Alismatales; family Araceae; genus Amorphophallus; species Amorphophallus konjac. The sequence continues at coordinate 380,588,514 of CM040123.1, forward strand.
GAATTTTAAAACGGAGCGGATACGGATAGTCATATATTCGCTTCGTATCCGCTCCGTTGACAGGCCTATGCTTAGGCGATAAGGCGTCGCCTAGGCGAGACCTTGTTGCCTCTTTAAAAACGCAAAAAATATATCCCCAATGTACAAATTAAGCATAAAATACATAAAAAATATATAGTCTTTTAATATTAAAAATTGAGAGAGAGGGAGAAAGGAGAGAGGGGGTAGAGAGAGAGAGGGATGGTTGAAGAGCGTATGGAGCCTAATCTAGCTATAAACCAGCCTTGCATCATGGATTGACTATGGTGCAGCCCGTGAAGGAGGATGCCCTAAGGCCTTATCAGCCAGTCCCGACAGACGAACTGGGGTGGAACTGGCCGATTCAGCTGGTTCTGCTCCGGTTTGTCTGGTTTCTCTCTCTTTTTTATTTTTTAATTATGTACCGGTCAGTTCCAGGATGAAATCGGCCGAACCATCTCAGCACTAGCTGGTACCGGTACGAAACTGCCTAGTGCATACCATAGCGTCTGCTTCTCTCTCCCCCCCTATTTTTTGTTCTATAGAGTGATTCCCAATTCTTTTTCCTTCTCTCTCTTCGGTTTTGCATACCATGGCTGCTGCTTCTCTCTCTCTCTCTCTTGTTTTGTTCCATAGAGTGATTCCCAATTCTTTTGCTTTCTTTCTCTTCCCTTCTCTCTCTCCTCTTCCCTGTGTGCCAGCCCTAGGGCCTGCTAGAGAGATGGGTGCAGCCCTCTCCCTCTGCTCTCTTGATGTGACAGCCATAAGCAGGGGGCCTTGAGCAGCTGCTGCTTCTCTCTGAAACATGACGATAATGAAATCAAACTGTGAGCACGCAAAGGTCCAAAGGAGTGGCAATCACAAAATCAATCAATCAATCAATCTCTCTTTCTCTCACTCTCTCAGAAACATGGCAATCATAAAATCTCTCTCTCTCTCTCTCTCTCTCTCTCTCTCTCTCTCTCTCTCTCTCTCTCTCTCTCTCTCTCTCTCTCTCTCTCTCTCTCTCTCTCTGTGAAACATGACAATCATAAAATCAAATTGTGAGCAAGCAAAGGTCCATAGGAGTGACAATCATAAAATCAAATTGTGAGCAAGCAAAAGGTCCAAAGGAGCCATCATACTAGCTTTAGATAAACAAAGCTATGGAGAGCCATAAAAAACAAATCACAATTGTCATAGATATGATAGCAAAACCAAATAACCAAACAACCGGTAGGAGTCCAAACCTTTGAGATAACAATGCCAAGCACTTCTTTGCAAATTGTTGCTAAACTCTTTGTTTCCTTTGGGGGCTTTCCTCCTTTATTACTGTTTGTAAGATAATGGTATACACTGGTTATGTCGATAAAGGGCTCAACCTGCCCAAAAAAGTTAAAGAAAAATTATATATTTCTGGAATGCTGTGCAAGATTAGATATCACCTCAATAATCAAGATACTTGAATGGAATAATCTGGCTATAAGTTTCTGATCTAGCGTACAACAGATGTCTCAATGTCTTCCTATCCTATCTGATCTAGCATACAACAGATGTCATGTCTCGATGTCTTCCTCAAAGCTAATAGAGCTGGATTTAAAATTATCAATTTTAGATCTATGATGGTTTTGTAGGGTACTGGATTGCAAAGATAAAGTGATTTTTAACCTTTTCTTTTCTGGTTATGTTAACAAACATAAACCAATTGGATCAGGAAAGACCTATAGTACAACATTCACATTGGTCTAATAAACAAAGTATATCAAAGAGTGAAGCAGCCAATCAGGATTATATGCAGTCATATCAAAAGATATATCCATCAAATAGAGGATCCCATTGAGACGTCTGCACATTTTATGCCTACCAAAAAATCTATAAGCCGTCTCCACATATTTTCAAACAGTGGAGGTGTGGCACTGGTGAAAGTCATTTACTGGGTATCACAAGCCAGTTTGCGCCCAAATTATTTCTGTGCCTGTCCACCCACTAATAGGGCCACTAATTCAGGATTCGGATAGATGGTTTGATTGAATGATAGAAACTAATAATCACCAGTTAGTTGTTATACTGATGCCTTTGTTTAATGCAGTTTTGAAAAGTGTGTGTCGTCTCCCACCATGTGACACGAAAACATAGCCATCTACTTCCCATGGGAGGGATGCCATCTCTAGGATTGTGACAAGTGATTTTCACATTCATGGTTGAGGTGGGGTTGCAATAAAAAGGGACATCCTTGCGCCTTGTTTACAGGGGGACAGGAAGGCAGGAAAACCAATGAACTAAACCAAGTTTTCTTATGTTAATAATTTAGCTTTAGAATAAGTGAGAAAAAGGCACAAGCATCAATTTTCTTCCTAATGCCTCTCCTATTTCCATCTTTAACAGTTTTCAATATAAGATGCTAATATCTGTTTTAGTAATTTCTAAACCAAAATCATAATATACTGCCCTTTACCAAATATAAATAACTTTTCAAAAGTAGGCTAATTCTACATTTCCTCTATGCGATCTACTGTGGCCAGTAATTCAAGCTCGTTAGCAGCTTGATTTGTTTCCCTTAAGGTATGATCTACTCTACATGACTGAAAACATTACAGAAGTGAATTTTGGAGAAGAAGATATGATTTTTCTCTCAGAATAGCCAGTTTGGCTAATCCGGCCAGTGAACCCAATTTGGCAATCCCCAAGGAGGAAATAACAAATGTAAAAGTAGCACCAAAATGCCTGATAAAGATTGGTACTAGTATAAGTCACATTCAGGGGAAAGTCTTTAAACCCAGAACATAAGGGTACTGTTCACACAAGGAAGGAGGATAAGATGAGATTATGCTATATGAATTCATGTGGCAGTGTTCCACATTTACTAGACTTTGCAAAATTATGGACGTTGGCCTAAGTTGGCATCCTTTTGAGTGGTGTCTAAGTATCTTCTTCCATTACCTGATTAATGCGAGAACAAAAAACATTCGCAGCTTGTTGCTTGTACCAATATGATTAAAAGTCAGACAAACTACGTAGTGCATTAAGTTTGATGCACTGTGCTTGGAAGGTTGTATGATTTGTTAAGCAGATTTTAAAAGAGTGCCCTTGATCCTAAAGAACACAGATTTCAGCCGTAATCAGTTTTCAACAGGCGAAGCCGCAAGTTGAAAATGCCAAAACAAGCAGAAAACCTAACGCTAGCATTTAGTACCCACCATGAACACATAATGGCACTCACTGAAGTGTAACACTGCATTCAGAAATGAAAACCCCCCACAGAACTGGTAGCAGAATAACGAAAATGGGAAATACAGCGAAAGCAACACCATTTTTGGAATGCAGTTCACAAATTCACAGAATTGGTCCTCAATTTCGAAGTTTATCGTACTTGTCCTCTCTGTACTCCAATCAAAGAACTGAAGAGAGAGAGGAAAGGACGAATACCTTATAGAATCCGGGATGGCAGCCCTGGGAAGCGAACGTCGAAGACAGGTAGACGAAATCCTGCTTGAACCGGAAGCCCAGCTTCAGCACATGAGGCGACTCGAAGACCTCAATCAGCATCCCCCAAACGGCCGCGAGCGGGACGGAAAGCAGGTCCACCAAGAACACTCGGGGCCCGGGATCGCCGGCCGCGCCCCCCCCGGGATCGGGTCCCTCCCGGCAGGCGATCTGCAGGAGGGTCACCGCGGGGAACGACGGCGGCAGGGTGGACGCGGAGGAGGCCTCTCCGCCGCCGCTCCGATCATCCCGGCGGGAGGAGGGCTTCCACTCAGCGTCGAACGCGAGGACGGAGGAGCGGGCGAGGGAGCGCTCCATGAGGGCGTACTCGGGGGACTCCGCCCCTGTGACCAGGTGGATTTCGACGCGAAGCATGGCGTCCGTCGGGGCTATGAGGGGGGCCCATCCGGCCGTCGTTCCCATCTCCGGCATCGATGTCGTTGCAACTTGCAACCTCTTTTTTTTTTTTTTTGCGCCTTTTTTCCCCTTCTTTTGGCGGTTGGCGACTCGCCGTTGACGTTCCCCCTGGTCTGACTCGGTGCCCCGTCACCGCCGAGTCCACTCGTTGACGTGTTAGAACGCCGAGTCGGATTGTGGCTCCAACTCTATCATCATGTAGTGTATTTTATATTTTTTAATATTAGTTTAAAAGATTTAAAAAAGATTAAATTTAAATTATCAGATACTATTAGCATAGCTTTAAATTATAATAAATAAATAATTATTATAAAAAAATAGAGATTACACATAGATCAACGTCTACATATAAACTATTGTTAAAAATAAAATTACTAGTTAATCATTCTTGCATTTATATTTACAGATATATCGTTAAAAATGTTAATATTATGTAAAAAATTATATAATAATTTATTGTACTAATTTAAGTAGTCTTTTTCCACATAGAAATATTGTAAAAAGATCATTACGTAGTATTTCTGTAAAACATTGATATTTTTAATGTTACGTGTACAAATGTAAATATAAAGATGATAAATCTATAATTTTTATATATATGCAAGAATTCCAATCGACACTTCTACGATATACGTGGTAAATGTACCGAACATTCATGAGTGCTAGATGCGTAATTTTAACTTTAACAATAGTTTGTATATAAAAATACTATTTATTTTAATTACAATTATTTTAAAAGCATAAATTTCAATTATCAAATTAACACAATTATATGTTCATTATTTTAATTTAATATATATATATATAAATAGTTTCTATTTATCAAATACCTAACATGCATCAATATAAAATTTCATAAATATGTGAATGGAAGAATGGCGGATGCGACGTGGATACCAAACATCCTAAGAATTAAGATGAGCCATGAATGGATATCGGATGATCAAATTTGGATATAAATGTGTTCATTTTTCATATCTATGCTTTTTATTTAAAACTAGCTAGATTTAATGCTTTCTCTTTTATTTGAATAAAATAGTTTAAAACAGTGGTTATCGGTGATGGATGGAAGGATATTCGGATATGACATATGAGGTTTTTTTTTATTTTTTGAGTCACGCTGTGTATTAGGTTGCAAGTGTTGGTCTGGGCATAGCCAGTTAGCCACCTGACACGGCACGGGTGACTTTGATAGGTGAGTATTATTCGGTTCAATCAGAAAATTAAATAGAATCGGTAAATTTGATTCGATTTGAATTAGATTAAAATTTAAAAAACTTTGATTTGAATTCAAATTGAACCGTATTAAAATTTTTGACTTGATTTAGTTTTGAGGTTCGGAAAATCAAATCGAACTGAATAAGTCGAATGTAAAGATATTTTTATGAAATTAATGTAAGTGTATTTATACTTATAAATTATAATTCTAAAAATTTAATTCCCGACATCTTGACGAGATTTATGACTCTATGAAATAAATTTCAAATCATCTTCTATTTTACTGTAACTGAAATTCTTAATTTTGTTATATGAAAATATCACGGAACTTACTATTACAAGTTACAAGTTTTGACGTTATTTCTTTAATATTTATTTTACTCAGTAATTTTTTTTTACAATGCCTTTCTCTACTTCTTTTTGAATCCAATTTAATTTTTAAAAGAGGATAATAATATGATTCAAATCAAACTAAATCAAACAAAGCTGAATTAATTCGATTTTATTTAGTTCAAATTAATTTAATTCAAGTTAAATTCTTAATTAGATTCGATTTAATTTAAATTTTTTTTTCAAATCAAATCAATCTAAACTGTGTTCACCCGTAGTTTTGGGTGGGCAAGATTTAGAGAATGCGGTAGATGCTTATATGTCCCTTGACATTTCTAAGAAAGAAGGAAAGATTCATAATAATAATAATAATAATAATAATAATAATAATATTATGTATATTTAATTTTTTTAAATTTAATATAAAAAATGACACCGGCCGGGATTGAAATGTTCGAATTCCACTACAAAATCTAACACAGAGTAACACCATAACCGTGTGTTTAAGGTGTCAAATAAATCGGCGAGAGCTATGACACCTTAATTTGGACAGCAGTCCCACCAAATTAATAATTAAGAACCGGCAGTCGAGGATGGAGATTAATAATAATCCTGATATCTAGGTTTTTCTCATTGCCATTAATTGAGTGAAAAAACAATGTCAATAATATTATTAGTGACGTTAAAATCGACATGAATCTCACTCAACTAGGGTTTCAAAGCATTTATCCCAATTGCCTATAATCTGGACCGGACATTATTTATTTATTTTTATAGATAAGGTAAGAGCAAAGATGAAAAAATTTGCAGCTCCCACTCTCGTAAGATTTAAACTTACAACCTCCCATGATTTCTCTCTATTTATCCTGTACTCGAGACATTAATATCTTTTTCAAGTGCAGGATCATGATGCTAATTCTAACGAAAACAGAAGTGAGATCGGATCATTATCTTGAAAAAAAATCTACCGATAAAAGAGAATCTGTCAGATTCCACTCAAAAGTGGAAGCATTCCACATCTGCCGTCCACAAAGAGGGGGGTCATTTGGGTGGGGTAAATGAGCTTGGGCCCGCCCAACTTCAAACTTAGCTCAGTTTGGCCCATCAATATTTAGTGGATTTGAGTTAGGTCGAACTGGGTCGGGCCAACCAAAATTGGCTCATATTCATATCTTCCCTCCATTAATTTCTCTCCTTTTGTCCCTCCTTTAATTTATCTCTCCTTCTAACCCCTTCCTGCTCCAAATTCACCCCCACCCCCCGCCTAAAAAAAAAACCATCTCTTTCTCTCTCCCATAGACATGTATGGGGTGCACTCCCCTCCCTTCTACAGCCATTTCTTTATTTTACAGAGAGAGAGAGAGAGAGAGAGAGAGAGAGAGTGTGTGTTGGGTGGGCTGAGCTAATATGAAAATTGGGCCGGCCCAAGTTTGGTCCACTCCAGCCCAAATTTGTGTGTGTGTGTGTGTGAAAGAGAGAGAGAGAGATTATAGGGCAAAGTCTTTTGAGATAACCTCGATCAACTAGTTAATCTTCAGTCTGAGAATTGATTAGGAAAACATAGCATGGCCCTTAACACAGTATCATGTTATCATCAACCGATGGCCCTTAACACAGTATCATGCAGATGGGAATCTTCACAACAGTGAGCCAGAAACGTGTTCTTCTCTAGTACACTAACCCCACACCTCCCATATATAAATCATGAGCTTCACTAAAGTCCTTCGCACCGGTCATCAACCATGTTATCATCAACCGATGGCCCTTAACACAGTATCATGCAGATGGGAATCTTCACAACAGTGAGCCAGATACGTGTTCTTCTCTGGTACACTAACCCCACACCTCCCATATATAAATCATGAGCTTCACTAAAGTCCTTCGCACCGGTCATCAACCATGTTGCCATCAACCGATGGCCCTTAACACAGTATCATGCAGATGGCCGGGAATCTTCACAACAGTGAGCCATGATACGTGTTCTTCTCTGGTACACTAACCCCACACCTCCCATATATAAATCATGAGCTTCACCAAAGTCCTTCGCACCGGTCAAAACTCTTTCTTTCACGGGAGACCCCAGAAAGGACGCTTATGTGCATGAACGCTAACTCATTTATTTGTATGAGTTGGACAAACTAACGAAATGTTGACAAAGAAGAAGATATATATAAAGTGAGATCAGCTGGCCAGATGCACATTTATTCCTTCTCTCTGCGGAACCTTTAAAACTCCAAAAGTGTAGCTACTTCAATCTTATCTGGGAGGGAACTAATTAATTTGCCATCTAACGAGCCCATGCACGATGTGGACTGTGCTGTGTGGTCGCTGTAGCCGACGGGGCGCCCCAGCTCCGCCGTAAGACGACTTGCCAACACGTACAGGACCTGTAGGAGCCACACAACATAGAAATGTGGCTTCAAATACGATTAACAGTGATAGATATCCTCCTCTCACCAACTTAACTTGGCGAGGGTGATGTGTTCGTACGCCACCCTCTCGTTCCAATATTATATATACTTGCACGAAACGGAGCTACGAACGAGTCCAAACCGCCAGATAGAGACGTCGGATAAGTCAGAGGGATATCTGTGATCTAAACACCCCGTTTATATTATAGATGGCGGATATATACTTTATATTAGTCCATCGAAGAAAACAGACAATTGCATGCGATCCTTGCTTGCTGTCGCCCACATTATGATCACAAGGCCAAATGCTGCAGGGTGGGTTCCCCTAGAGATATGTCTCTAGGACTAGAGTGGAGAGAATTGAAGTAGCATACAATTAAGATGACCAATTCAGTGCGCCGGCCAAGTTTGAAGTTTCGACCACAATATGCACCGCCTCACCAACCCTTCTACTTCTCTCCTCCTTCCATCTCATGTCGTTCTCGCCTCAGCTGTCAACTTGCTCGGCCATCTCGTCAAAAGGTGCATGCAAAGGGGGACTGCACTCGCAACGCCGCCCAATAATGCAGAATGCAGAGCTTTAACTAGAAGGAAAGTGCCAAAAGGTTTCATCAATGTTGACGCTTGCGTGTATAATTCTCTCTGCTGTTTTCCGCACTGTCATAAAACTATAGATGTCTTCTGAAGTTGACTACCTACAGGATACATCTGCATGCACTGCAATTGTGGGGAGGACTGCACGGCCTCCGAGTGTATGCAAAATATTCTGAACTGCCTCAGCGACCGCGTGCTGGCTGCCAATATGAGTCTCTTTGCCTGTTATGAGCTAGATTATGCAGCACTGTCAGACTGCTCTGGCCTGCGATATTTTTTCCCATCTGTCTATTGTTTTCTTCTACGTGCGCATGCATATAAAATAAACCGATCTGACGAACCACACGCGCGCTCGTGGCATTCATGGAATCTATGAACGGGAACCAGAAGGGATGGAGTGGACAGACCGATGGGGTCTATGAGGATTTGAGTGGGAGATAATAGTTATAATGATCTGTGAGCTGCTGCACGCAGGCCGGAGCAGTCGCAAACTGGCAATACATTAAACAAATGTCTCGACGACCAGACGAAGCTCGTATTTGAGTCCCTCTGTACCCCAGGTGCTCTGCCGCTGGACAGTATCTGAGTGTCGTTGTTCCACACGGATCCAACTTTGGATCTCCACGATCACTGTGTTGCAGTCGCCGGCCTCGCTCGACAGTGAAGGGATCCAAATGACGTTGCTAAAAATTGTAAGTCCTCTCTTTAATTACATGATCTCTTCGGTCTAGGTCTTCTGGGACTTCAGTGGATGAAGTCAAAACAATGGGGGCTCGATCACCAACCTTTGTTAAAGCATGCACCTCAAGGCTCAAGATTCCTGGGCATAGCTTGCAGGGGCAGACACGTACGTACGTAGATGTCAAAGAAACTTCCTACTTCCACAGAGACGTGCTCCTCAAGTCGTCAATTCTTTGGAGTCTGGGGAGCCCATGGCTTCATCTCTTTAATGGGTTAGCTACGTAAACAAATTAACGACGGTAGAACTCACAAACACGTGTGTCAGTGTCCGGTAAAACGTCACCACTTACGCACGGCCAAAGACGGTGGGAGGAACGAAGGAACAGGAAAGGAAGGGAGAGCCCAAGACAAACAGAAACTAGCCACTGGCTTGACAATATTATTGCATGGGGTTGGAGGAAAAAGGAAGGAAACCGCAGGGAGATACATGAGTCTTTGATACGCAGTAGTTCACAAACCAGAAGAGGTCTCGCGCGATGATTAGCCATGCACCCTTCTATATATTCCCCAGAAACCTAGAAGAATCAAATGGTCATTCAAAGCGCATATCGAGATCCGGAGAGTAGCAATTTTTTCACCTAAACTTATTTGTTGTGCTGCTTTAATTGGGTGCCAAATGCAAATGAAAAAGAGAAAAAAAGTGGTAGCAGCTTCCATTACCCGGTCCGGCAAGTTGAACTTATGTCCTGTTGGGTTAGAGTATTAACTTTAAATATTGATATTTTAAAAATAAAAAATATTAAGATTAAACTCGATATATATAGTACGAGAGTCAAGCTAGGTACTTGGAAGAGTTGTTACAATGTCAAAATTAATATAGGGGACCGTTTGGATGTCCCGTGCATCACTGGTGACTCAATTCTACGATGATGGTCCAAGAACGACCTTCTGTACCAATTTGGAACCGATCATTGCCAAATTTATCAAATTAAAATTTAAAAGGTCTTTTGTTTAATCCCAATATTGAACTAGTAAATTTTCGCTTATCTTAGACATTTAATTATGATTCCAATGAACATTTCCCCACCCGCACTTGATCTGATCAATAATCATTTGAAAAATATGACTATTCTTGTAATACTTTTCTAACTAACGTGTCAAAACTAACGAAAGAAAATGACACTATTTCCTTCCTTTGACAGGATAGAGCTAAGAGAGAGAGAGAGAGAGCGCCCGTGTGTGTGTGTGTGTGTGTGTGTGTGTGTGTGTGTGTGTGTGTGTGTGTGTGTGTAGGTGTAATCCAACAGCTTGCTCTGTTAATTTATATGCTTTAACAGAAAGCTTTCTAGTATGAGTTTAGATTACTGCACACCCGTGTGCAGCATCTTTATGGGGTGTTTGGTTACAGTTTTTTACCTCTTTTTTTTCTCAATTTAAAAAAAGAGAGGAAGAGGTCTTATAATCCTGTTTGGCATACCTCTTTTAGTTTTTAGGGAGACAACTTACTCCCGTGTAAATCTTCCTCAAACAAAAAATAACACTTGACCAGTTTTTTTTTTAAAACACTCACCACGTCTCACTCTCTCTCACTCGCGTCTGCCCTCCCCTCCCCTCCCTCTCCCTCCCCCTCCCCCTGCCTTTCACCCCGCCGGCCTCCCCCTTCCCCCTGCGGCCCTCCCCTCCCCTCCCCGGCAACCCCCTCCGCCGTCCGCCCTCCCCTCCCTCTCCATCCCCCTCCCGTTTTCCCCCGCCGGCCCCCCCTTCCCCCCGCGCCCCCCTCCCCGGCAACCCACTCCGCCGTCCGCCCTCCCCTCCCTCTCCCTCCCCCTCCCGTTTCGCCCCGCCGGCCTCCCCCTCCGGGTCCCCCCGTGCGCAGCCCCCCCCTCCGGCGCCGGGTCCCCCCGTGCGCAGCCCCCCCCCTCCGATTCCCCCCCATGCGCAGCCCCCCCCTCCGGCGCCGGTTCCCCCCCCTGCGCAGGCCCCCCCTCCGGTTCCCCCCCCCCCCCCCGTGCGCAGGCCCCCCTCCCTCCGGTTCCCCCCTCCGGCGCCGGCTCCCCCCCTGCGCCCTCCCCCCCCGTGCGCAGGCCCCCCCTCCGGCGTCAGTTCCCCCCCCCTGCGTAGGCCCCCCCTCCGGTTCCCCCCCTCCGACGCCTGCTCCCCCCCCCCGTGCGCAGGCCCCCCCCTCCCTACGGTTTCCCCCTCCGGCGCCGGCTCCCCCCCCCTGCGCACCCCCTCCCCCCTCCCCTTCCCCCCCTCCGGCTCCGGCTCCCCTCCCCCTTGCGGCACCCTCCCCTCCCCCCGACGGCGCCCCCTCACCTCCCCCGACGGCGGCCCCCTCCTTGCGGCGACCTCCCCTCCCCCGGCAGCTCTCTCTCTCTCTCTCTCTCTCTCTCTCTCTCTCTCTCTCTCTCTCTCTCTCTCTCTGCAACTGCCGGAGGTAACTCGGAGAGGAAGACCCCTGCCAAACACATCCATACAAATTTTAAAATTTACGACACTACTGTCAAACAGAAAGTGTTATTTTTATCAATTTTAAATTTTAGATCAAAAATTATGTTGACATAAATTTTTAGATAAAAATAGATTTTAAAAAAAACTGCTCCCAAACACCCTATTAATTTTTTTTTAAAAAAAAATTGAAGTGATTCTTGAAAGTATCTTAAATTGGGAGGTAAGTCATGTCACTATTAGATTATCTAAAAAAATTAAAAATGAAACAAATCGATGTTTAAAAGAATGAGTCCAACATTATTCATTTGATCTGATTTTTTATTTATTTATAAATAATTTAATAGTAATATGACTTGCAACTTATCTTGGAATTCACTTCAAAAAAAATTCAAAAAAAACTTAAAACCTTGCACACCCAGCGTGTGCAACCCGAATGTACAGTGAGCCTTATTCTTCTAGTATCTCAACGTTGGGCCGGCCCACTTACGGATACAACCCTGTAAATCTGCTGAAGCACTCTGCCCCATTCATGAAAGAAACAGAGGCCAACACATGATGATCATAAGAGACATACCTGTTGTGCTCTTCCAATATTTGTTTTAAATCTTCTCTCTTCATTTCGAGGCGCTTGTGGTCAATAAGCACAACTTTCACGCAGTGAATGCAATATAGGGAATTATTAATTCAATTTTTTTGTAGATATTTCTCTACGTCTCATCGACCATCTTTAAACAAGAGTGATGGCCGTCTCATTAATGTACGTGATAGGCCACTTCTCCCACGACAAGATATGAGAGGGCAAGAATAGCGTTGCCCATCCTTCGTACCTGATCTGTCCTGGCATGTCGGTTGCATTTCCTCTCAAGTCTTGGTAATAACTACTCCATGGATGCTCATCATGGCAGACCACCTTCCCTGCAAACAGCCAAATGGTCGGGGACGCATTCACCTGTACTACTCATTCACACACACGGTATGATGCAGATGGAGTCTCCCCGGCCACTGCAAGCCATAGACGTGTTCTCCTCTGGTACACTAGACACCTTTCACAAACCATCAACTTCGGTAGAGTCCTTCCTACAGGTCAAGATCCAGCTTTCCGGCGACACCCCAGAAGGAATGGATGCGGGAGGGGGAAGTAAGGGGGCATCTCGCCGCGATCACATGCAAATGGCGTTGAGCTGTCTCGTCGAGATGGTGAAGCTGGATCAAATACTGCACCCTTCAACCCTATGATATTTAATTTAAATGGAAGATAAGAAGGAAGATGATAGATAGAACTGTCTTTTTAAGTACTGTGCATATATGTGGGTGTTTCTATTCTCTTCTCCTCTGGTCGATGTACGTAGTATAGCAGAGTGGGTGGTGGCCCTCGTCGTCCCTCCATGCCTTAAACTCCGGCACAAAACGACGCGCCGCAAAGGCCAAATGTATCTGTAGGAGCCACATGCAGCATAGAACCGGAGTTTCGTCTATAGTGGTAAGACCTCGTCCTTGCATCCAACTTGACGACCGTGGTGCGTACGTACACCACCATCTATTTTGCAGTACCATGCATGAGGTGGAGCTCCCACCGCATCCAAAATAGATACATAGAGACATTGAAGAAGTTGGAGGCACATCGAAACACCCACATGCACGGTTCGACTAATCACATAATGGACGACAACTCCTTCGTTGCGGGTCATATTAAAAACGAAGTGGGGGTTCCTCCGGAGAGAAGAAGTACAGACTCTGACCATTTCAATGCAGTACTGCCCGGAGTGGGCGACGGTGGAGTTTGGACGACGTCGTTTTCTCGTCCCCCACTCTCACAAGCCTCCCCTTTCTCTCCATCCCTTCCACTCTCTCTTTCTTCATCTCATGTCGTTCTCGCCTTAGCTGTAATCTTGTCCATGCGTCTCCCCAAAGGATACGTACGTACAAGAGGGGGACCGCGCGCACCCGCAACACCCCAGCCCACGATGCAGTGTAAAATTAAGATTGTGCCCAAAAGCTGTTATTCCATGTTGTTTGCATGTATCTGATCTTCTATGTATATTAATATCTTATGCAGTTGAATACCTATAATATACATACAGTGCAGGATCGGTCATGCCAGCTGTATCGATATTTGATTGGTAGAGTTAAGTACGGTACGATACAATATGCTATCATAATGTGTCTCTCGTGTTTAGAAGAAAGAAAGGAAAAAGATATCTTACTCAAAGATATCTATTATAAATAAAGTTATAATAAAATGTAATATGATCTCATCTTAGTGTAGTTGATTAGAATATTGTGCTAAATATGTGAAGGTCACGTGTTGGAGGTTTGCATGAGCCACCTTTGTATTATTTTTTTGACTATTGATTTTTTTTTAAAAAGGTCTTAAAGAGGTCTTTTTAATAAAAATAAATTAAACTCTAAATAACACAACCTACACTTTAGAGGGTTCCACGTATAAATTTTCAACTAACCCTAAATCCCTAATTGCAACCCCCCTTGATCGTAGCCGCCACCCTCCCCCACCTCCTTTTTTAGGGCGTGTTTGACATTGGGGTAAGGGGGAGCGGCTAACCGACCCCGAAGGGTCGAGTGAGATACTCGCCCCCGGTTAGCCGAGTTGTGTGAGGGGGAGGGCGAGAGGAGGCGGGGTCCACCGGTTAACCGGTGTCGACTAACCGGGGGACAACCCCTTTGTCAAACTCGCCCTTATTGTTTTATAGAAAACCCAAACATTCTCTCTCTCTCTCTATGAACCAAGGTTTCTCCACCACCATATGTACTCTCCCTCTCTTCTCTCCACCGTCAATTTCTTCCCCATTGTCGTCGCTCGCTGCCTCGCGTCGGAATCGCCCCGCCATAGGGATTCTATTTATCGCAGCAGATCGGCCACTTGCCGCCTCGCCGATCTCCTCCGACCACCCAAAGCGCCGCCTCGTCGCCTGGCACCGCTATAGACCGGCCTCATCACAGCCTTGCTGGTCTCCTCGCCCCTCCTCCGGCCGCCCGAACCGCCGTCGACTTACACGAGTCGCCCCCATTTTGATGCTGTGCCGCACGCCCTAGGGACTCAGATTGCACATGTCGTGTGTGAGATCATGCCGTATCGCGTAGTACGTCATGATACACGCCATTTTGTGCGATCCTCAATATATCACATCTCGCATGTGCCGATCTCTTGTTGGCACGATTATCGGATTGATATTGCAAACCTTACTAGCCGTAGATTTTGAGTCCATGTATGCAATGTGCCAGACCGACATTGTACCGTAAGTGACACGCTCGTTGCATTCATGGAATCTTGGACTTGAACCAGGGGGAACGCGATGGACGGACCGTGAGTTCGATGGGGTACATGGGGTTCGGGTGTCGGGGGAATTAATAATGCCCAGCGAGCAGGTGGGACTCCAGCAATCTCAGTAAGCTTAATTCTTGACAACCATGCACAGACTGTGCCTTAGGGTTTTTCAGCTCGCTGTACGGGGCAGTGGCGTGTGCGACTCGTCGAGGGACGCGCTATCCCATCTCGGAAGGGCGCGGTTGCTGCACCCTCATGCCATGGAAGCTCTCCATGTACATAGAGCACTACGTCTCATCTAACAATAATATGTTCTGAAGGGATCGGAAGTTTTATGAGTACTAGCTTTTTAGCATTGGCAGTTGCTCAAACTACGGAGCGAGATTCAGCACAAGATTAATCCTCTGGCCTGCAGGTACTTACTCGGCTATCTGTATGTCGCAAAGTAATGCTTAGTTTACATAATAAATTATAAGATACAATTTAGATAGTAGTGCCAAGATATGATCTTTGTGTACCACATCATTCTATATATGCCCCCGTACGTGGATGGGGAAAGCCGATGAACAGTACTGCTCGTCTGTGCTGGCTTCGTCCTTGGAATTCACCATATACTCACCTTTACCTGACCGACGGATGTTGTGACTCGACGATCAGGCTCTGACGAAGTTGCTCCCCCTCGCACGCTCTGCAATATTGGTGCCATGCGTTAATAAGATCATGACGTTTGGGTGCAAAGTGTAAACTCAACTCATGCAATGTCAATAATGTGAAGTTCCTAATTAATGAGGATTGCACGATTATTGTAAGTTAAAATGTCTCTACAAATTTCTCTTTCTTGAACAATGGATAAATTTGTCCTCTTGTTGTATAATGCTTTGTGCATCAAATGCGGTGTACAAAGTCACGTCGACTTGTAACATTTATTCTCATTGGCCTTCCAAAAAAGTGAAAAGATCATTTCTGCGTAGAAAGGATATCCCATGTAAGATGGTATGGCCCACGTTTTTACGCACTAAAGACGGAGCACACTCGACGAGAAAACATATGATTGAAATATTTTATAAAAGAATGAAATATTTTATTATGAGAATAAAATATTTGGTATAGAATTGAAACATTTTGTTAGATTTCATTATTATAACAAAGTATTTCATTTCTGTAGTATTTTATCCTTATAACAAATATTTCGTTCATATAATAAAATATTTCATTTATGCAGTGTTTTATTCTTATAATAAATATTTCATTCATATAATAAAAAAATTTTATTTATACAAAATATTTTATTGATTTATTTCTGAATTCAAATAAAATATTTCATTCTTGTAACAAAATATTTCACTCAAATGTAAAATATTTCATTCTTCTACAAAATGTTTCAATTATATGTTTTCCCACCGAGTGTGCTCCGTCTTTAATATGTAAAAAAGTGGGCCGTACCATCTGAGATGGGGTGTCCTTTCTGCGCAGAAGTGATCTTTTCATTTTTTTGGAGAGTCAACGAGAATAAATGTTACAAATTGACGTGACTTTATGCACCGAATTCGATGCACAAAGCATTACTCCCTCTTGTTACGCAGCAGTGCCAACAAATGTGTGAATCAACCGCAAGTAATGCATGTATCCTAGAATTAAATGAGAAAGTGTTCGGCAAATCTGGGGAATTTGAAAGCAACCATTCATAAAGAGGATGGCAAAAGTTTATATGGTTCATCATATATGTGTCCTTTCGTAAGGGTATAAAGATAATTTTTTATTTTAAGAAATTTTAAAGATAGAGACATAATAACTCTTTTCTTAAAGATTTTCATAAAGATAGAGATATAGAGATTATTTCACAAGATTTAAAAGATATAGAGATAATTCCCCCCCCCTTTTTCACTTTGATGCGGGTCAAAATGAATCCTCCAATTATATATCTTCTACGATAAATTACATATGTCTCTCTAAAAATGTAGTTGTATCCCTCCCCTGGACTTATTATAATACCTCAGTTCCGTCGAATATATACGAGCCAAATCTTGAAATGCTCTAATATGATGGTCGGCGATGGCTTATGAGTCATAGATCTTGTCAACACAACATTTTCATCTTCTTGAGTAAGAGAACCATTATGAGTCGCAACCTCTGAAGATATCTTTGAACTTGTGATATCTGACGATAAATTAAATCCAATTATTGTATAAACGTACGGTTTCTCCGTACGTCATGCACACACCCCACCCACATAAAAATAATTTGCCATTTGTTGAATAATTAAACTGATTCGCCCTCGCCTCACACCCCACGTCCGACTGCTATGTATCCCCTCTCGTGTGTTGTCGTCCCTTCTAAATCTTTGACATGCGCGGACCACTCTCTTTCAATCGTGTTGATTAAATATTAAATCCATGACATTCTAGCCAGAGAAAACGTCGTCCAGGGGAAGCAGTGTACGTATGTACAAAACGGATCCGGGATCCTCTCTAGTCTCTAAGATATGATAAACCAGCGTGCTTTAGCTACGGTACATGAACCTACATATATATATATATATATAGAGCAGAAATTGGATGAACGAATTAAACAATATTGGGGTTCCTCTCAACTGGTTTTACATGTACACCTCCTGATCCACGATGATCTGTTGGCACAAGTGATCGGGGAGGGAACTGCTGTCGAAAGGCCAGAAGACGTACGTACGTAGAACTGCCAGAGAATTGAAGCAGCTAGCCTCTGCCGTGCTCTTCATGACGTCGTTTCTTGAGGAGTTCGGAGACTCGGGGCTTCATCATCTCATTATTGGGTTTCGTAAAAGTACAGGGTTATGGGCTTTGGGACAATACAGAGATATACACGGGGTTAAAAACACAGAGAGAAGGGAAAGATAGTGGAGGAAGCTGATCAGACTGGAATGCCAAGACAAAAACGAACAAACCACGTACGTCAGGCTTGGCATGCAGTGCCTCGGGGGGGGGGGGGGGGCATGCATGGTGGGACTTCCATTGAAGGGGCTCGATCGAGGTAGGGAAGCCGGCCGCAACGTGCCATCACATGGACCGCTGCTTCAATGGGGACCTGCTCCGATCCCGGTCATCATCATGCATGCAGCACTAAACCTTAAGGACAGACAGGGATAATAATGGGGGGATTTAATTACTGTGCATGCATTGCCAAATGACTGCAGAGGTATGTACGTGAAGCAGCCACGGTAATTACCCATTTAATCACGCCGTCATATATGGGTGAGGGTGATATCAACCTTTAAGTATATATATAGCAAGTGCTATATATGGTGTGTTGCGGCAGTGCATGCAGTAGGGGGGCATGCAGCTCCCCTTGTCCATGGATGGCATCCTGTCGCACCCCCGAGGTGCGATCAGACAATGCTGATGCGCAACACATGGATCCACTTCCCCATATGTGAAGAATGCCAGCGTGCGTGTAGTTTTGTAAATTAAAATCTCTTCTTGTAGAATGAATCACAACTCATTTAATTAATATGGGATTATTGTCCGGGAAATTATGTTCAAATATTTTAATATTCTCTCTCACAGTCAAGATAGGCCGTGGACATTAATCGGGTGGAGATGACAAGAGGAGTTAGGCCAAGACTATAGTACTCTAATATCATGTTGAATCCACAAAATCACGGTGTTGAGATACAAAGACCCAGGGTCATAAGTACGTGAACCACAACTTATTTAATCAATACGGGACTATTGTCCGGAGAACTATGCCTAAATATTCTAATACTTCTGTATATATAATCTAAAGTGTATTATATAGACGTTAATTATTATAGTATGTCCATGTGTATATCTTAATTTATATATGTATTTAGATGTACATGTAGAGAGAGAGAGAGTGTGTGCGCGCGCGGGCTGAAATACAGAATTTTTTTGGATGCTGTAGCTTGTAGTAGTGATTTCCTCCGGCATGCTGGGATGTCAACACAGATGAGCCTGCTGCACTTTAATTAGGTACCCCCGTGCAACAGGGCAGGCATATGATCGAAGTTCCCCATTACATATATATCCTGCCTTGGCTGCCCATTAGTTTGAATATATATATATATAGATTACAGCATTGAATATAGTTACACATTCACACCAGTTATATATATATATGTCAAAAGCAACACACCTCAAAAGGGAGAGAGTTGCCCATCCAATCACGACCTTAACTAGTGGATGGGAGTATATATCAAAGTAAGATATATATATACATAGCCACACTGGGAGATTGGAATTAGACTCTCTCAACTCTATTCGTTTTTTTAATGAATAAATTCAAATTAAAACTTCTAGACTAAAGACAAACAGGGGAACATTATGCATGTGACTAGCTTCCATGGTCTTATATACTTCCTAAAAAATGAGTTGAAACTTTAGAAATTATATATGAAATTCTCGATCACTAAAAGCAATCGCGACATTATAAATCTTGCTACTTTAATTAATTACCAGAAAGGAGAACAGTAAATAATTCACCTTTGACTTTCAATTAGAAGCCAAAAATTAAAGTTTCTTATATTGGTTTAAAGTATTAAATAAAAAGGGCCGATCATTGATTAGATCCAAATTATATATTTTGTTTTTATAACATGCAGAGTATCTCATAATTAAGATATAATTAGCTAATTCCTCTAATATATATATGAGTCAAAATTGTTATTCAAATTAACAAATTTCAAGATTAATACAAGTGTTAGGATAATGTTTAGATATACAATAAAGAGGATAACCATATTAATTTTATTCTCCTACTGAACCTTCTATTTTTCTCCAACCCCAAAAATATAACAATTCTGAGATATCCCTTGATGCAGCCCTGTACGTGGGTACGAAAAATCATGTGTTCTTCTGTATGCTTGTGAATCTTTAATCGTAGATGCTGATGATTCTGTGGGATGTGAGGCATCAGAGAGCAATTAACCCTGACAAGTGCTTCAATTCTAGAGTCTCTGCGGTAGATCAGGAAAGGAATTAAGCATGATTACGTACGCTGAGACGAAGGTATGGGCATATATACATGGACAAGGACAGCTGATCATGCACCTAATTAATTAATTCAGTGCCGATCGAGGCAGTTAATACGTTTCATTAATGTTGCATATGAAAAAAAGGAGGACAGGAAAACAAAAGGATTTCACATGGTTCAGTCCAATCCAATTGGCGTACGTCCATATATGCGACTATGTATGTATACTAGGAGAAGAAGAACATCACCATGTGGTAGAAAACAACTAGCTAGAGGAGAGTTATATATGGAACATGCTTAACTACGACAGAACAGAACCAAAATTATTAATTTGACGATCTTTAGGATGCCTTTCGGGACCAATTAGTAAACGTAAAAAGTGTTGGGATAACTGTCTGACGAGTTTCTAAGATGCCCTTATAAAAAAAACAGTCCCATTTATGTCATTCTAGTTAGGTAGATTTGAACGTAAGGCTGTCAATGAGTCGAGTCGGCCCGACAGATTTATGGGTCTGACTAAATTTTGAGTCGGGTCGTAAGACCTTTTTCGACCTGTGAACTTTTAGTCGGGCTTAAAAGTTCAGCCCCACTAGACCTATGGGTCATGCTCGGTCTTTGAGTTCGGCTCGCGGACCGGTCCGACTCTTTCTCTTTTTTTTCTCCTTTCAAATTCTAAAAATTACTTAGTTAAAATTATGTTATTTTACTTAATTAAAAAAATTTAAATTCTCTTTTCACATAGATCATGTAATTAATAGTAAATTTTTAATTAATTTAATGAGATTATAAATTTTATATCATTAAATATATTAATTTTTATTATTTATTTAAATTGTCAGACCGGGCCGAACTTTAGTCAGATTTTATAATTTTTTAATAGTGTTACATGGGCCCAGTGGCGGAGCCAGGGGGGTCAAGGGGGGGCAATTTTACTATTAATTACATGATCTATGTGAAAAGAGAATTTAATTGCGCCCCCTTGACTTGGGTAAATCTCTCTCTCTCTTTGCATTTGCCCCCCACGGCCGATTAGGTTTTTTGGGTCTATTAGATGTATATCGACGGTAGATATCTAGATTTTACGATTAAGTTTAAATATTCACTGATGGTGAGTATTTATCACCCACATTCATTGGTTGGTTATTTAATCGTAAATCGACGATCAAGATTTTCTTTTGTAAGATAAAAAGTTAAAAGAGGATAAAAGCATCACAGTAGAATTATAAAAAGGTATTGCGGCTGTCGACTGAGAAACTTTGTCTGTAGCTATGTGGGGTTATGTTTTGATGGTTGAGCATAAATAAAACAAGGTTATCGGGCTGTGCACATGGTTGATTTACAGGTTTATAGAAGGTCTCTCCGATCCGCACGTCCCCCCCCACCCCACTCTACTCTGAGGAGCTTCTCTGTCAATACGGTGAGTTTTTCCCCTTGCTCAGTTCTCTGGTTATCTATTTGGTGACTTTTGCTGAAATCGTAGGGCTTTACCATGATGTTTTACTTAGGGAAGACATTTCATTCAGGACTTTGATTTTATCTTTCTTTTTAATTCTTGTTTAGTGTATTTTCAATCACGGGGATTTTACATGTCTCAATATCTTAACCTGGTTCTCCCTCTCAGTTGTTCATGTTTGTGATTCATTATCTCGATTATATAATAGAAGGCCAGCTCCCACTCGTCGGAACACTGCACCTGATTTTGAAGCTGAAGTAATTTTTGTGGTGATCAATGGATGAATGGTAATTTTGTGACATATATTGAGAAGGAGGCATTCGAGAGTATTGACAATGAGGTAATAATGTAACGCTTTCAGAATATGAAGACCCGTCTGAACAACTCACTTATAAAATATCTTCTACTCGAATGAAAATAAATATTTTTTATTATATTAATTATATTTTGTCCTCCCTTTCAAATATTTCTGGCTCCGTCACTGTATGAGCCTGACTCGACTTGACCCGACATAACTCGGGCTCAAACTCAGACTTTAATATTAATAAGTCAGGTTGAGGCCGAGTCAACCTAAATCTGACCTGAACTTAGTTCGACCCGTTAACAGTCGAACGTGTACGTAACAGAGAGAAGGTGACGAGAGAGCTAGCATAGGATAGAGATGGTTAATTTCCCCGTGACTGTTTCATGCACGCATGCATGTACCCACTGTGCGTGTTCGTCTCATTTCACATAGTTTGTTCTCATTATTCAATTCCCCGGTAGCCGTGGCCGAATGAAGGCCAAGTGGCCAACCCTGACCAGGGGCCACATCTCATATATATTATGGCCGCTGGTGTCTGACTACTACGTGCGCTCAGTGGACCCAGTTATCTATTCTAATCTAAAGTTTTAAATTGTTAGAATAATATATTGTTAAAAATAAATTAAAATATAATATATTTATAACAGTGAAACTCTCTTTACACTCAGACATCTTAATTAAGATTTTAAGTTGAATACTCTAATATAATTAATTTTAATATGACATATATAATAGTCTATGATTATGATCCATGTCACCTCTCACATTCGTGATATATAGTCCATGTGCACATGATGAAATATGTTAGAATAGTCTCATATTAAAACTAGATTAAAATATAATATATTTATAATAGTGAAGCCCTCTTTCACTGATCATTAGTGAAAGTTTAGAGTTGGATGATCTAATCTAATAAATTTTAATAAAAATGATTTTAAATTATAAATATACGATACAACCTCGTAGACTTCTGCCAATGAGAATAATTGCAAGAACCGACTTTCATATTTTGTATTTTATCTGTGGGAATCTATTCCTCGAGCTCGCTTACGGAGATCTGTGCTCACAAACTTTCCCCAAAGAGGAGATACTCTCATTCCACTTACCAATTAGGAAATTCAGTTAAACCCTCACACAGAACTTATTTGATTCCCTGTGAAGGCATATTTTACAGATACTTAATGAGTTCCCTGGATAAGTGCATTGAGAGGACCTCCGGTCCTGTGCTTGTCCGCAAAAGGCAGCACGTGACATCGCCCATGAACATGCCATTGAACTGCATGAAAAAAAAACTTTCATTAATGAGAGAATTGTTTGAAAGATGGCAGATTAAAACTTTGCCCGTTAGATGCATGGTTAAATTAATTATGATTATAATTGATGCAAGACCATTGACGCTGTAAATGAACCGCTGCTATTTCTCTCTTTTAAAAACGTCTTCCACGTACGTGTTCTCCTCTGGTACACTCACGCCGCTTAGTTTGATCATCAACTACAGTCCTGCCACAGTACGTGGTCAAACTCTTCCCTTTCGGGGATAGCCCAGAAGGGAAGCATCTAGGTGTGGCGGCAAGATTTCCTGTTGGTACTGGGGACAGATCTGCACCGTGGAGGCATTTGGCTGATAGAGACCACGTGCAGACGCCATTGTGCTGTCTCCTTATAATCACAAGCTGCCTGCATGCATGCATACTCATTCATGTGGATTGGGCAAACGTAAGAAGTGACGAGAGGCCGGAGAGAAAGAGAGATCATTGGGCAACCGACATTCATCCCATTCCCGTACGTATGGACGACAGTCCACTGAACACTCAAAAGTGGCAGCCAGTCCGATCATACATATCAGATGGGCGCCTATTCTGGACAGAAAACAAGCAAACGGTGTGAGGACGTGCCTCCTGGCAAGTCTCTCTAATCCCTTCTAGCTTCCACGAAAAGGTGGGACTGTGTGGTCGATTTAAGCTGAGGACGCCGGTTTGTGATGGCCCTGCGATCCACTGTGCAGAACTCTGGCACAAGGTAAGTAGCCACAGAGCCAACAGTACTGGTAGGAGGCACAACATAGAAATTAAACTTCATCTACAGCGGTGGATATCCTCCACTGTAAAGGTGTGAGCAACCATCCACAGATGATTTATTAATGCACGCCCTTGCCCCGTCTTCGATGGGACCAGACTTGTGGACGTATTTTTTTTCGTTATGTATTATTTATTTTTTTATATTTTTTATATCATTTATCAGCGTGTAAGCGTACCAGTCAAGAAGTGATAATTTATTCGGACTCTAAATATCGAGGTGGTATGGAGCCGTTGATGTGTACCGTCTGACTTAATCAGACGATGATGGGTAACGTGTCGGGACCGGAACCCGTCGCACCATAAAGGTCTCGACGTTTATTACATCTCCCCGAAAAGGAGAAAACCCTTGATTAGTCGCCAATAAGAGGTACCCTATAACCTAAAATTCGTTTTAACGAAAGAGAACGACTAAGTCAAAAATGAATCGAGATTCCCCATGGCAAGACGGGGACGGTTAAGCTTGTTCATTTACCCATCATATATTCCGTACTCGGAAAGTGTTCTGAGTCGGAAACATAGTTGATGTACGAATGGTATTAAAATATCTGCCGGGGATACGACAAGTTTGATATTTCAACGGAAGAAGTGGTGCGAACCCCGATGAAAATAGATCAGATTCGGAGGGATATTGGCTCGGGACAGGATCGGGCTATGGCCATGATGGGGAATGGTTCCCAAGGTCCAGGCATGACCTGCAAAGGCATTATCGATATCCCCTTCGGACAGGGTCTAGGGGGGGGGGAGGTGCCTTGAATCGAACGCCATTGGCCATTGTTTACCTATCATTACCCCCTCTTATTATTATTATTTTTATTATCATCTATTTATTTATTTATTATTATTTTTATATTCTGCATATATATATATATATATATATTATTATTATTTTTATATGCTTATGACATGCAATGCGCACAGTTTACATTAATACAGCATTCGTTTGTAGAGGTGTGCATGAGCTGAGAATCATACGGGAGTGACCCCACAACCTATATGCAAACAAACATGAAAGGATTCATTTATATATTCACGTAGAATGATATCCAATATAAGGCGGAGCATTGTCTCACGTATAGTGAAAATTTTCAGTCGGATCGGACCCGACCTTCAACGAATCACCATTTTTTATATATCAAGAAAATCATGGCAAACAAGCACCGATGGGTTAGAGTATGTATGAAATATTTCGAAGGAATGCTATGCATGATCAACACATACGAAAGATGCAAATGATATTCAGGGATGCAGATATCTTTTTCCCCCCTCTTTTTTTAGTTCAATTTAATTCTCAGTGTGTGCAGTGTTTTGGTCGTGTTCTATTTGTTATTTCTTCTCAGGTCTCTTTCTTTGCAATTGTGACTAATATGTCATTTAATTAATTATTAACTAAATTTTTGACGAGATTTCGACAACATCTCCTCTAGACCCAAGATATTTAGGGGGGTGAATATCGGATGCACATCCACGGAGCGTCCGAGATGATCCCTTAAATGTTCGGATACGCCCATATGACATACTACTCGTGGCGCCGTATTCCTGGGGGCTGGCTTAAGAAGGGATCAGGATTGCTACGATACTCCGAGAGGGTTGAAAAGAACAGAATCGTGATAAAAAAAGACGGGGCAAAATGGGACAAAACACCGTGCCAAATCAAACTAAATTAAGGGTGGTGCCGGATTAGGCCATTCGGCCGCGCCGGATCATCCGCTCAGGTGCGCCGGATTGAGTAGACTACGGGCGCCGTATCAGAAACCGGCCGATGCGCGGGTCAGCGCTGGACAAGGTAGAATCTGGGGGCCGGATCAAGGGCCGCCCGATGCATGGGCCGGCGCCAGATCACCGCGTTCATGCTGGTTCAAACGGCAGGGGAGAGCGCCGGATCACTGGTGATGAAAATAGAGCATCGGAAAGCGGCAAGAGGGAACGCCGTGTGGAGTGCCCAGTGAGAAAGGGATCTCTCGAACGCGTTGGGCTAGATCCCCGGCACATCCCACCCTCTACTAATGGGCTACAGAGGGGGGGGGGTGGAAAGTGAGATTGGGCTTCGTGTCTCTCTGAAAGGCGGAGCTCGTCATGAAGAGCAGCATTAAGAAAGGGGGAGAGGGGCTTCTAAGCACATTAGATTCTGGGGTCCTACTCATTGCTCCAAGTAATTAACTAACTCCGGAAGCTGATGTCCGAACAGAGGTTAATCAAATCACTAGTGCGGATCACAGGCCAACGACGTCGGAGGAAGGGAAAATAGCATTCGTTCATTCATGGCGGAGGCGTGATCATGGCGGAGAGAACACGAGAATCACTGTAAATTTGGGGGAAAGAACAGGACAAATTAAAAAAATAAAAAATAGATTCATTGAATAATACTGTTGGGTCTAATTTATCTTGAATCGGCCCTTTTTATTTTAGATTTTTTTTTTTACACGTCGTAGAACGAAGAAGGAGTGTACGTCTTATATGGTAAGTTAAGAGGACGTGGATCTCACCTTATAAAAAAAACAAAAACAAAAACAATTTACTTAATACACACACAAGAGAGACTTGTAATTAGATCAAAGGTGTGCACTGAGCATAACAAGTCATAAAGATAAAAGGACAAGCCACCCCCTCATTATTGTTGGCCACGTTATTATCGATCAGCAGGCAAACAGGTGGAGTCGGGGGCGGTGGGAGGAGGGTGGCCCTCTTCGAAAAGGAAGGGTGGAGAGAAAGAAGTAGACGGTATGACCCATTGGATCGAGTGCACCTGATGATCCTTGGCCAATGAACGGATCCATCGAGTTTGAAGATCGCTTTTCTCGTCTTCCCTTTCACAGCTAGGCCTCACTGCCTCCCCACTCCCTCTCTTCCTCCATATTCCACCCATCTCACGTCCTCGTCGACTCAGCTGTCAAGTTTGTCCGACTCCCCCCAAAAGAATCGTACCGTATTATACACACAGAGCTAGAGGATCCCCGGCCACTCGCGCGCAGCACCACCACCCACCCACACAATGCAGAGTGGAATATTATTAGCTAGGGCAGGAGAGGATAAGCGCCGCCAGGGTGCTTCTTTAACTTCGATCTCCATGTTTGCATGTACCCTCTCTCCTTCTCTCTTTCTCGTTTTAATTAAATACCTAACTACAGATATATATCCATCTTCTCAAGTTAAATGCATGCCCATATATAATTATATCATGTATAATGGCACTGCAGCGCGTTGGGTGAGGAGATGGTACGTATACTACCACGACTAGTGTAAACAACTGCCTCAGCAACCGGACGGGCGTGTCCTATATATATACACCTGCTGATCTTAATTGTATTCGTCGAATCCATGCATGGGCGCGCGGGAAGCAGATGGGATAGGGTAGAATATAGGCCGTGAGTTGGATGATGGAGCGTATGGGACTTCTGGGGTTCGGAGAGTAGGTGAGATCCAGCAGTGGCAGGGAGGTTAATGTCTTCACAGCAAAAGGCTTGAGGCCGACTCAGGGATCCGTCTCGTATCGGATCCAAGCTGATTCAATGCATATATATCAACCTGACTCGGCCCCGACTCGGATCATGTTTGAGATCTTTTAATTTTTTTCATAAAATTGAAATTTCTTATAATATTTGAATTGTTTTTTCTTATATTTTAAGTTATTTTTCTTATATTTTCTTTATAAAATTAAAACATGTGTGTATAATTTAGTATATTTATTTATTTTTAACTAATTTCTGAACTAATTTTGAACCGTTATATCATTATTAGATAATCAATAAATAAATAAATTTGATAATAAGATTTAATATTCTTCATCTATGAAATGTAAGAATCTAGGACTATTCTTATATCATTATATGATTATTATAATTTTTAATTTTTAAAAATAAATTAATATAAGCTCGGAATTTACTAGACTTGGGAAAAGAAAAGATGGGCATGAGTTATATGTCTGCTAAATTTAAATCTAAGTCTCTTACATTATTTTGTATAAACTCGAGTGCCACGACATTATATATATATATATATATATATATATATATATATATATATATATATATATATATATATATATATATATAAAAGTTTAGTGCACTATAAGGTCTCATTTGATTCGGGGATAAGTTTTGAGTAGAATAAATGTAACTCATTTCAAGTTAATTATCTCTATCTTTATTCTCATATACATTTGGTATGCAAGTAATAAATACGGCGATATCCTTATTACTTGTTTGATAAAAAATAAAGATCCAAATAACAATAAGTGTTGAAAAATATTATTTTACCATTCTTATTTATTATGATTAATATTAATATTCCTCCTTAATGATCATAATCAAAGCTAATATCATTAATTCTATTTAATATATTTATTTTTAATGATCATGATTATCACTAACATTGTTAATTCTAGCCGGATTAATTCTTCATTAATTAGTAATAATGAGATGTTATAATTAATTATTTAATAATAATTATGTAATATATTTATTAATTAGTATAAATAAGATTAATTTGTATGATTAATTAGCACTGATAATATTAATTAATATAATTAATTAACACTAATAATATTAATTAGCATGATAAGATCAAGCATCACTATAATGATTAATGATTTAATAATATTTAAATAATATAGTTATTTTTAGTATTAATGAGATATTTAATATGATTAATTAACACTAGTATTATTAATAACTATTAATATGATTAATTATCACTAATGATGAAAAAAATTAAAAAGGAGATAATAAATGTGGAACGACTTATTCCTGATCTCAACCCAGTTATAGGGATAACTCCATTCTCCTCAACCTCTTTATTTCTGTTGTATATGCACCCTTATGGCATACTAAGCTTTGACCAAGAAATGAAAACAAGATATAACACGGTTGCCTCGTGTCCCTCCCCAACAGAAGGCCAACCCGGCGGCGAGAAGGGCGGCCAAGGGCTTTGGCGCTGTGGGCCATGTCTAGTGGGCCGGTCGGGCTCGGGGTGGCCCAACAATTGTGATAGTAAATGATGGACGGTTCCGGTTAATAGAATTAATAAGATGCCCACTCACATGTTTTGGTTCTCCAATAATTATCCACCAGCATTGAAATGGGGAAAATAAATAAATACTTGGTGCAATTCCAACCCCCGTTGCAGCTCCTCACTTGTTAAAAAGCTGTTGGCGGAGTCTCCTCCCAACTCCACCACCAAACCTATACACGAAAAATAGAACATACAGTCTAGGCGCAATGGCAGCTTCAAGTAGCTTAGCTGAGCCTAATGAAAAGGGTGGTGGTGGTGGGGCCGGCCGGCCATATGCCCCAGCCATTATTAGCCATCATGGGAAATAATAATTCCGGGTCGATCGGCAGGTGGGTTAATTAAAAATGTGTGCATAATTTTGGGTGGGCGTACGAACGAGGAAGGGTTGGCATGGCTTTGGACAAGGAGCATATTACAACCTGGGGAATATCAAACCAAAGAAAACACACACACACATATATACATATATATATATATATATTGTAAATTTATAATCTAATCTGGGGTGCTGGTCGGCTGCAACCGGTGGGGAGTGATTGGCGCGGGTGGGAGGAGGGGGAGGTCATGCACGCGGTTGCGGTGGTGGAAGTAAACGCCATCGCGCTCGTGGATCCGGAAGCCGGGGTGAATGAACGGTATTTGGACTGTGTGCGTGACGTCATGCAGCCCCCATCGCCACTCGCAGTTCGTGATATCAGCACCCCCCGGGTGCACGAAGCCGGGGGGCTCGGACTTGGGGAAAAGGGAGAGCCGGCACGGAGATCGAATCCTCCACGTCCGACCGCGACTGTGGGGACGACGAAGGTCGAACGCCACCGCGACAGGACAACTCTGCCTCTCACGGAAAGTCAACTTTTATTTACGATCTATCATTTGCGTATTTACCGATGTCGGCATTAAAATTGTACAACCATCACCGGTTGTCCAGAGTTTATTCTAATCCGGCTCCTCATTATTCCTCCAAATGAACGAGTGGACTCTCTCTCTCTCTCTCTCTCCCTTATCTTCTAGTTTGGGAGTTGGGAATGCATACGAATATTTCTATTCCAGTTACTTTACTTGGGGTTGACGTCTTGACGGGCGGTGGATGAACTGAACCAGGGCTGACATGGATGAAAGTCAAAATGTTTGGATTTAATAAAACTGGAGTACGTCTTGCCAAACAGTTTTAATATAACACCTGGACGCCTACAATCCCGGGCATGAGTGGGGGCCAGGGATCCGCTATTGGGAGGGCAGACATGCAGCGTCTTCAGCATCCTCCACCTCCTCCTTCACCTCGTGAAGTTCGGAAAGCCGAAAGCCCATGCCCTTGTGCGGGCTTAAGGTACGGCTGGGCGCGTCGCAGATCAGGATCCGATTGGGTTTTGTTTGATCCGGTGTTAGTTGGCCCGAGTTAGTCCCAATTTCCATTGACTCGAGTCTGTAGACCTGTTTGAAAACGGGGTGAGGTGATTTACTCGTGTCCTATCGCCCGAGTAAGTCATCCGACCTCAGTCAGAGAGAATTTGACGTGAGAAGAGTAGGTGGGACTCACCGCTCTCTCTCTCTCTCTCGTCGTGATAAATTTTGTGTAAATTTTTTTTACAAAATCAAAAGTTCTTAAGCTATTTTGTCTATTTAACCTAACTTATTACTTATACAAACACTATTTCATATTATAAAAGATTTTCATCTTTCATAAAGTATATTAGAGTCTATATATAAATAGAGGAAAAAAATAAACAGATAGAGGAAAATAATAAACAACTATGTCATGTTCACACGAGATAAAATTAAATAAAAAGTAAAACAACTCTATATTCCATACATGATTCAAATGTCAAACTTAGGAACCATAATCCAAATCTTCCAAAGTGTTTATCCACGTCAGATTTCAAACATTTATAACGCAACATATATATTCAAAGTTTCAAATTCTCGAACATATATGATTCAAGGGATCTAATATGCCAACTATCCTCACCAAAGGTGAGACATTTGAGATGCAATTAAAGTTCAAACTTCTAAAGAATAATACATAATAAGGTTTAAACCAATTCTAAGCATTCGTCCTCGTCTAATATGCCTTACTATATCCATTAGTTCCTTCACATGTTCGCACATAATTTCAGAGAGTATTGTAGATTGTCATCGTTACTACCTCTTCAACTAGAGGAGCGACCTCCTCCTCCAGAGTTCAAAATCCTTCAACATCAGCTCCTTAAGATGGACTAGTGGATACCGTCGATTGCTACACATGCACCACCGTACGTTCATATGATTATACGTCCAACACTCCAATGGAATGAATACGAAATGATTACAAATTTTAAAAAAAATAATTATATATATATATATTTAAATATTTTAAATTATTTAAATACAAGTAAATTTAAATAAATATACTCTTGAGAATGTTAGATCCACGCACGCCAAGTGATGTACGTATGTATCATTAGAATTTGGTTTCTTATTTTTTATATATTTTAAATTTTTTAAATACTATTTAATTTAGAGAAAATACTCCAATCCGGCCTATATCCTTACAAAGATTTCTAGCTAGAGAGAAACACATCGCAATCAACTGTGAATCACTTGCCACATGTTTTCTTTATCTCTCATGCAGGGTTTGGGTTCACTGAGACCTACCGGTAACAATAGTGGGGGGATTTTCGTTGGTATTCTGTCGTAATTTCGTCGGAAAAATTATTTTCGACAGAATTTTTGACGAAAACTGTCCGTCAGAAATATCACTTTTTCTTATGGTGAAAGAGAGAGAACATAATGAAAGAGAGATAGATATCAAGTTATAATAATAATAAATATGCATAATAATATGATATTTATTTTATTTATTTTAATAAATGAATGAGAGTGAGAGAGAAAATGTAAAGAATGAGAGAGCATATAGAGAGAAATAAAGTGAGAGAGAGAATGTAGAGAGAGAAATAGTAAAATAGTAATATGATTAAGTGGAGTTATATTATTCCACTTATTTTGGTGGGTCAAATTATCCAGGTTAGATGAGGAATATCTTTCATTCTAACCCGATTATCTTTATTCCTCTACCAAAATAAAAGAAAGATAAAATGAGAATTATCTCCGTGACAAACGAGAGATAACTCCCTATCAAAGGGGGGCTCAGGATCACTTTGATAACGGAATAGAATAAGGGCGGATGACTTACTCAAGATAACTCACCTGTCTCCTATTCATATCCGACTCCGATCGAGTTATTTCACCTATTATATGAGAATAAAAAAATTCACTCTAAATTCTATTCGATCTTAATTAAGTTAAACTGAATCCAACTAAAATAACTCACCCCGATCTCCCGTAAACTATCTTAACCTAACTTATTATGTTACCAGAGTGGACCTCAATGCATACGCAAAGTGCCAACACATCGGAGCAGCCACATTAACTATGACGGTTATAGGTCGGAGTAAAGTTATGGTGAGACGTCCTTCTCCAAAGTTTTTATTTTATTAAATACTGTATGTCTCAATAGATATGTATACGAAGGTTAAACTGGCATGGTCCATCTATTTTCACGGCCCATCACACACACACACACACACACTCTCTCTCTCTCTCTACCCTGGCTAGGGTTTCGGAGGAGCCTGTGTGTGTGGGCAGACAACGCGGCTCCTCCCTGCTGAGCCTTGCGCTTCTGGGTGGGCCGCTCACGCGCACACTTTGTACGCACAGTCACAGACGCTGCTCGCAGAGGGACTGCGCCCCCACGCCCCACCGCACATGGCAGCACATGCCGAGGCATGTGTGATGGCGTTCGAGGTGGTGGCGCGGTTAATGCCGTGGTGGAGGGACTTGCGACGGGCGGGCGGGACGGGGGGAGCCGTCAGGGTGAGGCCATCACCGCCACCACCACCCCCAGCCCAACACTGCCGAAAAGCCTGCATGCACCTGGGATCTTGTGGACCCTGCGGTCCCTGCCCATGATATCATGATTCTTCGTGGCCCACGATGGAAGATCTGCGGTCATGATGAGATGGTCCCCTTGCATGGCCTCCGACGAGGATGGATAATTTAAATAGGGTAAAAAATACACCAAAAAATATAGAGTCATATTTGGTGTCCGTTCCAGACGCGTAACCGTTCAGAACGGGACTAACTCACGGGAGTGAATGTATTTTGACTCACGGAGGTGGGTGCAATACACTCACTCCCGTGTGATCAATTTCATCTTGAATGATTACACGTCTGAGACGGATAATAAAATTTACCCATAAATATATATTAAAACCACCTAAATACGTAAAATGTGCAATATGACACCATGAAAGAATTCTTATTTAGGTTTTTACATATATATTATCTTTTATTTATTTATATATACATATATAGTCTTAATTTATATGAATTATCAATAATACTCTTGAATATATCCGAATAGTTGTATCTATACACTTTCGGTCCTTGCATTGTCAATTTTGTATATTCTCAAATTATTAACAAATATAAAATCTAAAAAATATTTTTATGACTGTGATCTAATCAACGCTCTATAGAATTTACCTTAACAGTAGATTCTTCATTTAAATGTTTAAACTACGCTCAGATTACAAGGCATGTATAACCACACACACTATATATATATATATATATATATATATATATGGGTGTTTTTGACAATTCAATAATATCAAGGGGGTAATATGTAAAAATAGAAGATTACAAGAATAGATGTATAAAAAACCTGCTTAGTAATTGCGTATCAATGAAAGAAGAATAAACAACAAATCATCTATCTACCGATCAAAAAATAAAGAAAATTATAGAAATTAAATTAACATTCTCATGCTGAAAGAGATAGGTAAAAAAGTAATTTTACGTTAAAAGATTGGCCGGCCATGTTAAGATCAGATGAGATCACCTAACTGCGTCCATTTGGGAGCATGGAACACATCGTAAAATAAATTAGCTTTCCATGTGATTGATCAATTGGATGCGGCCACCACCCGCATCGAACACCGACGCAGTTTCGACGCGGCTCGCTCCAAGATTCCCACGTGTCTCTCTAAAACCAAACCCCACGTTTTACACCGTGCACAGTGGCAAGCAAACGCTACACAGTTCTCCACGCGGTTGACTTCTTCCGCTACCCTGTTGTTTTTTTTTAACTGCATTTGGAATAGGGTTGTCAATGCATTGGAGCTGGGTCTGGATCTGAGTCAGATTTACGTCTATCGGACTTGGCTTAGTTTGAAAACTTAATAAAATTATGATTTTTTTATAATTTTTAGAGTGAGAATAATCTAATAAAAAAGAGATTTTGATAAATTATAAAAAATGGAGGCTTTCACCTTATCTCCATGTAAAAAATTAGATTATAATTTTTGAAAAATTTGATGTGATATTTAAATATTTAATAGAACTTTAGATGGGTGAAAATTATTAAACCATAATTTATGACCTATTAGATTCTCAAACACTTATTAATATTAAATTTTAAATTCGGTTCGGACTCAAAATTATGTTAAGTTGGACAAAATCGGATCTGGCACTTAAAAACATGTAAAGTCTGACAAAACTTCGGTTTAATTTGAAAATTTAAATAAAAAATAATATTTTTAATAATATAAAATATATATTCTCTCTAAAATAATTTAAGTTTTGATAATAATTATTTAATTTATTTAAAAAATAACTTTCAAATTATTAATTAAATTAAATAATATAATTTTAATTAAATAATTTTTAAAATTTAAAAATAAAAAATATTTGAATCATCCCGCGTGTCAAATTGAGATGGATCCGTGAATTTAATCGGATTAGACTTTTAAAAGTCGAAAAAGTCCTTTCGATCTAACTCAAAATAGAGTTAGACCCACGAGTATATAGAACCGACCCATCTATCGACAATCCTATTTTAAAATTATTTAATATTAAAATCCTTCAATCAAAGCGACACGGTACTCGACCTTTTTAATTTCCCCCTTTTTTTAATTTATTTTTACCGAAGTGGGGGTTCACGAACATGAGGGGAGTCGGGTGACCTCGTTGCTGACGTGGAGCCACCAAAACCACATAGAAACAGCCCGTCAAGAAAAAGCAAAATATCATAAGCGCCATGTGGGCACGAGGAACCGATCACAGTTGGTGGAGGCACCGTGACAGGTGACGCCTTTTTGTCCACTCCCCACCTCCACCTCCCTCCCAATCAGGAGCGACCGTTTACACATCTCACGGTGATATGAATTTCTTTGACATCTGGTCAGTGGGGCTCATGTGTTACATGAGGTAATGCGTCAGTTAACTTTCTCCGTCGCGTTAGTCCAATCAAATGTGATTCACGTGAATTACCATCTTTTAAAAAATATAAAGGTTTATAATTGTTTATTAAATAAATTAAATTTATAGAGATTAAAAAGTGTTACGTCGATCTCATATTATATGTTTACGATTTATTTGATAGGAAATATCGTCTCACTATTTCAAAAAAAATTATATATATTTGATATCGCGTCAAAAGAAGTCATGAGAGTGATTCTAAAGGATAACCCTACGATTTTTAAGTCATAGACGAATGTAATAATAATAAAAAGATTAGAGAAGGAAGGAGAAGAAAATCTTAAGAGAAAATCGAGTGCTCGATAATGGAGCAAGTGTTCGACAGCGTGATCGGGAATTGGAGAATGACGAGAATCTCTCTCTCTCTCTCTCTCTCTCTCTCTCTCTCTCTCTCATAGATAAAGAAGTTAGAGAGGTCTGGAGCTCTGTCACCACCGCACGTGTAGATCTCTCTCTCTCTCTCTGAGTATCTTTTCTGGCTTTGTGTATGCACCTCTGTCCTTGTGTCTATCTCGTCTTAAGTCGGTTGAAGACCTATTTATATTAGTCGTAATGACGTCGTCTCTTTCTTGACTCGGTGAGGGCATGATTAGTAGAGTAATATCCTACTTAATCCGTTCGATGAGAAAGGATATCGTGATTGACTTCACGATGACGTGGATGTGATCCGATAAAACGTGTAAATTTTTTAAAACCATTTAATTAATGCAAGACGTCCCATAACTCTACTCCTAATAAAAGTGTCGGGCAAATTAAGAATCCATTTGGTTCCGTGAGAAAATATATCCTATTTTTTTTTAAAAAAAATATATCACGATTATGATCGCCTGTAGTTCCCTGTAAAAGTCTCGGTCAATGAAAATCATCACTTTTTGACCGATCTAGGCAGAGTAGGGTGGATGTCGTTTTCCTTGATTACATAAAGGTACCAAATAACCGATTATGCTCGCTTTGTCTTCGGAAAAAAAAAATTTCCCCTTGTGAATACTTTTTATACCCGACCAAACTGACCCTCACCGAGCCGTACGTATGTTTTTATGTAAATTAAATAAAGTAGTCCCGTTCAAACACCAACTGTAAGTGGCCGGTCTAAAATAGATCGGACCGAGGACTTCTCCAATGATATCACCGGTCTGGTCTTTGTTAACAAACAACATTGGGGGGCGCGGGGGGCAGAGCGAGCGTGTGCATGTACGTTTCATCTTGTCATACAAATTACGTGATACCGGATGCTAATAAGAGATCAATGTCGTGTGAGACTAGCTAGTATAAGCAGACGTCAGCCTCTGCAATATTTAACGAATCGAAATCCGGTCAAATCGTATGGGGGGGGGGTGATAGAGCAAAGAAGGCCTACGTACAGATATTGATGTCCCGGGATTAATGTTCACTGTCCTAGAGGCAGATTAAGTAGACCTGTGATCATTAATTAATATTAATCAATCCATCTGCCTCCGAGAGGAATTGGGTAGCTCATTAATTTCGGCGAAAATCCTGGGGGTCTTCGGCCGTACGTTAGAGACTCGATCGACCAATGATGTACTAGTTATTGAGAGAACCAGAGAAGTGTGGTCTTCGTTTTAATTCGAATTTGGAGGGTGAGGAGATGAAACAAATCAAATATATACACCCATGGAAGTGGGGAGGGTGGGGGATGGTGGGGACCGGAGAATGTTTCAAAGGTGTGGGCGGTGGAGAGGTCAAGTTAATTGGGCCGTCGGCCGTGTTGGGGGAGGGGGGGAAGAAGAAGTCGGAGTGATGTTACCACCTGTGTTGTGTGTGTGCGCGTGTGATCTTTTTGGTGGTGGACGTCAAAAAGTCAGAGCCGCGGGGGTCGCAAGGCCGGGAAGGGGCAAAGCCGTCGTCGACCACGACCTGGCACCAAATCAAGAAATTAACAGTCAGTCTCTCGTGTCCAAACATATGAGCAAACGCCCGCTGTCACTGCGCACGGGACATCGGTGCACACGGCAGCTGTGTGGCACGCACACCGCCCCAGCGGCGCCGGAGGATATATATAAGAGACATGCATGCACTGATGCACCGTAGGCCTGAGTTAGGTCATGATCAGGAGATCGACGATACTTACGGGGGGGGGGGGGGTGGGGTGGTAGCCAGCAGCAGGGAATGTATCTGGGCATTGTCTCTCCCGCCCACTGAATCAGAGGAAGAGGCTCTCCTATATATAATCACAGTTTCTATTTGCTCAGCTTGAGATGTCACAGGTGAAAGTCATCGAGGAATCATCTCATGAGAAGAGGTGTTTTAAAGAGGAGGGAGAAGAGAGTCTTGGCACACAAAAAATTGAAATTGAATGAAATCATAGTCACGGTGGAGAGATTCACGGGGGATCAGTAGGCTAGAGAGAGATGGCAACTCTCATCGATATGTCCACTGAAGGTGCTGATGAGGATGTGGAAGTCATCTTTTGCGAAATCTAGAGAAGATGACTTATTCCTGTATATGGCAAGGCAAGCTTATTAGGATAGATAGATCCAGTAGAAGAGGGGCGATGGGGAGGGAAGAGACATGAAGGAACCAATAGAAGATTAGGGGGAGGATAGAGGGGCGGCTTGTATAGAATGGGAGGGGTGGTCAGCTCTGAAAAAAAATGGAGGATGGCGAGGGAGGTTGGGTGGGGATGTTTAATGATAGGAACAGTGGTAAGAGAGAAAGTAAGAGGTCGGAGGGTGCATAGGAGAGTGATGGGGAGCTATGGGGGGAAGGCTTTGAGAGATACACAGGGAAGTTTGGACAACTTGAAATGTCTTAGGGTCAGTTTGATACGCGGTTGAGTTATCGGTTATCTAACCCGACGAGAGAGAGAGAGAGCGATGGATCTCACTCGCTCTCCTCACACTCGTCCCCTTTTAATCGGGGTCGGGTGATTTATTCGTATGTGGTCCGATGACTTATTCACACGATAGGACGCGAATAAGTCACCTCATTCCCGTGCCAAATCGACCCTCGGGGTGTGGAGTAAATGAATCAGTTGTTAGCTCCTGCGCACGCACTTTCCACTAAGAAAACTCGGAGTTCTGGTTTGGCTTAGAACTTTTATCTTCAATAGTTGGGGTCAGCTCCGGGAGAGGGCGATCGATTACCTTCCTCTCCTTTTATTTTTGCTCCGGGGGCCACAGAGTTCATCCCGCCGCTTTCTCCTAATTAAAAATGAGATCTTTGGGAGCACTCCCCATTAACTTGTATGTTTTAATTTTCTTTTATAAAATGTGGTACCAGGGACATGCATGCACCGCCCCCGGGCAAGACACCTTGCGTGCACAGGCATGCATCCACCGCACTTAATTGGGCTGCCGCGATCTACTCTGCAATTAGAAAGAAAAGAATTGACCTTTTGAGCAACGTTTGAATTGGGGTGTTGCGAATAAGATTAAACCAGCATGTTCGTATGCTCGACTCACTGTCCGAGAAGTTGATAATCGAATCGAAGTGATCCCTTTCTTCAAAAGAAACAGTAGATGTCGGAGACCCCGAGTGGGTCGACTCATAATTAAAAGGCTCCGTCTCGTGATAATAAAGTCTCACGTTCTACTCTCGAAAGTAGATTTAACTGACTCATATTTAATTCTTATAAGAGATTTAGATGCAGAATTTACTAATTTTGAAAGAAAAAGATGCGTTCAGTGGAACGTCTATTGAACTTGAACCCAAATCTTTCATGCTCGGCAAAGGCTATTAATTAGAGTGCTATTGCATTAGATGGGGTGAGAGAGAGAGAGAGAGAACTTTTTTATTATATGACTAGGTTCCTTTAGCAGTGGATCATATAATCAACAGTAGATGGCTGTGACTAAAAGCAAAAAAAAAAAAAAAAGTCTGCAGGCTTCACGCAAAGTTGATGTGTAACGATATGTGACAGAAATGTAAACAAGACGCGTCGGCAGAGCCCGCTTCTATTGCTCATTATCTGTCCTTCTTTTAATTAATCTGTCCTTCTTTTGTTAATTAATTTCAAGCACACCTATTCCAATCCACGCCAGTCTTTTTTTTTTGAACGTCTTTAATGATGCAACACCCTGTCTCTTTGCATATGTAGCCAATCCAAATGACCTACGTGTAATTTTATATTTTAGTGTTTGCTTCCATTAACGTCAATTCTTCTATAATTAAACACATGAGACATAATTCTCTGTCATATTTATTCTTTGAGCATACTTCAGTCGTTTTAACCTTCAGCTAAAATCCAACAACAGTGCGATAAAGAAGAGTATATATATATATATATATATATATATATATATATATATATATATATATGTATGTATGGTTTTAAAACCAGATATGACCCGAAGTCCTCTTTGGTTTAACTGTCCTACTCAATTGTTTTCAAATTTATGCCCAACCTCTGTACGACCTGTAACAAACGTGATCTTAATGATCAGAGGCCTTGCACATTCAATCCGGCCTCACTCCGGTTAAGATGTCAATATCTTAGAAAAAAAAATCATAATCAGAAGAGGGCCTCGGACATATATATATATATATATAGTTGGATAGAAGTATATATCCGTGTGAATTCGTTTCCCTAGGTTTCAAACTTTCAATGGTGGCTGCGCCGTTTCAATGCAAGTATAGGACCTTTCCTACAAAACTCGTTCATGCTTTTAGATCCTGTTTGTATAAGGGCCGTTTTGTTATAGGAATATGGGGGGCGGATGTTTAACCCGACGAGAGATAATTGTGGAGGGTTCACACTCTCCCCTCACACACATTCTTCGTAACCGGGGTTGGGCACTATATTCGATCCTCTGAAGTCGAACATGGTATCTCACCCGAATTCTAAAGAGGACCCCAAGGAATAAG
The DNA here is from genome assembly GCA_022559845.1 of Amorphophallus konjac. NCBI lineage: Eukaryota > Viridiplantae > Streptophyta > Magnoliopsida > Alismatales > Araceae > Amorphophallus > Amorphophallus konjac. The sequence continues at coordinate 380,628,307 of CM040123.1, forward strand.
GGTCAAATAAGAGGGTATTAACTCAGAGAATAATTAAAAATATAATTTGATAAGAAGGGTAAATTTTTTTGTCTCTAATTTGAGTTTTTTAAAATAATTAATTCTAACTAAAGGATATAATGATTTATTCTATTTTATTTAAAAAATTATTATAAAAAATAAAAATAAATTATCTAGATTTAAATTAACTTGATTTTTCCTATGTACATGAGACACCTGCCAGACTTGTCAGCATTAATACACCGGGGGGGGGCAGCTTTGATATATTGGTTAGTATAAGTAGATTAGGGTAAATCTGAATAGCTTATTTTAAGGTTAAGTCTAATGGAGTTTGCAGCTATCTACTTTTTTTATTCTACTTAGAATAAGAAATAAAATAGATAGAATAATTTAAAATAATATAAATAAACAAATCACATAATTAACCTCGCCTTATTTGACCTATAATAACTAATCCGACTTTTTTTGGGGGATCAAATTACTTACTCGACCTTGATCCCGGCTGCCCTCGAATAATCTATCCGCGTTACCAAACTCGGTTAAGCATAATCGTCCGAATAACTGACGTTGTGCGTTTGTCGGGGAGCCGACGTCCGGGATTGACTCGAACCACTTTGGAATGGAGAAAGTTGACCAGGTCGTGAGACTGGTCAACATGTAAGAACGAACCAATAGATTTGCCCGATTAGTATTTATTTATATCTACGCTTACCTTGATCGAACATCTGTGCAGATCTCAAATGTATTTTACACGTTGATATAAATAAACGAGATCTTGAGAAGTTCACGTCCGAACAGGAAAGGAAATAAGTGACATGAGGATCCAGATGAGGCCTTGGAGAGAGGCGAGGCCTCGAGTCAAGTGTCTCCTGCACCCAAATGAGAAATGACGATGAGAAGGTTAAAAAAAAAAAAGAAGGAGAAGGAGAAAAAGGAAAAGGGAAATTGTATACATACCCTTATCATATTTTATAATTCGACTTCATATTTTAGTGTATTGTTATTTACGAGGAAAAACAGTTGAAATTAAAATACCTATTTTATGTCGAGAAAATTAAGCGCTTGCATGATGGTAGAATGATGAGAAGTTGAAATATATCATATCAATAGACAGAAGAGAGAGAGCATGTATTCTTTTTATTAACAGAGAATGGCAAGCGATAGAGCATTTAGTTTATTACTACCAACGCAGGAAACAAAACCACCTAACGGGGGCAGCCACGGCGACACATAACTGCACTGTCCCCGACGCTTCCCCCTGTCCAGACGCCCCCCACCCCCGGCCATTACCGTCCAAGATCAGAGGATCTACCTCCGTGGACCGTCCGATCCCGGGAACCGAGGTCTGCTCCTCAAAACCCCCCGGCCAACGCCCTCGTGCCCTGCTCTTTTTTTTTAAAAAATTAGTTCTTCTGCCTCTGCCAAATATCTGTTCTTTTTTTTTTCTCTCGATTTTTCTTTCTTCGGCAGTGTAATAATTGGGCACGGATTTGGTTTCACCGGAGATTTTACTGGTCAGTTGTCTTTTTCTGTGAGGGCGCCTGGAGTCTTCCCCTTCTCTCTCCCCACACCCAAAGCAGAGGATTTTAGATAGAGAGAGAGAGAGAGAGAGAGAGAGAGAGAGAAGGGAGAAGAGGAGAAAGCTGAGGAGAAGGGGAAGAAAAGAAGAGGGGAAGAAGAGGGGGCCAAAGGAGGGCTGGGAGGAAGCCACAGAGCTGGGGGGGAAGGGTCCGAATGGACTGCTGCTGGGTTGCTTCCGCATGACGGGTGGGGGTGCTGTTCCCTCCCTCCCCTCCTCCTCCAACTTCCACGTGAGCCCGGGTGAGCAGAACCCTCTTCCAACCATCGTGGGTTGTTCCCGTCTGTCTTCTCATTCCGCTTGATCCGGGGCTTCGAGGGGGAGCCTGCAGCTCCGTGGGGCGGGTTGGGTCTGTTAAGTTTTGGTTGTTCTTCATTTCCAAGTTTGGATTTTTGTATGTTCTGCTCCCCCGCCTCCCCTGGTGTTGTATTGATTGGATCTCTGTGGGAAGTCGGGAAGATTTTTTACGATTAGGATACCCAGATCGAGGAGTCCGTGGAAAATTCATTGTACAGAGCGGGGCTAGATTCAGTGGCCTCTGCGATTGGGATCTGGGTGGTAGTATAGTTTTTATTAGGTCGCGTGGATTTGCTCATTGACGGATACAGATTGGGCTAGTCGGCAGCCTCCATTTTTTTTTCCCATCGGTTTCTTGTTTGCTTCAGGTTCTCCCCTTGCACTGGGAGACAATTTGGTAACTTGGGCGGTATATATAAGGAGCTGATAGCTTGGGGCTTCGTCTTCTGAGATGCGTTGCCCTCTTCTCCTTCTGATGTGAAAAACAAATGATGGATGGTGGGTACAACTTCCTAAAGGAAGCAGAAGAGGAGGAGGAGGAGCAAGAGGAGGAAGTGCAGTTCTTTGATGCCAGGGATGAGATCTCATCTGCCTCTGAGTCCTGCCCGGGCAGCCCGACAGCTCCCCAGCGGCCAAGCTCGAGTCACGATTTCCTCTACTGGGGTTCTGGGGACCCGCGGTTAGGCCCTTGGATTGGGGAACTGGGTAGTGTGGAGGAGCGACGGCAGAGATTCGTGGCATGGTTGAGATTGAATTGCATATGCAGCCCTCGGCCGGATTGTATGGATCCGGGCGTTGCCATGGAGGATGATAGGATGAGGATCATGCCAGACAGTGTGGCTGCACTTAGAAGCTCAGGGTCACATAACGGGGCTTCCATGTCCAGTTGGTCCAGTGATGCCTCCTGCTCATCAGAGAATGGGGTCTGTGAGGAGAATTTCCACTGTAGGATTAAGAATTTGGACAATGGTACAGTGTTTGTTGTGGACGAGTTGGGGCAAGATGGTATGCTGAGCAGGCTGCGTGAAGTTGGTTCAAACCGGATGGTCACCATTGATGAGTTCCATCGGAGCCTTGGCCCATCGTCTTTTGTACAGCGCCTTATGCGGAGAGAAGATAATATGTCAACCAGCTCTGGTGAGACAGTCAGGAGAAGAAGAATGGGTTGGTTGAGGCGATTGGGTGTTGCAACCTGTATTGTCAATAGGCAAGTGAAAGGCTGTGCAACCCCGTCTTCAGATGCTGACCAGAGTGTCAGGGATGCAGTTCACAGAGTTAAGGTTCGTCCATATAAGAAGCATTCCAGGGAATTCTCTGCAGTCTACTCAGGACAAGACATCAAAGCCCATGATGGGCCTATTTTCACCATGAAGTTTAGCCCAGATGGACAGTATTTGGCTACTGGTGGTGAAGATGGTGTGGTGCGTGTATGGCGGGTGACTGCTCGTGAGAGGACATATGGGGATGATCTTCCTAAAGATGATCCTTCTTGTATATACTTCACTGTCGACCAGAATTCCGAGCTAACTCCTCTCTATATGAACAAGGAGAACAAGAGCAAATCAAAGGGGTTGAGGACAACACCAGATTCCTCTTGCGTTGTTATTCCCTCTGAGGTCTTTCGGATATCAGAGAAACCGTTGCATGAATTTTGTGGTCACTCTGGGGATGTGCTGGACCTTTCATGGTCAAATAACAATGTCAGTATGCTTAAGCAATTTGATCTAAAGTTCTCCATTTTTATTATTTTCTTTTAGATATATTAAATTGTGTTTTGAATTTTCTTATTTGCTTTCTGCAGTATCTGCTCTCATCTTCAACCGATAAAACTGCACGTCTATGGCAAGTGGGATCTGATAGTTTTGTGAAAGTCTTCTCTCATAGTAATTATGGTTGGTGCCTGGATGCTCTTTTGAAACATGTTAATATTTTGTCTTTCTGCACTGGATTCCTTGTTGGCTGATTGTTTTAGTTCTCACAGTTATCCCTCTTCCATGCAGTGACATGTGTCCAATTTAATCCCATTGATGAGAACTACTTTGTCAGTGGTTCTATAGATGGAAAAGTACGAATTTGGGAGATATCTGGTCATCGTGTCGTGGACTGGATTGATGCACGAGAGATAGTCACTGCAGTGTCCCATCATACAGATGGCAAGGTTTGTTATTTTTCATGCCTACAACCTTGTTGGGTTTTGATAATGGCACTTCTTGAAGTAGTTTCTTGCATTGGTTCTTGCAGGGAGTAATTGTTGGCACTATCACTGGTTGTTGTCTGTTCTATGATTCATCAGGTATCCAATCTTTAAGACTCATTTTCTCTCCAAACCAAAGTTTTCATACTTGTGTCATGCTTCATAATCTGGCCTTAGATTTTGATACATTGTTTTGGATTAGCAAACTTGTTCTGTACAATTAAACAAGAGCTCTGCTGCTAAGTAGACAAGATCCTGCTGATCTCCGTTTTAATTTAAGGGAACGTTTTAGATTGGACACCTTGAAAATGGACTTTTATTATTCCTTTTCATGTGTTGGTATCGTTTTAGAGCCACAGAGTGTTCAATGTGAGTGTGTGTGCACATGTCTGTATGAGCGCATCTGTGTATGTTTGTATACATACATGCTCGAACGTTTACATGTATGGGCATTTTCCAAGTCTGTTTGGAAAGAAACGGTAGATGAGAGCATTTTTCTCTGAAGTTTTCTTTACTGGTGGTTAAATGAAAGTGGACTACAATGCCTTTTACTGTTAATCTGTTATACTGTGCAATTATCTATTTCTGTGGTAATGTATATTTACATTAAAGTTATGACTGGCATTTGTATGTGCTTGAAAATATAGAGCAACTCAATGCATTTAAATATTATGTAGGAACACAGGTATGTGCCTTCTGCGATAGTAGATCCTCCAACTATTTGATGACCTTAGCAACCAGTTTTTAATGCTCAATTTATGTAATACTGTCAATTCCTGTGTCCACACAAAAAATCCAAGTAGGCCTAGTTGTGGGAATCATTGACCACATGGGAAAGGTAACATGTTTGCACTGCTTTAGGCCTTTTCCCAGCTGATTTGATCGTTGCACCATATGCATTCCTTCTCTGGAGCTTCCCTGATCCAAACATGCATAGCCAGCCAATTGGGAGTGATTTCTAGCACTATTTATACCTTCAGGAGAGCATAAGTATGATAATGCATGGACATGAGTGCATGGAAGGGTGGTTAACCCCTTGATTTAATCAGGGTGGATTCCTGGTTTTGAGGATGATTTGCCGTGCTTCATGGTTATTAAGGCAAATAGTCTCTCAAATTTAAAAAAAAAAACTAGTTCTCAGTTTCAACAAACTCACATTCTTCTGTTGTGGGTCCAAGCTCCCTTCTCTCTATGCTAGGGGCCCAAAAGAAAAGCCATGATGATACATCAATTAAACTTTAACAAAATCTGAATGTACACTTGTTGCTGTAGATACAATTGAAAACTATTTGTTATTATTGACATGATCAATGATTGACACCTATGGCTATTCTATTGTTCACTTTCAGAGGAGAAAAGAAAGGCTTTTCTCTTGTTTCTTATCCCTTTTTTGGTGGGCAAGAAAATGGGAGGGGGATGTAATACTGGTGACTGTGCTATGGCTGATGATTGTTTTGACGAGGCCATACAACAAGCTTCGAAAGCATTTCTCCTTGGAAACCCAATTTAGAGGCATTGACTTTGGCACCAATAATTCCATTAGTAATTCTCTAGAATATTATCCAACTCGGCCAAAGCATGCCTTACGGTTTCAGGGTATACAAAGTTTCAGCTTTCTCCCTAAACAAATCTAAGACAGCTTGCCCTAGTTGCCAATTATAAGTCTGGAAACCTTTTTTAATGAAAAAAAATATGAAACTGAAACTTTAGATCCTTGACTGCTACGATCAAAGGGTCGCGATTCTTCTCTTTTAAAATTACAGTGTGCTGTGATTATTGTAGGATTTCTGTCTGTTACTTAGAAGTCATACTCGTTTTGATATTTATCTACTTCTAGCTTTTCTTGTTAGATGTTCTCTACACAAAATCTTAACTGCTTCTTCCTCGTGAACCAGATAATCATCTGCAGCTGGACACTGAAGTTCTGTTGCAGGGCAAAAAGAAGTCTCTTTGTTGTAGGATAACAGGCTTTCAGGTAACATTTCTTGAAAGCTGATCTTCGTTTGCTTGATTTTCCCTCTCTGAGTTTACTACCTTTCTGTAAACCTTGTTTTATTGTAAATTCCACTGATGGGTCGTCCCATCTTCAGTTTTGCCCCAGTGATCCTCGTAAGTTAATGGTCACTTCCGCTGATTCACAAGTCCGGATTCTTGATGGGGTCAATGTTATCTGCAAATACAAAGGTAATTTTTCTACCATGTCTACGTGTATTTCATAAATCATGTTTTTTCTTTTCTAGAAAGGAAAAACTTATGTGCCACTTTTTCTCTAGGTCTTCGGAATGCAGGAAGCCAGATATCTGCATCATTCACTGGAGATGGAAGGTATATTATATCTGCCAGCGAAGATTCTAATGTCTACATTTGGAATTATGTTGAGCAAGATGGATCTAAACCAAATCATGTGAAGAGAATCCGGTCTCAAGAACATTTCCTTTCTGAGAATGCATCAGTTGCAATATCTTGGGATGGTGTGGGATCAAGAAATCCAGCGCCAGTGACATCTCAAATTCTTGCATCACAGAAGGTGGTCTCCGGGGGCCACCCTGGCAATGATTTTTGTTGTCACTCAGACGCATTAGGCAGCAACACTTCATATCTGCCATCTTCAGGCAGTCTCACCCTGGGCCAGAGTTTCTTCTCAGAGTTTCTGCCCAAGGGTTCAGCAACTTGGCCAGAGGAAAAACTTCCTTCGAGGTCAACGACTGCAGCCACTGCCCTGCGCAAATCCCAGTACAAGCTTCTGAAGACTTGTTGCCAGAACATAGCCGCCACCTCTCCCCATGCCTGGGGCCGAGTGATTGTAACTGCAGGGTGGGATGGTCGGATCAGATCCTTCCACAACTATGGGTTACCGGTTCATACGTGATCTGTTGCAGTACCATTGTCGTCTGCTTGGACTTTCTTACCATTGGCCACTCCTGTGGACTCGGCTTTTCCGCATCCCCATTTTTTTTCCAGTTTGAGTTGGATCGCTGATGCCAGCCCCAGGATGTAACTACGATATTGTACAAAGCCATCACGTGCTCGGTGCCTTCTGCTGGATCAGGTGTGGACCAGAATTGTACGTACCTGATCGTGGTCCTGCAAGATTTCGGCCCCTCTCGAGAGGAAATCACAGCTGGCCTGGTGCCTTCAATTATTTGTATAGATTTTGTGCAGTGTAGGTGAAGATTGGCAGATCATCCCTGCTGGTGTTACAGAGGTATAATCCCATCGGATTGTGATGGATTGGCGATACATCCTTGCCAAGGACTGTACTACTACCCCCATAGGGGGGAAGAAAAAAAAAAAAAAGAAGAAGAAGTGGATGCAGGCAGTCGGCTAGTGTGGCCTCTCCTGTCTTCCCACTTCTTCCCTGTTTTCCTTTCCTTTTTGCTTCTTCCCCCACCCCACCCCCAAGACAGAAGAATCACATTAAATTATACGAATTCTTTCATTTGTTCACCCAACTCTCTCTCTTCCTTTTTTCATTTGTTCACCCAGTTCATTCCTTTCCTTTTCATTTTTTCTTTTTTTGGGGGTTTGGGTTGGGGGGGGGGGGTTTGGGTGGTTTAGGTGGGGATGGGAGGCTCCACCCACCATCCCATCCTCTTGTGGTTGTGGGTGCTTCCTCTCTGGAGGCTCTTCGTTCGTTCAGTGAACTGCAACCGCAGCTGGGTCGTGTGCCCTGGGTTGGCATGCCCCCCTCCTCCAGCTCATTCCTTAATTGGGATTCCGAAGTTGCTGCCCTTTCTTTAATCAGCAGGTTGTCTTTCTTGGCGGAGGGAGGCATCATGCACTTGCACCCTGTGCCCGGAAGGAAGCCAGCTGCATGCACCACACCAACACCACCAAAAGGGATTCTTTCTTGCGTTTTGTTGTAAACAAAAGGAGAGCTCTTCTTTGCCTTTTGTAGCTTCCCTCGTGCACCCACCAGGAAGGGAATTCCCCTCTCAAATGCGAGACATGGTTTTTGGGCGTCACAGTTGTAGGATGATGGTTTGGAATGGAATGATGTGTGTGTGTGTGTGTGTGTGTGTGTGTGGGTTATTCTGAGGGGTGGTGCACATAAGCAGGAAATAGGTGGAGATGTGGGGGGGCTAGCGAGCTATACTCCATTATGATATGTGAGGGGCCAGAAATCCACTCGTTCGGTGACCGCTCAACTGCTCGCCCCCCCCCCCTCAGCTCTTCTGGGTACCCACCACCAACTGCTGCTGGTTATGTCGGGGCACAGTGCCTGTGACTCCATTCCATTCTAACTTTTTAAAGAGAGCTGGAAGGGTGAACTAGTTAGAAGAAGGTGCGGCCACTTGTTCTGTGGTGCGATTCACCGCCGCACTCCCTGCCCCCATCAAGTTATCTTTTTCCTTAACCCTTGGTAAGTGAGAAATAACCAGAGCAAAACGATTCTGTCTCTACTTCACGTTTAATATCTTTTTAGACTAAACTGGCAGCATTTTACTCTCTTATCTAATACTATTTTACCCTATTTTTCTTTTCACTCCGTACAAGACTTTCATAAAAATGGTAAATATGGTCCAGAGTTCAAGTATACGCACTAGATTGTGAATCGATGCATATGGCCGTCTCCAGCCGACGAGCAGTTTTGAAACGTGACTTAGTTGAGATCCATCAAGGATTAGCCGGTCCACAAGTAAGATATTCGTGTTCGTGCATTTCAAATGTCACAAGATCCGTCAGTGGCCGAACTTTAAAATCGTCATTACATAGGATTTACCTCGACGAGCATTAGATCTCACCCACGTCATCGAGATGTTAGTCACGATGCCTTTCCTCATAGAGCATATGAGTGGACAATGGATGATTCTCAAGATCAAGTAGGACACGACTCCATTAACTACGTCATCATTAAATTATGGAAGTTAACGATGCCATTGTAATTGGTATAAATAGCCTCCCAAATGGACCTAGAAGGACAAACACATAGATACATATAGACAGGACTCCAACGACACAGCGGGTGAGCAATATAGAAGAGAGGAGAAGATAAAGAGTTCTCCACCTAGTTCTCCCAACCTTAGCTCTATTTTCGAACACACTCCATGTCCCCGAGCACTCTCCACGTTACCGCGCACCATCTTCACTCTGCAGGCTCTAGACTCACGCTCTCTCTAACGGTCACTATGTTGCCAGAGGTGCATACCTTCTTTCCTACATGTAGCCACAAATCTAATGGTCACTATGGTGGGAAAATGTACTGGAAGGACATGTTTCTAACGTAGAAACCGACTGCTCTTCATGCTGCCAAAGATTTGGTGTGCACGTAAGTCCTTTCATCTGGAGCCACACCTTCCTACATCTTGAGAAAAGATCCACATTTAAGCAACAGAGTGCAGTCACCATCAGGCTGCTCATGCTTTTTTCCGAGTTGGGCATGACAGCCCTCGTCATATGACTCAAACGACAACTTTGCTTTTCGTTGGTGGGCTCACGACCGGTAGCCCATTACATCAAGGTGAAGATGACGCAGGAAAAAAGGGGGAGAGACACCTGCAAAGGAGAGGACTCTGGCAAGAGGGAGACATGCATGTGACCTCTCCCTCTCCGGCTCTCCCCTCTTTTTAAGAGTATTATTACCATGTTTTATATATATATATATATATATATATATATATATATATATATATATATATATATCTCTCTCTCTCTCTCTCTCTCTCTCTCTCTATATATATATATATGTATATTTTTATCACATTCTTTGCCATGGGGAATGGGAACATGTCTTGCCAAATCCAATAAGGTTCCTGTGACGGCCACTTTTGGTACAACTTTTTCCTAGACCTGAAATATTCCACAAGAATTACTTGACTCAATGATTGACAAAGGAATATATAGTAAAAAGGATCTTTTTTTTTTGGCTAAACCAGTCCCCTCTTTGTTTGTGGTAATAACATGTAAAATTCTCATGATGAGAATGGAGTTCTCTCCTCTACATTATATGTACCATGCAAAGGCTTCTATTAACACATGGATGTTATCATTTTAAATATCTTTGTTCTGTACCTATATCAAGAATATCTCCTTGTGGAGCCTTAGAGTACAGCATCTTCCCACAAGGAGTGGTGCCCGCTGGCCCGAACGGTCCGTGGGGTCCTAAGATTTATGCTGAGGTTCACATATATTCCCGTTGTTTCCAGCAAATGCCTGCAATCTGAGCACGTAGCCACATGGCGGTGAAAAGTAAACGATGGGTGATCACTCAAGGGCAAGGTGGTTGGGGGATATCATCAAGGTTCTCAGACTTGGGGATCCCCGCTCATGATATCAAAAATTAAAATTATTTTTTTCATAAAATTAAAATTTCTTGCAATGTTTGAGTTATTTATCTTTTATTTTAACTTGTAAAATTAATTAATATTTCATCGACCTGAAGTATGTATGTATCATTTAGTCCATTAATTATTAAAGTTATTAATATTTCATCGTCCTAAGTCGGCAAATATCGGGTATGCGGCCCAAATCATAACCTGACTTTGATATATTACTAAAGTTATTGGATTGGACTTTCTAACTCAAAACTTTAAGATATTGAGTGAAGAGAGAGTACTTCAAATATTTTAAATATATTTTATTTTAACTTATGGTTAATATGAGATTATTCTAATAAAAAAATTAAATTTACCATGCACATATATATATAGATCTGCCATGATCTACTGTCTGCTCAACTTAATTTTAATTTTAGGTGGGTCAAGAGAGGAAAACAATTAACCTACCTTTCTTTAACCACCTGATCAGCTGATGGAAATGATGATATGTGCCCTCCAAATTTTCTATGTTTCGCTTGTATAAACCTTCACAATGTTATATTTTTACTTCTCTGTTACATTTGAAATAAAATATCCTTCAACTCTGACAATACTTGAAGTAGATACATAGTTATAGTTAAAATAACATCACCTATCATGAAAATATACGTACATGAAGATATAAAAAGATGTGAAAGCATATATATATATATATATATAAAGTAAATTAAAAGCTTCTAAGAATATATATGCATCTAACGCTAGCTGTTTTTATCTACTCGACCCTTCTGGCCAACCTAGCTATGTGGTACTATATATACAACCGTTGTTCATCACTCAATTATAAATTAAAAAGCCGAGCCAACCCTCTTGTGGACGTTCTCACGAGACCACACCGATCTTCTTACCCACCATGCTTCTCGTTTTCGCCATCAGAATTTCTTGACAGCTGAGTTAGGTTTCATTAATGGAGTGCCTTAATTAATTGCCTCTTCCCCCTCCCCTCAATACTTCTTGAAAGACCAGGTGCGTAGTACGTATGGCCCTCCTCACCGGCCTGTTGAAGGCAAGAAGTTAAAGACGTACGTACGTACGTACCCGATCTTCTTTTTCCCATCACCCTAATTAAACTGCGACAAATTAATTAGACCTCCATTAATTTATATACCGTCCCTTATAATTACATGTGTTCTCCCGAAACTAGCTAAGACAATACAGAGAGTAGGGTTTTCTTGTTCACAGAAATAGCAGATTTTGATTCGCTGACAAGAAAAGGATATTTTCGCCAGAATACGAAATGCGGCATTTTACATCTTTTACGTACACATGCATGCAGGGGTTTGGAGGTGGCAGCCAGGTACGAAGATCTCATCATCTCATCTGGCTGCAACTCGTGGGCTCTCATTGCGGGACACAGCTGCCCAACCAGACTTGAGAATTAGATCAAGAAACTCCTAATTAATTATGACAACTATATATATATATATATATATATATATATATATATATATATATATATATATATATATATCTTAGGAAGTGATGATACGCCCCTAATGTCACAAGGGATGAAGAAGAACAATAATGGTGGCAAATGCAGTGACATATATAAGCTACAACAACAATAGACACTATATATGTATATACACCTCCTGGACTAATTAAGGAAAGGAGGAACGATCGATGATCAGCATGGAGAGCCTGCAACATCTCTTTGGTCTTGAGTTGGGGAGCCGCTGCAGTAACGGGGCAGTCTGGAATTTGGCCAAGTGGGTTATGGTTTCAGACACCAAGAGGGGTAGACTGTCAGGGGGGGTGCGGTGTTGGTCTCGGATTGCAAGTGTATGGACCGGCCCATGTGGGAGAGGTGTTGGATTGGAGAGACTTTTATTCGTTACACCGTCGACGGTGTGGGAGCATATATATATATATATATATCAAAAATATTTAGTGCACATCATTAGGTTATTACACACTCCGGTTGTGTACTATAGTTATTTTTTATTTTTTAAAATGATTTAATATGAGACTCAAGTCACTCTAATTTATGATGCAAATCATTCTTCCGTCGAACCATTAAAAAAAATTCTCAAAAAAAGTTCAGATAAAATGAATAGTGTTGGGTTTATATTTTTAAATCAACTTTTTACTTTTAATTTTTTAAATCGTCGGATGACAACGGTGTGACTTGCATCATAAATTAGGATGACTTGAATTTTACATCACAATTATTTTTTTAAATTAAACTTAATGTACGATCTAGCTTGTGTAATTGCCATGTGCTTAAAACATATATGTAACGGATGGCCTTAATGGGAACATTTTGTTTGACTTATTTTTTGCTGGAACATTCTTTTTTATTTTGATATTTTGAGGTTGACTTGCTGCACACTCAAGGGTGTGCAGTATCTTTAAAATTTTTATTTTTTTATTTTTTAAAAGTGACATTTAAGATATCTTAACTTGAAGTATAAATCACGTCACCATTTAATTATAAAAAATTAAAAATAAAATATATCAATTTTTAAAAGAATAAATCTAACACTATTAATTTGATCTAATTTAAATAGACACTACACGCTGAATACTCTATTTTTCGAACCGCGTGATTCAAACTTGGAGGGTACGGATAGGTAGCTTACACTAGGAAGTGATGGTGCACTGTAAGTGAAACTCGATCAGAGAAAAGGAAATGGGCTTTGGTGGTAGGTCGCCTAGGCTGGCCCTGTTTGGTTGTGGACTTGTAATTAGTCGGATTTGTCGAAGGGGGCGAGGGAATTAATTTATCGGACTTCCTCCTTTATTCTCCTACGTACCGCATGAGTAAAAAGCAGAAAGGACGAGGGCGGAGCCAGGTGCAATCCCTGGAGACGCCCTTGACGTTGGGATGAGCTAGGGAACTGGTGTGAGGTTGGAGCCTTGATGTGGGCTGAGCACAAGGAGATGCTGTACCGATTTAAGGAATGAATACTCTATTGCAATCTTTACACAAATGCCTCTCTCTAGCTTCTTAGATTGTCCGGCTTGGCTTCTCCCTTGTTGGTTAGTGGTGCAAAGTCACCTTTCCAGGAAGCCCCACGTTCTCAGGTAGTGGCAGTTATCTAGATTAATTAGTTTCTTTGTAGTGTATTAGTTGGTTGAATAGGTATGTTTAGTGGGTCTATTTCCAGAACGTGTAAGGTCTGTATAAAGACTGCTCATTTCAGATTTTTAGTTACATCAAGAAGAATCAGTTTTCTCTTCTCACTGTGTGCTCACAGCAAACTTTGTATTCGTGCTCTATTTTTGGTCCTTATTTTTGAGTGCAGGTTGCAATCTGCTCCGTAGAGGATCCCCACATTGCAACTACACCTTCAAAGTGGTATCAGAGCCAGGAGGTTGGGAATGTACCCATTAGTTTTGAGCTTGTTTGGTTGTGAGCTTGAGTTGGTCATTGGGAGCACCAGTTTTTCTGTAAGTTCGATGCTCGTTTGACATTTTATTTTTGGTAGAACAAGTGTGGCCCATAACCTATTCGACATAAGGTCCGTGAGAAGTTTACTATGAACTTTATAGCTAATCTTAACATGTCTGCTGCTAATCAGTCTCTCATTCCTACATTTAATGGTGAATGTTATGATTTTTGGTGCATTAAGATGAAAACCTTATTTGTTTCACAAGATCTTTGGGATTTGGTATGTAATGGTTATGCAGAATCAACAGATGAAGAGTTTGCACGATTACCAGCATCACAAAAAAATGAGATGAAAGAAAATAGGAAGAAGGATGCCAAAGCTCTACTGATCATCCAACAAGCTGTAATTGATGCTATCTTTCCGAGGATTTCAGCAGCAACTACATCGAAAGAGGCATGGAAAATACTAAAATCTGAGTACCAAGGATCTGAAAAGGTAATCTCTGTCAAACTCCAAACACTTAGGAGAGATTTTGAAACTTTAAGTATGAAAGTTTCAGAATCAGTGCAACATTTCTTTGGTAGAATTACTGCTGTAGTTAATCAGATCAGATCACTTGGTGAAGTTCTCACTGATCGAAAGGTTGTTGAGAAAGTTCTTTGGAGTTTGGCACCTAAATTTGATCATGTTGTAGCTGCTTTCGAAGAGTCTAAAGATTTATCCATCTACTCTCTTATTGAACTCATGGGTTCTTTGCAAGCACATGAACAAAGGTTGAATAGGTCAGCTTAAAATGGCTTGGAGCATGCATTTTCTTCCAAGCTGGAAGTATCCAAGGAGAGTGGGAATGAGAAGAAGCCTTCGGGAGCTTCTCGTGGACGAGGAGGATTCCGCGGACGAGGCCGAGGAAGAGGTAGAGGAAGAGGCAGAGGAAGATCAGATCCGGAAGAAAGATCAAGTGCCAATGGCCACAAGTAGAAATATGATGGAAAAGGTAACCACTACTCTAACATCCAATGCCGACATTGCAAGAAATATAGTCATATTGAACGTTTTTGTTGGGATAAGGTGTGGACGCAATTTTCGACGCGCTTGGTGTTTGTTTCTTTAAGTCGATTTATTCGGTGGGTTTATTCGTTTATTAAGTGCGTGGGCGTGCCAATCACAGAGTGACAATTTATTCGGACTTCGTAGAAGCCCATGGTGCGCTCGGTCTGACTTCGTCAGATGATTGTGTGGTTCGCGTCGGGACTAGATCCCGTCGTGCCGTAAAGGTCACGACGTCATTTACATCCCCCATACGAGGGAACACCCTTGATTAATTACCGAAACTAGGGGCCCTACGGTCGAAAGAATTGATACTAAATGCGCAAGGAAGGGGCAGGAATACATCGCACTAGGGCCTGCATCGGGCTACGAGCCATCGGCCATGTCGGTCACTCGGGGACCCTTTTCGTACTCGGACGAAAGTCTGTAATAGAAACGCGGTGAAAGTCGGGATAAATCCGTTTAAATGTCTGCCGAACGCGCCGCAAGTTTAATGATAGATCGGAGAAGATCCGGTGTGAGAAGCAGGTTCGGTCTAATCAGAGTGTCGGCCCAAGGCGAGGTCGGGTCGTGACCATGTCGAGATAACTCCCAAGACTCAGGCCCGACCTACGAGGGCGACCTTGTTGTTCCCTTAACACCGGGTCACGGGGAGAGACGAGGCTGCAGTGTGGATTATTACTACATTATATTTATTATTACTGTCATTCTCATGATTTCATTGCTTATTTTCCTTTTATGCATTTTTGGGGATGGGCTTATTACTTCCTTTCTATTTACTGCCCGCGTTTTTCCCTTTTATTTATTTATCGTAGCCTTTCATTATTATTATCACCATTGTCCTTACTATTGCAATTTTTTTTATCATTATTTCTTCTATTTTGATCGTCGATGCAACTGCATTTTTCTCCTTTCTTATTTACACGTTCGATACTTGGAGGAGTGGGCCGTTGGAGGGCTAAGGGGGTGTGCCGCTGATCCGGGGGTAGTGTGCCGGCGAAGGCACCCGAAGGGTGTACCGGGGAGAGGGGCGTAGGCGTACCGCCGAAGGAAGAAGAGTGTACCGCTGAAGGGAGGTGGAAGAGTGTGCCGCTGAAGGGCCAGGAAGGTGTGCTGCTGGAGGGGTACGAGAGCGTGTCGGCCAAGGAGGTTGGAGGTGTGCCGGGGAAGAGGCATGGCCAGTGTACCGCTGAGGGGTTCAAGGAAGGTGTGCCGGGGAAGGCAGCAAGGGAGTGTGCCGTGGAAGGATCCAAAAAAGGCATTGGTAGGGTGTACCGGCGAGAGCTGGAATAGGTGTACCGGTGAAGGTCCACTCCTCCTCCACTTATTTTAAGACTTTTCTTTTATTCTTTTCTTTGATCTTTAGGCAATTTTATACAACTCTTTTTTCCCTCTTCTCGCAACCTTTTCTTCACAGATTGAGCATTTAATCCACCACGTGGTCATTTAATCTGATTCTTCTCATGTTGCCCGCAGTGCCTCATTTCGGTTGGAGTGTTCTACCGCCGACCGCTCCATTCGTTTGTTGTTTCCTTTTATCTTTTGATGTGTTATTGTTCCATTTATTTGTTGCTTCCTTTTACCTTTTCAACGTATTATTATTTCTCACGAAAATTCGGCAGCATCTCCCCTTGACCCGAGCGTAGGGGAGATAGAAGGAACGCGCCCACACGGAGTGGCGGAACCCGACAATTGGAGGTGGGCGCCCGAGGGCAGCAGCACCTTTAATAAAGCCTCGGGAGACCCGAAAGCAATGATGGCCAAGAGACCCCTCTAGGGGCGGCTGGAAAGTGTACCGGGCTGGGAGGCTGAGTGTGTGTCGGCAAGGAGTGGCCTAGAGTGCACCGAGGAAGGCCCACAGGGGTGTGCCGACGAAGGGCTTGGCCAGGGCGTGCCGGGGAAGGGCATGATGGGTGTGTTGTCGAAGGACTTGGCCAAGGCGTGTCGCTGGGAGCTGGGGAGGCTGCACGATGGTAGGGATGCACCGATGGGGGACTGAGCAAGGGAATGAAGGCTGAGGGTTGGCTAGGTGGGTTAGGGGTGAAGAAGGGAGGAAGGTCAAGGATGGCGTTGGTGGTTGGGTGTTCAAAAGAAGAAGAGGGGCCTCTCCCTTTAGGCAAATGGATGAGGTTGAAGGTCAGGGATCCCATGAGAAGGGCCATGGCAAAGGGGAAGAAGGGTCCCCACTGGGGGCCAAACCGTCGAAAGGAGGAGGAAGAAGGGTTGAAACGCACACATCCGGACATAAATCAAACACGATAGCAAGCAATCCAAGAAGGGGGAAATTTCCATTCATGAAGAGAAAAGGCCATAACCGGCCATGTACACTTCCAAACACCGGGATAGAAGATACAGCAGAGGGAAGAAGAAGAAGAAACGGAGGAGAGGAAAAGGAGGAGTTAATGCCGAGCAGGGGCGACGGCTCCCTGTCCCTTCTCCACCCCCTTAATACATCACACACACACACACTCTCTCTCTCCCTTACTCTCTCTCCTGGGTGGTCGTCGGAGGGGAACCCTACGGCGGAGCTCCCTTCTTCTTCTTCTCTTCTTCTTCTTCCTCCGGAGGCGGTGGCTCTCTCCAGCGGTGGGTCTCTTCTCTCTGTCTGTCTGTTGTCTCCTCTGTGTCTCTCCCAGCCCCCTTTTGGTTCGTCGGAGGAGGAGGGGTTTTATACCCAGTGGCGGAAACGTTCGAGCATGGTAGTCGGAGGCGGGAAGTGACTGGCCATGATGGAGTTTGACCTTCTCCGTCCTTGGTGGCAGAGGAGTAGCCTGCGTGGCCAAACCTCCGATCGACACCTCAGACAGCCCACTGCGCGCCAAGGATCTGTAGGGCATAGGCATGAGATTTTGTCTACCGGACGTGCCGTTGAAATGCCTGAACGTCGTGCCGCTGGCGGGCTCAACAAGCGTGTCGCTGAGAGGGCCAAAAGGGCGTGCCACTGGAAGACATGGCAAGTGTGCTGCTAAAGGGCCTAAAGGGCGTGCCGCTGAAGGGGCCTGAGGGCGTGCCGCTGGGAGGCCGTTAGGGCGTGCCGCTGAAGGGGGGCACGGGGTGTGCCGCTGAAGGGGGGCACGGGGTGTGCCGCTGAGAGGGGCACGGGGGTGTGCCGCTGAAGGGGCACGGGGGTGTGCCGCTGAAGGGCACCAGGGGGGTGCCGCTGAAGGGCCCGGAGTGTGCTGCTGAAGGGCGCCAGGGGCATGCCGCTGAAGGGGCACGGGGGTGTGCCGCTGAAGGGGCTAAATGGGCAGTTCTGAGCCCGTTGTGAGCGCGAGTTGTGGCCCATTTGATTTTCTTCGAGACCCATGGATTGTGGAGCTCTTAGTGGTTGATTTCTCTTCACTGTCGTGACTCCGGAGACGGCTTCACCGCATCGTGTGTGTGTGCTCGGAGAGTCCGGATGGCCCCTCTTCTCCGCGGTTTCTTTAGTTGAAGTCGTTAACGATGTTGGACTAGTTGGGACGTAAGGGCGTGCAATTTTACACGTCCACATAAGGCTAAAGAAGAGGCAAATGTAGCTGAGCAAAAAGAAAATCAGAAAGATGTTAATCTATTTCTTGCTTGTCTTAATGTCCAAGAAAACAAGGATGATATGTGGCTATTAGATAGTGGTTGCAGTAATCATATGATAGGTTTGAGGAAGATCTTCAAAAGCATTGATGATTCGGTGAAAATTCAAGTTCAACTTGGTGATGGCAAGTGTGTTTTTGTTGAAGGAAAAGGTGTTATCACAGTAAAGCTTAAATCAGATAATGAAACACAAATCAATTATGTTTTATACATTCTTGGTTTAGCTCATAATATGTTAAGCATTGGCTAGTTAGTTCAGAAAGGATACTCAGTTAGATTCCTTAAGAATGCTTGTGAAGTTAGAAATTCAAATTCTGTTCTGGTTATGAATGTGAGGATGACAGCAAATAAAATGTTTCCATTCTCCTTCTCAAATCTTGATGATTGTGCATTGAATGCTTCTATTAAGAATGATTCTCAGTTGTGACATATGCGTTATGGGCACTTGCATTTTAATGGTCTGAGATTGCTAAACCAGAAAAACATGGTGATTGGCTTACCTTCCATAGAGAGTGTTAATGAGGTATGTGAAGGATGTATATATGGAAAGCATCATTTTCAGCAAAAAGTTCATGGAGAGCACACAAACCTCTTCAACTTGTTCATGCAGATATTTGTGGTCCGATGAGAACTTTGTCACTAGGAGGAAGTAAGTACTTTCTTCTATTCATTGATGACTATAGTAGAAAGAGTTGGGTGTATTTCTTGAAAAATAAATCTGAAACTCTCTCTAAGTTTCTGATTCTCAAAGCATATGTTGAGAAGCAAAGTGGCTATTACATCCAAACCTTGCGGACAGATAGAGGAGGAGAGTTTTTGTCTAACAAATTTAACTCCTTTTGTGAAGCAAATGGTATTCGCAGGGAATTAACAACAAGTTATACACCTCATCAAAATGGAGTTGCAGAACGTAAAAATCGGACTATAGTTGAAATGGCAAGAAGTATGCTAAAGGCAAAGCATCTTCCTAATGAATTCTGGGCTGAAGCAGTTTGGACAACAATTTTTCTCCTTAATAGATCACCAACAAAGGCTGTCCAAAATCAAACTCCATATGAAGCCTGGTATGGAAGGAAGCCAAATGTAAGTCATTTGAAAATTTTTGGCTCAATTGCTTATGCTCATATAAGTTCTGAAATTAGAAGAAAGCTTGATGAGAAGAGTGTAAAATGCATATTTGTTGGTTATAGTGCTGAGACCAAAGGATATCGATTGTATAACACCATTACCAAAAAGTTGATCATAAGCAGAGATGTAATATTTGAAGAGAATGGCTTTTGGGATTGGAATTGTGGTGTACATGGTGATCTGAAACTGGAAGACTCTGGGGAAGATCCTAAACCAACTGAGATTGAGGAAATTGAGTCACCAAGGGGTGAAGCAAGAAGTTGTCCTCCCTCTCCAACCAGTGAAAATTCAGACTCTCCACCAAGAAAGGTAAAATCATTGCAAGAAATTTATGAATCATGTAGTTTTGCTCTATATTCTACAGAAACATTGATTTTTGATGAAGCCATTAAGAAGGAGGAGTGGAAACAAGCAATGAATAAAGAGACTGCAGCCATAGAGAGGAATGATACATGGGAATTAGTTGATTTGCCACATGAAAAGAACACAATCGGCTTAAAATAGATTTATAAGGTAAAGCATAATATTGACAGCACCATTCAGAAGTATAAAGCGAGACTAGTGGCCAAAGGTTACTCACAACAAGAAGGTATTGACTTCTATGAAACTTTTTCACATGTTGCAAGGTTGAAAACTGTTAGAATTGTTTTATCTCTTGCTGCTCAGATGAAATGGCATGTGTTTCAGCTTGATGTTAAATCTGCTTTCCTAAATGGTGTGTTGGAAGAAGAGGTGTTTGTTGAACAACCTCAAGGATATGTAGTTGCAGGTATGGAAGATAAAGTTTACAAACTAAATAAGGCTCTTTATGGGCTAAAGTAAGCCCCTAGAGCTTGGTACAGTAGGATTGATTTCTACTTTCAAAAGTTCGGGTTCAAGAGAAGTGCGAGTGAACCAACTCTATACACAAAGTTGATGGGTAAGGATATTGTTATTGTGAATCTCTATGTGGATGACATAGTATACACTGGTTCTTCTAGTTTGTTGCTTGCAGAATTCAAAGAGAAAATGATGCATGAGTTCGAAATGACTGATTTAGGACTGTTGCATTATTTTTTGGGATTAGAAGTTAAACAAACAGAAAATGGGATCTTCTTGTCACAGGAAAGGTATGCTCTTGATCTTCTTAAGAAGTTCAGAATGGAGAACTGTAACTCTTGTATCACTCCAATGAATGTGAATGAGAAATTAAGGTTGATGGATGGGACAGAGAAGGTTGATCCAAGATATTTCAGAAAGTTAGTTGGTGGACTGATTTATTTGACACATACCAGACCTGATGTCATGTTTGTAGTGAGTTTGATATCTAGGTTTATGCATGACCCTTCAAGGCAACACTTGGGAGCTGCAAAAAGAATTGTTCGATATATTTGTGGGATAATTTCCTATGG
The DNA here is from genome assembly GCA_022559845.1 of Amorphophallus konjac. Classification (NCBI taxonomy): domain Eukaryota; kingdom Viridiplantae; phylum Streptophyta; class Magnoliopsida; order Alismatales; family Araceae; genus Amorphophallus; species Amorphophallus konjac. The sequence continues at coordinate 380,649,165 of CM040123.1, forward strand.
ACTCTGGTATTTTCCTGTGCCAAATTTTGCTCTTTCTGGTTACACTGACAGTGATTGGGCAGGTAGCTTGGATGATCGAAAAAGTACGACCGACTATGTGTTTAGCTTGAGTTCATGAGTTGTTTCTTAGGCATCAAAGAAGCAAGCCACGACGGCTCTATCATCAAGTGAAGCGGAGTATGTTGCTGCAACATCAACCAATTGTCAAGCAATTTGGATACGACGATACTTGAAGAACTAGATCATCCTCAACATAAAGCAACGCTGATCTTCTACGATAACAAGTCAGCCATCTCAATTGCAAAGAATCCAATCTTCCATGGGCGCACCAAGCACATAGATATTAAACATCACTTTATCCGTGAGGCTATTTCTGAAGGGCTGGGGGACATGAAGCAGTGCAGGACATAGGACCAAGTTGCTAACATTTTTACTAAAGCATTGTGTTATGAAAAATTTTGTTATTTTAGAAAATGCTTGGGTGTAAGTGACTTTGCATCAAGGGGGGATATTGGTTAGTGGTGCAAAGCCACCTTTCCAGGAAGCCCCAGTGGTGGCAGTTATCTAGATTAATTAGTTTCTTTGTAATGCATTAGTGGGTTGAATAGGTATGTTTAGTGGGTCTATTTCCAGAACGTGTAAGGTATGTATAAAGACTGCTCATTTCAGATTTTTAGTTACACCAAGAAGAATCAGTTTTCTCTTCTCACTGTGTGCTCACAGCAATCTTCGTATTCGTGCTCTATTTTTGGTCCTTCTTTTTTAGTGCAGGTTACAATAGAACAGCAGAGGGGATATGGTCAGTAGAGGATCCCCACATTGCAACTACACCTTCATCCCTTAATCTATAGCCTCTCTCTCTCTCCCCTCCTGCTAGGGGATATGCCACTGTACCTTTCCAGCACCATCCCCGGCCCTTCCTGGCTCCTGCGCATCCCCATCTTCCCTCCGGCGATAGTGCCAATGTCGAAGGCCTTACCGGAGACGGAGGAAGCAGAGAAGCCCGCCAAAGAGGAAGCTTAGACGGGTTGCATCAGAGGGAGACAGAGGCAGGTCTGCCAGAGAAAAGTCAGAGAAAAGAGAGGAGAAGGTGGCCAGCGAGGTGAGGAAGCTAGAGAGGAGAGGCCGAGAGGAGTGGTGATGGGGGTGGCCGGTGACTCTGTCAGAGTTCGCAGTCCCCTACGTACGTACCTTTGCAGAGCCCCTTCCCTGGTCAACCCGTGGCCTTTCTCCTAACCCAGCACCACCACCACCTTCGAACACAGAACACCCCTGCCCCCCCGGGCCCTTCCTCTCCCTGTCCTGATGAAGAAATTCGTGGCTTTCGGCTGGGCAGGAGGCTGGTGTGCCTCTAGGGATAGTATTGTGACAAAATATCTAGTCGCAAATTAAGGTATATATGCAGCTTAAATCACATAAAACGAGTATACAATATTCAAACGATATATATTGCAGGGTGGAATTTTATGTGATTTTCCTTTTGAGGAGAACATACATATATTACCCCCGCCTTTTGCATAACAAACAGAAGACCTCAATATTTTCTGTACTTGTGTCTTGCAAGTCTATCTAGTGATTCAGATTAACTTAATTTGCTTGTTGGGACATATGAGATATATATAATCGATGCTCAAGGCTGTTGGCCAATCAATTTGTTCCGTGAAGCATTAACTATTCTAACTCTCCACATTTTCTAGTCATATAATGCAACCACTAGTTTTTAGCGAATACAGAAGATAGGAAGAGGAAGGAAATATCTCCATTATTGTTGTCGCCTTTTAAACAATTGCAAAAGCGAAATACGACATACATATGCATGATCACAAATTGCTCAACCAATGGTGAAACCCCCAAAAACAATCTACATCCCCCGAAGCTCCTCTGCATTTTCCATTGTGAATTAACTTAATTTTTATCCGCAACTTTTCCTTATTTCTTCCCTTCAGCATCCCCTGTCAGGCTAGCACTTGGGCAGATCAGCAGGAGGGTGGGGAAGGGTCTCCAATGCCCCCTGACCATTCTTCACGATGAAGGCCATCCCCAGGCCCCATGACATATGTACCTCGAGGTGGCAATGCATGAACCAAACACCTAATTAAGCAGATGAAACCACAAGATACATGAGTGATGAATCCTTGTGCACTGCGCAATCTAGCAAAGTCTTTTCTTTAATTACTAGGAAGAAAAATTTTGGTAAGAGATCATCAAGCTATGCTCTATGCTGCTGCATGCATGCATACCTGGGTTGTCAGCCGTGAAGCGAATGGCTGCCCATCCCCCGACGGGCACCCCGATCGTGTTCATGTAGGGCGGGTCCACCAGGTTGAACTTCGCGGTCCGGGGGTCGAAGTTGCCGGTGCCGTGGCCGACGACGTAGAAGCTGTAACCATGGAGGTGGATGGGGTGGTTCTCGGTGGTCACCGTGCCGGTGTCCTGCAGCACCAGCTGCACCCTCGACCCGTACTCCAGCACGAACGCCCGGGTCCCATTCAGCGATTGGGTGTCGTTGGGGATGTTGTTGGGGGCTCCGTTGACGTAGTCGTACACCTTCATCGGCACCCCGGGGAAGTCGTCGGTGAAGTGGCCCTGCATTTTGTCGTAGTAGGCCTGCAGCAGCGACACCGTCGGCCGGTTGAAGCTGACGTTGTTCATGGAAGCCGCGAAGACGCCGCCACTGGGGCCCTGCCATTAGAGAACAATGCTCCTACATTAGTTAAGGACCTAGCCACTCCCCTTGCAATGGTCTCACATATATATATATATATATATATATATTCCATACGTACCTGGCAGGTCTTATTAGGGTTGGAGGAGTGGCACTGTTCCACGTTGAGCCCGATGGTGAAGAAGAGGTTGGTGTCGATCTCAAGGGGGAGGTGGGTGGCGTTGAGGCTGCGGAGGCCGTCCATCCCCTTCTTGACCACGAGGTTGTCATTGAACTTTGGGAGCTGGGCGGGCAGGGCGAGGGGGTTGGGGGTGGCGCCGTCGTACTGGAAGCGGGCGACGGCGGTGATGTTCTGGAAGGGGATGTTGCGGGCGGACATGTAGGGTCCCATGGCCATGTCGTAGGTGCCGATGGGTTGATCGGCCTCTACCAGCACGTTGAGGGTCTGGCCGGGGCCGAGCATGACGCGGTCCACGGTGAAGGGCTTGGTGTACTCGCCGTCGGCCTCCACGATGGTCATCTTGTGGTTGGAGATGGAGAAGAAGTTCTCCATGTTGAGGCCGGCGTGGATCAGCCGCAGCAGGTAGCGCTTGCCAGGCACGACCTGGATCCTGTACACATCTGCAGACGAAGGCGTTCGACGGAATCAACTCTTCTCCATGTCCAATGCTATATCGATCATATATACGCGCGCATGCATGTGACATTAACATGTGAACATCGAAGGGTATCGATCTTTGAGTACCATTGCTTGAGCAGTTGTAGAGGGGGCCGGGGTGGCCATTAATGGTGTAGGCGTCGGCCGGGGGAGCACCGCCGCCGCTAGCCAGGACCTGCTTCTCCAGCTTCCTCAAATCCCGGTGCCAGTACTCACCTGCAGTTTATTGTCAATTGGGGTTATACATACGGAAGTCGATGTATGGGTGTGCAGTATGTGGTAAAAGACACAAGTGAAGCAGCCTGCAGTAGTCATGCCTACCGAAGATTAGTATGTGCTCTTCGTAAGGGTGGGGGAAGGGGTAGGGGACGCCTGTCTTGGGGTAGACGACGATGGCGCCGTAGACGGTGCCGCGGAGCCAGGAGACGTGGGCGTGCCAGAGAAGGGTGCCCTTCTGTTTCAGCATGGTGAACTCGTAGGTGAAGGTCTGGCCGGCTTGGATGGGGCACTGCGTGATGTAGGCCGGCCCGTCCGACCAGCAGGAGAGCATCTGCCTGACCCCGTGCCTGCACAACACCGAACACGCCGCCATCGAGGACCAGTACTAGTTAATCCCTTTTGTACAACAGTGAATTGAATCCAAAGCTGTGGTTGCTTTAAAGCGAAGCGTCGGAACAATGATGCGTTCATGTACTTGATCGACCCAATGGAGAATTATAGCAGCAGCATAAATGTCTGCACGTAGTGAAGGGTGGAGGTGGGGTGCCATTACCAGTGGATGGTGGCGTTGTGAGGGGTCTCGTTGGTGACTTTGACAATGATCCGGTCGTCCTCCTGGGCGTAGACGACGGGGCCGGGAAAGATGCCGTTGATGGTGACGATGTCTTTGCTCCGGCAGAGCTTCGTTATTCTCATCGTTTGCACCTTCAAGCACAAAGACCAACCCGATCAGAGTGGCGAGATGAACAGGACAGGTCTTTTATTACTCACGTATTAGTTTATTTCATATTTTTAATTCCTAGTGTTAACTTACATATGCAGACATGCCTCTCACTCAACTAAAGCAAAATAAAACTGTTGCTAAGACCTGGTCAATAATCCCACAGAGAGTATTTAGCCAGTGGAATTGATCAGGAGCAGTTGTTGCCACATCTCGATGTTAAGATGGTGAACCTATTAGCTTCTAGTGATTAAGTCACTTGAGGGCGATGCAAGCCGGGGAGAGAGAGAGAGAGAGAGAGAGAGAACCTTGAAATCGTAGAACCTAGTCGTTCCTCCCCGAGGCCAACGCTTGACCTTATGTGCAGATGCGTGGGAGGCACAGCATGAAACCAAGAGCAGCGCTGCAAGTCCCGTTACGACAACGCGTAGAACAGACGTCGCCATCTCTTCCTTGTCTCCCTTCCCTTTGTTCCTCAAAGCAGAGGGGCCAATCCAGAAACAGGTGTGAGAGGCCGAGGTCCATTTAAAGGCACAGCTGTGTGTGTGTGTGTGTGTGTGTGTGTGAGAGAGAGAGAGAGAGAGAGAGGATAGATGGGCAGGTTTCATGATTCCACCAACACGGATTCGTTATCATAGCTTGTCGGAGCCCCATATTAGTATCCTAACAGGGCTATGGTTGGCACCTTCCCCGCCCCCCAACCACACCTACATGCATGAGGATGGATCCGGGCCATCCAATTCACTTCATCCAATCGCCGGCCCACCTGCCCTTGTGATCAGGCACCTTTTTTTTTTCCAAAACCCCCAACCCATTCTGCCCTTACCGATCTACTTACCCTCCCCTCTATTTTATCCTATCTATCTCTATGCCCCATGCATGCATAAAATAACATTTGAAGACTGCGTTGCAACATTTTAAACAGAAGCATCTGTTCTTTTTATCAGATTCAAACATAGATATCTTTTTTTTTCTTTGGTCTTAATTTGATGTCCGAAGGTTCCGTAAATCGGAGTGCAAATGTCTGAGGATCGACTTCATCCTTTCCACCCATGACCTTTGAGTAATAAGAGGAAAAGGGTTACAAGAGAAAGCAAAGTACGTACACACCCTGCGGCAGACGCAGGTGCCCTTTTGGAATGCCATTCAAACAGGGAGTCCCACATGTGTACTTCAGCACCTGCTTGTCTTCTTCTCATGTCCCTCTTTTACTCGACCAGACTTCGCCAGCGCGCCCTCTTCACAGGATCATCTATGCATGCATGCTGTCATGAGGAAAATGCTGAAACTGATAGGGGCGGCAAAATAGCACTCCTGCCCATATCAGCACGCCCAGGTCCTGCCTCCAATCGCCTTGCCTTGCATTGGCCGGCACGGGTATATCTGTAGACCGAAGCATCCAAACCTTTGAGTGCCTGCATGGTTCTGACATCTGGACCTGTTATGGTGCCTGGAATTAATGAGGGATCTAAAAGGTTAATCAATTTTGATATATATCCCTGGAAGAGGGATTACCAATTGATTGAATGAGCCCATGCATGGATCTATATTCTATTCGTTAGATATATATGATGCAGCATTTCAGTTAGTCCTGGGGCTGATATGCTAACCTCTTAAAATTAATCAACCTCAAAGCTTCTTTCTCCACATCAAGACTGTCGGTTAATTAAGCGTTCCAGGCTCCCCATGTGATAGTACCGTTCACGGTAACAAATACAAGAAGATTGATGATTAAGATGTGATAAGCGCTAGCTAGCTTTACAAGAAGCATCTTAGTTAAAAGATTATAGGTAGATTTATAACCTAGTCTTTTATGAGCGATGCTAGCTCCGAACTTTCTCAAACCGCGGTCTGTTCCTATATGGTCCACTTTGATAACAGATTAGAATAAAGACGGGCAACTTACTCGGGTGGTGTTCACACGTCTCTTATTCTTATCCGACCTCGGTTAAATTATTTCACATATTTCATGAGAACGAGAAAATCCACTACTCTAATCTCTACCCGACACCGATTAAGTTAAAATGAACCAAATTAGAACAACTCATCTGATTCCGGACAAATCATCCTAACCGGACTTATTTCGTTATCGAAGTGGGCCATAATGCCCAAAAAAAAGTGGTAACATTAATGGAGTTTCCTCACCTCATAATGCCTGACCAAAGGCAGAGCGAAGGGTAAGCTACAGGAAGTTTTGTCCATCTTTGTTAATTTGCATCGTAACAAAGTAACTTGGGGCTAATTCATTTCCCTCAAATCATGCACCTACCAAAGCGAGGAAAAGGGAAATAATTAGTTAACGAGAAGAAGAAGAACGTACGGAATATTAACACACGTACTGCAGGTGAGGCAGGGTTCCAATTTACTTCTTCCCGCAACAAAAAAAAAAAATTGTAACTAGCTAGTCACCCGGCCACATTATGGGTTTTCTCACTAAAAAAGAAATTAGCTAGGTCCGTTATCATAAGTATATTTATGATCATGTGATCTCAGTCTATTTCCCGGGAAGGAATGAATGCCTTTACGCAAAGAATCCATTTAGGTTTTGAAAACTTCATGCAGCAACGGAGGTCAAGGAGCAGTTGACCTAAACACCAAGCCACCCTTAATGCCTACCTACCATGCAAGGTGCACCCATAACTTATTTTAATCAATTAATTCTAGCACTTTCACGAAGGAATCGTACTTAATTAAATTGGGTGCTTAGTTAATTCATTATATATCACATGATACTTGGAAAACTGAGATCGATGTGTTTTTTTAGTTGTACTTAGTGTTTCTTTTGCTATGCTATATATATGTACGTGTGTTTCTGGGCTTGGTATAGCGCGTGTTGACTTCGGGCTACCCGGCATCGTCATCATGTTTGACAAAAAAAGATATTAGAAATTTCGAAATCTAGTGGTTGGTGATTAATAATCAAGTTGGGTTCAGTTTTTGGTAACATTTTGGGTGAAAGCTAAAGCCTAGCGACCGAACCAAACACATGGGGGCAGGCCTCAAGTGGGAAGGGCCCTGCCATGATCATAAGCCTGCTCGATCGATCGGGGCAGCCATGAACGCAGCAGCATCTATATATGCCAGAAGACTACCTTCGCTTTCATGACGTGAAGGTACGTACCCATAATTAGCTGTTAGATGCTCCTAACTCGGTAGAGATGCCAAGGCTTTTGTAGAGACATTTAAGATACGAATTACACACGCGCGCACGCGCACACACACACACACTTTGTTTCAAGGTAATTAATATAAGTTTGAAGGGATGACCCCTATGTCGATCGGTATGTATGTAAGCGATCACTTCAATGTCTGACGGAGGTCACCGAACACCGGAGTGCATGGGCATCACTTGGATTCGACCCAGCTGGTCATCGCCATAAACATTCACATTTCAGAATGAGCCCTTGGATCTAATTATCAATTTACAGTCTATTCAAATGTTAGGCATTTGATAAACACTAGGAAAAAATATTTTTTTTAAAAATACAACCATTAACAAACTCCCTAGAAGAGAAAATAGACAATCTAAGGAGTCTTTTGTGAAGTACTGCACTAAGGACATGAAACTGAAGTTTCAAAAATCCCATAACAAAAGAGAAGCTATCGTATGCTTCGCAAAACTCGGATAACCATCACCAGCATCTCTTTTCTGCGCGCCCTGTGCTATGTCTTCCTAAGTACGAATATTTCAGTGATAAGTAAGAATTATTAATGGGTTGTGATCCGTGTACTTATTGTATCTCAACACTACGGTTTTGTGGATTTCATCATACATGGTTTGGGCGTCTCAACACATTTCTTCACTCTCTTGGGTTCCACGGCTCCAAGATGGATGCGTCTTTATTTTTCTGCGACAACATGATGTCTTCCTCATTAGATGACATTATTGTCACCGACAACAACTCTGCTGTGATGTCCAACCTCATCTCCATGCTGGCTTTAGAATTCACACTAAAATACCTTGGCCCCCTCCATTATTTCTGGGGTCTTGAAGTCTCCAAGCATGCTAATGGCATCATGTTAACGCAACGCCGATATATTTGTGACTTGCTCACTCGCACTCACATGATCAGTGCAAAGCCTGCCAAGACACCCATGTCCAGCTCTGTTAATTCTCCACTGCTCAAATGGCTGATGCGCAGTTATACCGCAACACTATTGGTGCACTACAGTATCTCACCATGACCTGTCCCGACATCGCATTTGTTGTCAACAAAGTCTGCCAATTTATGCACACTCCATGTGAGGATCGTTGGGTTGCTGTCAAGAGTATTCTTCACTCTAAATGTCCGTCTACATATCAGCTGTAGCTCTTCCTCTCAACTTCATGCATTTTCCGACGCAGATTAGGCCGACTGTCCTGATGATCATTGCTCCACTAGTGGTTATGTCATCTTTATGGGATCTAACCTGATATCCTGGTCTGCTCGTAAACAGCAAACGGTTGCACGATCCTCCACCGAAGTTGAGTACTGAGCCCTCGCCAATGCCACGGCAGAGTTAATTTGGTTGCGGTCCCTTCTTACTGAACTTGACGAGCTCTCTCCTTTGCCTTTGGTTCTTTAGTGTGATAATTTAGGCGCCACTTATCTCACTGTGAATCCTTTATTTCAAGCTCAAACGAAACACATTAAAATCGATTTTCACTTCATCCGAGACCATATTGCTCGCAAGCTCTTAACGATTCAATTTTTGTCTAGTAAAGATCAGATCACTGATGTGCATACGAAATCTCTTGGTTCTGCTCGCTTCCAATTCCTAAGGAGCAAGTTGAAGCTACGAGCAGTTGGATCTTCCACTTGAGGGCGGGTATTGCGAGATATCCTCAGCCCATGTTGTTGTAACAGACTCCACAACTGGTTCCCTTTATTGGTTCGACTCTTCCTGTATAACAACTCAATGTATATCTGTAAGCACCTCTGCTAATATTGTTGGGCACATGGCCCAGTCTTTGTTTTTCAGCCCATGGCAGCCCCCGGTCGACCGACCGGGAAGTTCCGGTCGACCGGAACAAGTCGACTGCCGGGTCATTTTCGGCCGATCGGTTTTTCCAGGGAGCAAAAAACCTCTGTCTGAGAATTTCTGGTCGACCGCCCCTATGGGTCCGGTCGACCGACAGCCCCGAGGCAGCCATCTTTGACTTCTTGTTCCATGTCCGAGAACAAATTTTTTACTTGATTTATTTAATCACAAAAGTCATGGGATTTGACAGGTTCGGTGGATCTGGTCTTTGGATTGTCCCTTGACCACCCTAGATGTATAAAACATCTTATTGGGGTCTAAAACCCTAGAGACAAGGTGATTTCAAGGAGGCCATCAAGAGAGGAAAAGAGGGGTTACTGTAGCTCCGGAAAGAAGGTGTTGCATAAGAAGAAGAAGAAGAGAATGGAAGATCTTCATCAGCTGAACATGTTTCTCACAACAGGGAAGATCAGGTTTGCAGTAGGTTCTGCTGTGATCGAGTAGGAGAGTTCAGTTTTGTTTGAATCTCAGTTATTCTCTTGTAATTCTAACTCAAATCTTGGCAATAGACTTTGAGTAATCTGTACTTTCTATATTCATAGTGAAGTTTCTCCTCTGACTTGCCCGTGATTTTTTCTCCTTCGCATTGGAGGGGTTTTCCACGTAAATCCTGGTGTTTCATGTGGTTGTGTTCCGATTAATTTTTTCGCTGTGTTATTCGGTCAGTCTAGATTTGTTCGTACACATAAGTCGGTGTATTTAAACCCATCAAATATATATCTGTAAGCACCTCTTATAAAAATAGAGTACCGCTCTGCTAATGATCGAGCAGAGTTCCATCCCTTTCGTCCACTCTAATAATAGGAAAGAGAGGGGAGAATGCAAAATCAATGGTATATCACATAGCAATCATGTCTTGGTTTTTATGATAACATGGGTTCTGCTGGGAAGGCTACAGTAAAACATGTTTGAAAAATTTCTTCGCATAAAAGCTATCTACCTCTGAACCTCACAAGTTCAACAATAATGATGCATTTTCCCCTATCTTCTTCTACACGTAGTCTTCTCAATCTCATATTCTTCAAACTTCGCCATCCTTAGTCACTTTAATGGAAATGTGACATGTGGAATTTTCTAAGTTTGATTATAAACATAGCACACTAGTATTCAACAGAGAAACGTGAGAGACATGAGTAATCTTATAACCATGAATGATATGTGTAGAGATCGAAATTTGGTTCCTCAAACCGTGTATTACATCTCTAAGATTCATTTGTTCGAAACAAGAGGAAACTCTTTGAGAGGGAAGCTTGGGAGCAAAAGGAGAGGTGTCAGAAGGAGTCTTGGATGTGATCCCAGAGTACAACCCTCAGCTTAAGTCAGATGACTCCTCGAAAGGGGAGAGGAGTGCTCGAAAAGAGATGCGAGTGCTCGGAAGGAGAAATAGAGGGAAGAGTGTTGTGGGCTTAGACTGCTTACCCTCTGGCCATCCTATCAGAGTCATTCTTATAGGGTCTCCCTCCTTAAGCGCATTCTACCGCTTCATCTTTTGACTTACTGAAGTTACAGTTATTTTAGATTGTGGCATCGTGGGTCACCTCGATCTTCCACCTTCCAAGAGGTGTGAGGGCGTGGATCTCCACTTGATGCCCACTAACCTTCAAGACATGCCATTATTATGATAACGGCTTCCTGGCCGTGTGCTACGTGGTTCGTGGGATAGCCACGCACACGAGATATTGGCCTAGGCCGTGGGCCAATCGTTATTGAGCTTTAATGGGCCCAGGCGGGTCAATATGATAAGGCTTCGACGATGGCAATAATGTAGGATACTGACGACAATGATGTTATTGATAATGATAGAAGATTTTAAGTGCATTGTATGCAAAACTATTACTTTGATAGAACATTGGGGAAAAAAATTCATTATGAAGTATAACATGCCACATAAACATATCAGGTCATAGTTTGCAAATTTTTAATGCAATACTTACTCTTTAATAATTTACTTTCCATCCTTTTCTAGATCTTATAAAAGTTGACATTTGGCATGGTTACAAAAACTTTTAAATAATCATAAAACTTTTGCTAGCCCCACAAAAGAAGGTTTAAGTAATGTGCCTAGAATACAACCATTAAAGATGTTAGGCATTACATGAGTGAGCTTAACTTGAAGAGTACCTAACTTGCCTCACTTGTTATTATATCTTCTTTAATCAAGCTTTCCTTATTTTAAAACATAGAGCTACCATATGACATTGCCAAATCAGATGTTTGGAATTAAGATTACTTGAGTAAAATGATGGTGTAAACATTCATATCTGTAGCGGTCGAGATTCGTCATCTTGATCACAAACTATGCCCCATATGAATTATTTGATGGGAGAAGGGAGAGACGTCATTGGAGAGGCACCTACAGACACGAACAAGAGTCAGAGGGAGCCCGGAGATGTACCCCAGGAGAAAACCCTCCGAAAGTCAAGTCAATAATTGAAGGGGCGATGGCGAGCGCTCGGGAGAGGAGAGGGAGGAGACCAGAGTGAGAGAGAGCTTGGGGGGGTTAGGTTGCATACCCCCTGGCCGTCGGGCCAGGATCCTATCTATATTGTCGCTGTGGGGTTGACTGGTGGGGACATCGGGCCCACTACCGGGCCCAATACTCGGGGCCGACGTCGCACCGCCCCGCCGACAGCATTGAGCTTGTGGCTCGGAGACTCGTTTGAAGACTCGGCGTCCTGAGTACGTATCTGTGTGTATTGAGTATGTATTGTGTGTAAAATACATGTTTTATTACATGTATTTACTTTTGTTTTATTAGGCTCGTCATAGTCAAAAGTTGTGTGTATTTTATTTTATTTAAACCCACGAGTCAAATAAGGGTTGTTGGGTTTTGTTTTATTAGGCTAGGACGTATATGCAAATAGGTGAAGTTAAAGGTTTTGGTTGTCATAGCCCTCCCTATATAAAATTATAAAGCAAGGTTTGTCGGCCCGGCCGACCCGGTCTCGGCCTGGGTCGGGTCGGCCCCGTCTCAGTCCGACCCGGTCCGTCCCGTTCTAAAAAGCCACTATATATATAAATAATATAAAATAATATAATAAAATATAAAAAGATACATTATATATCAAATATAATATAATATAATATTAAAATAATGGGCCGACCCGGTGGCGACCTACGGCCCGACCGACCTGGTCCCAGCCTGGGTCGGGTCGTGCGGGTCGGGGCGACCCACACCGGGTCGACAAACCATGATATAAAGGGGGGCTAGTGTGTTATGTTTCATACGAATGAATGAAGAATTTACAAATCACGTAAGAGCCATTCCTCTTGCTTTCCCCCTTCCCTCTTAGTTTCTTCTGAGTTTTGAGCGATTGCCCGGTGTGAGGCCGAGCTACGCGAGGTAGCAACTATCCCGTCCTGTTCGCGTCCCGGAGTTGCCATCGATCCGTCCTCCGACGTCGTCCGCGTCAAATTTGGTATCAGAGCCCAACAACGGCGACTCCGTCGACCCCGACGTCCGCATCATCTCCCCTCCCCAATTTTTGTTCGTGAAAAAAAAAGGAAAAGAGCAGAAACTCTCTCGGTTGACAGAGAGAAGAGAGTGAGAAAGAAGAGTGAAAAAAAAAGACAAAAAAGGGGGCATAGCTTCTCTCGACTGAGAGTAGGAGAGAGGTTGAAAAAAAAGGAGAAATTTTTTTTTTAGAGTTCGAGCGGACGGCCTCGTCGCCCCCGCCCGACCGTGCGCCTGCCTGCGTCCGCCCGCATGCTACGGCGCGCTGTGCCCACGCCTCATCACCCGTGCCGCTCCCGCGCACCGCACCCGGTGTGGACACCAAAATTTGCACACCCAGATACCATGCTCGGCCCAGCACTAACAACGGCACCGAGTAAAGAAGTCCCGGTGAGACCGGTCACCCAGACTCCCCAAATATGCTTACTACCGTGAAGCCGTCTCCAAGAGTCACGACAGTGAAGAGAAGTCAATCGCAAAGAGTCCCTCAATCCATGGGCCTCGAAGGAAATCGAATGGGCCACAACTCGTGCTCACAATGGGCTCAAAACTGCCCTAGAGCTCTTCAGCGACACAGCCCTTTGGGCTTCAGCGGCACACCCCTTTGGGCTTCACCGGCACGCCCCCTTGGGTGTTAAGCGGCACACCCCCTTGGGTGTTCAGCGGCACAGCCCTTTGGACTTCAGCGGCACAACCCTTTTGGCTTCAGCGGCACACCCCTTTGGGCTTCAGCGGTACGCCCTTTGGGCTTCACCGGCACGCCCCCTTGGGTGTTCAGCGGCACACCCCCTTGAGTGTTCAGCGGCACAGCCCGTTTGGGGCTTCAGCGGTACGCCCTTGGGTGTTCAGCGGCACACCCCTTTGGGCTTCAGCGGCACAGCCCTTTGGGCTTCAGCGGCACAGCCCTTTGGGCTTCACCGGCACGCCCCAATGGGCCTCCAGCGGCACGCCCATTTGGGCCCTCAGCGGCACGCCCTGCTGGGCCTTCGACGGCACGCCTTTTTGGTCCTCCTACGGCACGCTTGTGCAGCCCGCCAACGGCACAGCGTGAAGGCTTTTTCAACGGCGGGGGACGACGTGAAGACCATGCCCTACATATCCTTGGCGTGCAGTGAGTCGTCCGAGGTGTCAGCCGATCATTGGGCCACACAGGCTACTCCACTGACAGCCAGGACAGGGGGAGTCAAACCCCATCATCACGAGTTGCTTCCCGCCTTCGACGGCCGTGCTCGAAGGCTTCCGCTGCTGGGAGTATAAATGACTCCCACTTCGACGAAAAGAAGGGCGTCCAAGAGGGAGGCAGAGCAACAGACAAACGGAAGAGACATAGGCAAGAGAGGAAGAGAAGAGAGAAGAGAAGAAGAAGGGCGCCGGCGTGAGTCTCCTCCGACGGCCACCGGGAAGAAGAGAGAGTAAGAGAGAAGGAGGGCTGAATGTAATGGGGGGAGGTGTGGGAGAAGAAGGGTGGACGGTCATCCCCCACTTCAGCCCCAACACCTTCCCATCCGTGGTTTGCCCTGCTTTCCTCTCCCCTTTCTATTGTTCTGGGGTTTTCTTCCTTGCCCGCAGCCTTGGCTCAGGTGGGCCCGTCAATGTATATGGGGGAGGCTTAGTCCCTTTGTTTCCCATGAATGAGAAATCACCCTTCTTGGGTATTCCTGGTCATTTTCTATTGGTTTACTCTGTCTTCATAGTGCATGGTGTGTTGTTTATTCTTCCCTTCTCTGGTGTTTTTGGAGCCTCCGTAGCGATGTGATTCCTCCCCTGTGATCTTTGCCCCACTTCCATGGTCATCGGTTGTGTCCACCTGCTTGAGGGGAGGGAGAGGCCCTTACTCTCTTTCTGATCACCCAGTTACCAGCAGCCCACCCCCGGCCATGAATTCCCCTTTTTTTCTTGAATAACATGCAAGCCTCCCAGCCCACACACTTAGCTCCCTGCTAGTCCTCCAGCGATGCACCTTCCCGGCCCTTGGCCGACACACTTTTTAACCCTCCAGCGATACACCCTTTGGCCCTTGGCCGGTACACCCCTTTGGCCCTCAGCGGCACACCATTCAGGCCCTCAGCGGCACACCTTCTTAGGCCTCCAGCGGCACACCTTTTAGGCCCTCAGCGGCACGCCTTTTGGCCATGCCCCAGCCCGGTATGCCTTGGCTGAGCCCCAGTCTAACTTGTCCAACCCTAGAGACCTTCGGCTTGTCGTTTCCTTTGTGTTTTTCGAGGCTCTATATAGGTGTTGCTGCCCTCGGGAGCCCACCTCCAGTTGTCGGGTTCCGCCACTCCATGTGGGCGCATTCCCTTTATCTCCCTTACGCCCCGGGTCAAGGGGAGATGCTGCCGAATTTTTGCCAGAAAATAACAACATGTTAAATAAGGCAAAAGGAGGCAACAAACGAACAGAATAATTAATGATGAAGCCTTCCAACTAATCAAGCCACTGTCGGTACCATGATAAGAACCGAACCGATCAACGTGACGACAGGCCGAACTTCCGACTTATGGCAGAGAGGCCGAACAGAACAAAACAAGGGAGAAGTTTATATAAAACTGCATAAAGATTAAAATAAGAAGAAAAGAAAAGCCTTAAAATAAAGAATTGAAGACTGATTGAACCTCCACCATCACGCCCTGATTGGCCCTTCAACGGTGCACTCTAATCATCTTTCAGTGGCATGCTCATCCAATCCCTTCGCCGGCACACTCCTCCCAGCCTTCAGCGGCACGCTTCAAAGCCTCTTCTCCGGCACACTACCTCTATCCTTCAACACCCCTTCATCGGTACACCTCTTCTGGCTCTCACCGTTGCACCCCTTTTTCAACCCAGCGGCACACTCCTCTAAACCCCTTTGAGCCTCCAGTGGTACACCCTTGTTGCCTCCCAGCGGTTCGCCCTTTTAGCACCCAGCGCCACACCTCTTTCCCTCAGCGGTACGCCCTTGTTGCCTCCCAGCGGTACGCCCTCTTAGCACCCAGCGGCACACCTCTTTCCCTCAGTGGTACACCCTTGTTGCCTCCCAGCGGTACGCCCTTTGAGCACCCAGCGGTACACTCTTTCCTTCAGCGGTACACCCTATTCCCTTCGCCGGCACACTGCATGTACATACATATATATATAGCATGATAAGGGCATTAACAATAGCAAATAAATTAATGAAAATTATGCTAATTGAAGGACTCTGAATGTGCAACATTAATAATGAATAAAGAGGTGGGAGGGGCAATAAAAATAATCAAAATAGTAGTAATAATAATAATGATAATAATGAATAGAAGAAGAGAAATCATCCGGAGTAAATGCATAAAGAAGTAATAAGCAACAGAAAAAAGAGATGCACATAATTAAGAGAATCCCAGATAAAAGATGCTAGGGTCCATACCGCAGCCCCATCTCTCCCCGGGACCTGGGGCAAAAGGAACAATAATGCCGCCCTCTCAGGCCGGGCTCGGATCTTGGGAATCATCCCGACATGGTCCGGTCCCGACCTAGCCTCGGGCCGACATCCCGACCGGATCGGATTTGTTTCTCGTCCCGGACGCCTTCCGAGTCATCATTGAAATTGCCGTGTGCTCGGCATATATTTGAACGGACTCGTCCTGGTTTTCCCGTCGCGTTCCCATCACGGATCGGTGTCAGAACATGAAAAGGTCCGCGAGCGACCAACACGGCCGATGATTTGTGGTCTGAACACAACTCCCAGTGTGATCTGCCCCTATCTCTCTCTCTCTTGCAATTAGTATTATTCTTTTCGGCCGCGGGGCCCCTAATTTCGGCAATTAATCAAGGGTGTTCCCTCGTATGGGGGATGTAAATGACGTCGTGACCTTGATGGCGTGACGGGATTCGGTCCCGACACGAACCACACAATCATCTAACGAAGTCAGATCGAGCGCACCATGGGCTCTTCGGAGCCCGAATAAATTGTCACCTCGGTGACTGGCACGCCCACGCACTTAACAGACCAACGCCACCAGCCGAAACGAACCAACCAACGAGAAGTGCGTCCACAGTTCTGGCATGCCCGGTGGGACGGATCCACCCTTCATCTCTTTGCCGAAATTAGGGGCCTCGCGGCCCCCCTTCTTGTAATACTAACTGTGCTACTTTCTTGAATGCAGGAAGAGAGAGAGAGGCATCATGGAATCGATAATGGCTGTCGTCTGCGGCCCTCAAGTCGTGGAGAACCAAGTCCGAGACGGCTACCTGGCGGTCCCCCTCAACTTCGGGAGCTTCCCTCCCACCGTGGGCTTCCCCAACTTCTTGGGGGTGGCCTTTGCCAACATCCTCGACGTGAAAGCGCCTGAGGAGCCCCAGACCAACGCTCCTGCTTTGGGAGCCACTGAAGCTGCTGTCGGCCGAGCTGTGGCCAAGAACAACAACAGCGTCCGGACAACGACGCTAAGCTGCAATGTGCACCACGTGCACCAGACTACAGGTCCATCCCACCAAGGGTCAGCATCCCACCGAAGAAGGCTTCGGAGGAGCAACACCGGTGCCGGCTCGGGGCGCCGCACGTCCAACTCCGGAAAGTCCATGACTGTTGGGGCCCTCCGAGTCCGCCTAGACGGGCAGAGGTCCCAAGTGACACCGGACCGTATCGTCCCGACCGTCCGAGTCCGCAATTCTTTTCAAGGAGTGGAGAAGCTGAAAGAGAGGGCGACGCCCGCAACCCCAGCTGCGGCACCGAAAAAGGCGCCGGCTCACAGGCCGGCCAAACTGAAGCAAGTCTGGGTACCCAAGGAGGCTCAGCCCGCTACACCCGCCCAGGCAGGGCCCAGCACTTCCCGCCCGAGGAGGGCCCGACGAGATGGCGGGGTCGAGGTGATGACCCCAACTCTCCGACCGGCACCCGTCATCCCGGTGCCATCCGAGAATGTCCACCGCCGTCCCCGAGGGCGCCGACACAACGCTGCCCGCCCAGCACTCAGGGCCTATTCTCCCCCTGCCACTATCATCGACATGCAACCGCAGGCTGCTCTCCCTGACCAGGAGTGGGAAGGGATCGAGCAGGCTATGAGGAATTACCTCCGAGGCCCGGGTAGCACCCCCGCCGGCCGCCAGAGACTGCTGGGGGCAATGGCCTCCGCTTTCCCAGAAGAAGGAGCCCGACCCGCACCCAGCGCGGAGTCGAGGAATCGCTCGGAGGAGCCGCGCCAGTCCCTTGTACGGGAGGAAGCGCCGCCCCGACGATCGGTCTTCGACAGGCTGGTGTTCCCAGGAAGATCGTTCAGGAGGGAGACAAAGAAAAGCAAGAACAAGAGATGGCAAACATTCACCTGCAACATGGCAGGAGTTCACGGTCGGTACGGGGCCTTGCCCACCGATCCGGAAGAAGTGGCCAGAATCGCCGTCAGGCCGGGACCCCTCACCAGAAGAGGGAGAGCGGCAGGCGGCGTGGCACCCACAGGCGCCGAAGGGACCTTACCTGAAGAGCCCCTCTCGGCACTCACGGCCAATGTGGTCACCACCAGCGACACGAGTGGCGGACCCTCGACATCATCCGAGGACGCCCCGGCTGAGGAGACAGGGGGCATGCCCAGCCTCCCCATGGTTGACCCGGCAATGCTGCTCATGATGCAGCGGTTCCAGCAGGAAATTGAATCACTTAAAAAGCAATTAAATGAGTGGAACACACCGCCCCCGATGTCCTGGCAGACCGAGGTTATACCCGAAGTACCCAGGGACAAGGGGCAGTCTTCAGAAGCAGCCCTCCCAGCAGCCCTCAATCCTCTCGGGGGCGTGTCACTACAGCAGGCACACTGCGCCGCACCGGCCCCGCCACAGGCCTCACCTTCCCAAGGGTCCCTCATGGCCCCCCAGGCGACCGTGCTGGCCACCCCGAGCGCGCAGCCCGCTCATTTTTATCCGAGTCCGGTCGACCCAGCAACGGTTAGCCGGTTGATGCTGGAACAGATGATAGACATGAAACTGGCCGAGAGAGGTGACGGGGATCAGACGCCGTTCGACGTCTATAGGGTGCCCTACCCGGCTCACTATGCTGCAAAGAAGTTGCCGGTCGGCGTCACCAAGCCACCCAAGTTCGAAAAGTTCAACGGGCAAGGGTCTCCCAGGGAGCACATTGCTTATTATGTGAATGTCATGGGGGACTTGGCTGCTGATGAGGCCTACCTCCTAAAGTTCTTAGGCTCGACACTCACCGGGCTTGCCTTTGAGTGGTACTCCGGCCTGCCACCCGGGTCTGTCGCCGACTGGCCCGACATGCAAAAGAAGTTCAAAGAGAGATTTTATGTTGCGGAGCGGGAGGTCACCGTGGCAGGCCCTCGACTATATCAAGAGATGGAGGAACCTCAGAATGAGGTGCAGGCGTCCCGCACACCAGGAGGATGCGGTGCAGATCTGCAAACAGAACTTGAAGAAAGAAATCCTGGAAAGGATGATCGGCACCAAGGTCAAGACATTTGACCGCCTGAACAACGTGGTAGCAGAGATCGAGGCATTTTTGGCCCGATACTCCTCCACCCCGGCCATGTCAAGCCAAAGAGCCAGGCAGGCCGAGAAGAAGCCGGCTCCCCCTGAGGTGCACACATTAGATTTCCAGGCTTTTGAAAAACAGAAAGAGAAAGCCAAGGGGGCTGCCGACCTTCCTCCGCCCAGAGCCGCAGAACGGCGGGAGGGCCCCTCACTAAGGGAGAAGATGAGGAATAAGCTGTATTCCTTTGCCCGGGACAAGTCTAAGCTTCTGTTCGAATGGGCAACCAGCTACAACAAAATTACACTGCCAGAACCGAAAAGGCCCAGCGACCTAAAGAAAAAGGACGACCCGCGCTTCTACCCGTACCACTGAGTGCTCGGGCATACCATTGAAGACTGCTATGTCTTCAAGGATGTTATTGAGTCCTTAATCAAGAATGGGGAGCTGGACATGGGGGAGCATAGAGTGGACCCCCCGCAACCGCATGAGCTGCCCAGCATAACCTCCACTGTCAACATGGTCTCGCTATACCAGGAGTTGCCTGAGGAGTGGGCGGAGGCCTGCGCCCGCGCCACTTATGAGACCTTCATCATGACCCCGGCTCAGGATCAAGGAGGTTGGCAGACTGCAACTAGAAAGAATAGAAGAGCACACGTCCCTCGACCCAGCCCCGGAGTTCGTCTCAGGGATGTGACACCCCTGCCTGCACCGCCCCCGGTAAGCCCAGTTCGCCACGACATGGCCCCTCGGCTGGTCATGAGGCGGACCACTCATAACAAAAAGAGCTCTGTCCCGCTGCGGATGTGTCAGGAGACTAGTCCGGCGGTCCAAAGACTCCAGGCTATTATTGATGGGCTCGAAGATTATGAGCAGCCCGAAATCCAGCCCGTGGAGCTGAAGGAGTATGTCCCATGGGAGGAGTTCAAATCACTCGAACTGGCTCCAGGGGCAGAAGCTGAAGCAGAGAAAGAGCCTCCCCTGTGGGCTGAACTTCCCCGAGAGCAGCCATCCGCCGCAGTAGGAAAGAAGAAGAAGAAGAGAAGACCCAGGGGCAAGAAGAAGAAGGAGGTCGTCGTCGCCTGCGACACCCTCTCGGCTTTATTCGACACTGCCCTTTCCCTGGAGGAAACAGAAGAAGAGCCACCCCATGAGCCGCCGGAGGTGAATCAAGCTGAAGTCTCCACTTCCCAACATGCCACCAGGTCGGGAAGGAAGTGGGGGCGCCCTCCTCAGGATAACCTCAATATCATGCTCAGGGGGGAACAACCATACCAGGTTCCCGACCCTGAGGTCCGAGGCACCAAGATCCCTCCTCCGGCGGGTCTCTATCCCGCAGGGGCTAGGAGCCGAGGCACCCCTTCATTCGCCGAATTCCTGTTAGCCCGAGCAGGCGGGAAGGCGTGCCCCCAGGGGTCTCCTTCGACCGAAAAAGTAAGCAGCTCTCAAGCTCTACCGGCGGCAACTCTTCCTCAGCCAGAAGCGGACAACAGTGATATCCCAAACCTCGCCGAATTCATGCGGGGGGCGGAGGAGGCCCAGCAGGCCCCGCCGGCTCAGCAGGCTGCAACAGAGCCTACAAAGCTGGCATCCTCTGACCTGACACCCAAGCTCCAGGGTGGGGGCAGGCGCAGCAAGCCCGAAGAGATGAAATTACTCAAGGTGCGGGCTGCCGACCGAATAGTCAGACACCTCAAGAAGATCCCGACCCGGTTTACCGTGTGGGAGATGCTGTCTTTGGACGAAGAAACACGGCAAGCCATCATTGCCACGCTCCAGACGCCAGCACATCTTGAAGCCTGCCTGGCAGAGATATCACCTGAGGTGGCCGTGGCTTTCACAGAAGATGACATGCTCCTGCCCACCTGCAGCCATAACAGACCCCTCTATATGAAAGGGCAGTTGAACGGCCAGCCTATCAACAGGGTCCTGATCGACCCAGGGGTAGCAGTGAATATACTCCCCTACCGGGTGTACCAAAAGCACTACTTTGACGTACACCTGGTTGAGGTCAAAAATGTCAAGATTGCTGGTTTTAACCAGAAATGTGAGGTCCCCATGGGGGTCGCAGAATTCAACCTAACTTTCGACGATTTCACCACCAAGGTCCAGTTCCACGTCATCAACTCCAACACTTCCTACAAGGCATTGCTGGGACGGCCCTGGTTACACCAGAATAGAGTGGTGCCCTCCACCCTGCACCAATGCATTAAATACCCTTGCGAGGGGAAGGAAGTCAGGATATTCGCCAACCTCCACCCGTTCGAGGTGTTCGAGTGTCATCTGTCAGACGCCAATCTGTACTTAGAAAAGGCGAAGCAAATTCTCCAAGCTGCCCAGGACAAGGGAAAGAAGAAAGTGGAGTCGGGCAGTTGGTTTCCTCCGCCGCCCCCAGGTTATGTGGCTCCCCCACATGTACCATTCATTGCACAAGAGGGGGGGGGTATTTAAGGGAGCCCCTATCCCCATCTACTCTACACCGGGGACGCCTTGCCTCGAAGACCTGCTGGAGGATGTCAGAGTCCCGCCAGGGATCATCAAGCCCATTACAGAAATTGACTGTCAAGCGGCCGAGCGGCTGAGGACCTTTGAAGTGCCTAACCCGGAGGGGCCATCCACTATCTTTTATGTTGCTGGGGAAAAGTCAGTCATGGAAGACGATGATTGCTGGTTTCCTGACGAGTTGCATGGCCCGCACGTCCCCATTGTGGGACTCCCCCATATGACCGACCAGGCAGCCAGAATGGTCAGAAAGCAAAAGATTCCCCCCTATCAACCCTCCAGCCAGAAGGAAATGTTCGAAAGAATGTGGAACCCACCAAACCTGGATCGGCGGTTGCTGCAAATCACCAAGCACCCCGGTCTGGCCTTTTCACTAGAAGATTGTTACGAAACTGATGTGATATCGGTTTCGGCCTTATCCAGCGACGATCCCACGGAAGCTGTAGATTTGCGGGAAGCCCACCAAGAAGTATATCCCAGACCTCCGACTGAGGAGGCGCAAGACGAAGAAGTGTTCCTTTGGAACCCTCTCCGCCGCCGTTGCACGGGGAAAACCCCCTCTCTCTCCGACAGGCTAGCCTCGCAAGAGCAGACCGTCGAGGCGCCCTCGCTTCGGCCTGCTGGCGAAGCAAGAAGTAGAAGCATGGGTCATGCCCCAAATCCCCCTCGATAGGACCCCGTCATGTACGCCTTGCACCATAGGCAGCAACGGGAGATCGAGATGTTAAAAGCACGGCTGGCTGAGTTGACCTCGCTAGTTGCCGACCTCATCCAGGGCTCTCTCCGCCCGTGGGGTGGCTATATGTCTCGACCCCGAGACACCAGTCCCGATGTCCCCGTCTGGTCAAGAAGGGAGACAAGAGACACGGCAAGCCCATTAACCGGACGGCCAACCAGGCAGGGCCCGACACTCCAAGAGAAGCTGCAAAAGCCCTACTCTTTCCCAAGAGAGAAGACTCAGAGTATTTTTGACTGGGCCTGCCATTACGGCAAGGTCTCCCTCCCACGGTCCAAGAGGCCGCAGGACACCCGAAGAAGTGGGGCTGTTTTGTCCCTACCACCAGATACTGGGCCACACCATCGAAGACTGCTATGTCTTCAAAGACATTACTCAAAACCTCATTGACAGGGACGAGCTCAGAATGGGAGACTATGTGGTAGCCCCACCACGCCCCCACGTGGCTGATAGCCCCAGAAGAGGAGCCTATACACTATCCATCCAGTACCAGGCGCCTGAAGATGCGACTACCCCGGCCCCCACCGGAGCTATCTATGATGATTATATAGAAGACCCCGAGGTGGCCCTGTGCCTTTCTGCACCAGCGGACCCCGCGGACCCGGAGGCTACGGTCCAGGAGGAGTACGCGACAAATGCAGCCTCCGCGCCCCTTCATGAAGAACAAGAAGAGGGGGATGGCGTCCTCGAACCCGAAGACAATGAAGATCAAGACTTCGTCGATTTGTCGCCAGCCCCGCCAGAAATTGAAAATGGCAGCCAGGCCACGGTCGATGAATTGATTGAGATCAACCTCGGCACAGAAGGCGACCCCAGGCCGACCTTTCTGAGTGCTCTTATGCCCGCACAGGAGAGAGAGCAATACACAAAGTTGCTGTAAGAGTTCCGGGATTGCTTTGCCTGGAACTATAAAGAAATGCCTGGGCTCAGCCCCGAGGTGACTCAGCACATCTTGGCTATTGATCCCACGGTGGAACCAGTGAAGCAGTCTCCCCGGCGTATGAGGCCGGAATTGATCAGCCAGATCTGCAAGGAGGTCGACAAGCTCATATATGTCGGCTTCATGGCAGAGAACCAATACACCACTTGGTTGGCCAACATTGTACCGGTAAAGAAAAAGAATGGACAGATCAGGATTTGCGTGGATTTCCACGACCTGAACAAAGCCTGCCCAAAAGATGACTTTCCGGTGCCTATCATTGAAGTGATGATTGATGCAACCACTGGCCACGAGGCCTTGTCCTTTATGGATGGATCGTCCGGCTATAACCAAATTTGGATAGCCGACCACGACCGGATTCACACGGCTTTCAGGTCGCCCAATGGGATATTCTACTACAAGAGGATGCCCTTCGGTCTCAAGAATGCCGGTGCTACATATCAGCGGGCAATGACCAAGATCTTCGACGAGCTACTATATAGCAAGGTCGAATGCTACATTGATGATCTAGTTCTCAAGACTAAGAAGAGAGCTGAACATCTGAGCGACCTCAGGGTCATCTTTCAAAGGCTCCGGCTGTATGGGCTGAAGATGAACCCTATGAAGTGCGCCTTTGGCGTGTCCAGTGGTAAGTTCCTCGACTTTATTGTTCGGCACAGAGGGATCGAGATTGACCCCTTCAAGATAAAAGCCATTCAGGAGTTGCCCCCTCCGAAGAGTCTAAGAGAGCTAAGGTCCTTACAGGGCCGTCTAGCCTACATCCGCAGGTTCATCTCCAACCTGTCGGGGCGTTGCCAACCCTTTCACAGACTGATGATGAAGAATGCACCCTTCAGCTGGGGTCACGAATGCCAGCACGCGTTCGACCAGCTAAAAGAGTACCTGAAGACCCTGCTAGTCCTGGGGGCACCTGTCAAAGGCAGACCGCTTATTCTCTACATAGCGGCTACCGAATATTCACTGGGGGCAATGCTCGCCCAGAATAATGATGAGGGAAAGGAGCAGGCGCTCTACTACCTCAGCCGAAGATTGGTGGGAGCGGAGGCCAAGTACACTCCGATAGAGAAAGTCTGCCTTGCTTTGGTCTTCGCAGTCAAGAAGATGAGGCACTACATGCTGTCCCATGAAGTAAGCTTAATATCCAGGGCTGACCCCATCAAGCACATTCTCTCCCAGCCTGTCCCGAAGGGGCGCCTTGGCAAATGGGCCGTGCTGCTCATGGAGTTTGACATCACCTACGTGCCGCAAAAGGCCGTTAAGGGACAAGCCGTCGCAAATTTCTTCGCAGCACACCCTGTCCCCGAAGACTCCCCGTTGGCCACGGAACTACCCGAGGATGAGACACTGGAGGTGGATCATGTCCAACAAGCTATCTGGTAGCTATACTTTGATGGGGCTTCGAGAACAGAAGCGACCCCGTCCGGACGCGCCAAGGTACGGGCCGGAGCCGGCATCGTCCTCAAATCGCCAGACGGAGAAGTGATGCACACTTCCTGTTGCATTAGCAAGCCCTGCACAAATAATGAAGCAGAGTATGAAGCTCTGATCATCGGCCTTCAGGTGGCCCTCCAAATGGAGATCAAAATGCTCCAAGTATTCGGCGACTCGTTGCTGGTCGTCAAGCAGGTCCAGGGACAGTTTGATGTCCGAAAACCTGAGTTGCTCCCTTATCACACTAAGGCGAAGAGACTCATGGAGCGGTTCTACCTTCTTGAGATAGGCCATGTCGCCAGAGGGGAGAATGCACAAGCCGACGCCCTCACAAAATTGGCAAGCTCACTGGCAGTGCCTCCAGATGGATCTCTCAGCATCCAAGTAATAAATCAGCGCCAGATGCCCAGCATGATAGAAGAGGAACCAGAAGAAGAAGAGCTAGAAGTCATCACAGCAGAAGCCGTCGGCCTACCCGACTGGAGAGACCCCCTGATGCAGTGGTTCAAGTACCAGCAGCTGCCCAAGAAGAGAGAAGAGAAGATCAGGCTGATCAGAATTAAGGACTCTTATGAGCTCCGAAATGGAATATTATTCCGAATGGTGGCCGACGCCAAGCAGAAATTACTCCTCCGATGCTTGTCCATTGAAGAAGCCTGGAGGGTCATGAAAGAGGTCCACGCCGGGACAGCTGGCGCACACCAGGCCGGGCCGAAAATGAAGATTGAAATAAAGAAGCTTGGCTATTATTGGCCTGCGATGTTCGACGACTGCTGCAAATATGCTAAGTCGTGTCAGAAATGTCAGGAGCATGCCACCATACCCAGAAGGCCCCCCGTACAGTTACACCCAACCGCGCCCAGTTGGCCGTTCGCCCAGTGGGGAACGGACGTTGTGGGTCCCTTACCTACATCTTCCACATGCTGCAAATATATTTTGGCAGCAACCGACTACTTCTCCCGCTGGGCAGAGGCTGTCACCTTGCGGGAGGTCACCGGAGAGATCGTGGTCAGGTTTGTCCGCCGTAATATCATATTCCGATTTGGCGCCCCCGACCGAGTTGTGTCAGACAACGGCAGCCACTTCCGCAACCAGAAGGTCTACCGGGTGGCAGAAAAATATAATATTGATTGGAGGACATCGACTCCTTACAACCCACAGGCTAATGGGCTGGCCGAAGCTTTTAATAAGACACTTTGTACTCTCCTGGCCAAGACGGTAAGCTCTAATAAAAGGGACTGGGAAGAAAGAATGTACGAGGCGCTTTGGGCGTACCGAACCGTATACAAGACTCCAACAGGCTGCTCGCCCTTTTCTCTCGTATATGGCTCGGAGGCAATCGTCCCCGTTGAACTGGAGATACCATCCCTCAGGGTTGCCATTCAGCATGGCCTTGTCCTTGAAGGGCAAACCAACGTTGAACGAAGGCTTGATGAACTCTCCAGTCTAGAAGGAAAGCGGCTCCAGGCCCAACAGAACATTCAAATCTACCAGGCCTAGATTGCACGCGCCTTTGACAAGCTTGTCAAGGAACGCGAATTCAAAAAGGGCGACCTCGTCATGGTCAAGAGAAGAGACCTCATGGCTGCCAACCCTAAGGGTAAGCTGAATGAGAACTGGCTCGGACCCTACGTAGTCCAAAAAGTCTACGAAGGTGGGGCCTATGTAATTGTCAACCATCGCGGGGAAGTTCAGTTCCCGCCTCTTAATGGAAGGCACTTGAGACTGTACCACGCTCCGGCGCCCCCGTTCAATCAATAATATAACCCTCCGCCCTATTTTGGGCGGATTTGCGTGATTGATGTCTAAACGACTTGACCACTATCCCTGTTTTCAAAAAAAAAGCGAGGAAAAGGGGAAGAGGAAGGTAAAAAAAAGAGAAGAGAAAAAAGAGAGGGAAAAGAGAAGAGAAAAAAAGGAGAAAAGAAAAACGAGAGAAAAAAAGAGAAGAAGAGAAGAGAGAGAAAAAAAAAGAAGAGAAGAAGAGGGAAAGAGAAGAAAAAAAGAGAAGAGGAAAAAAAAGAGAAAAAAAGAGAAAAAAAGGGAAAAAGAAGAGAAGAGAGAAAGAAAAAAAAGAGAAGTAAAAAAGAGAAAAGATACAAGAGCAAGGGAAGAGTGGAAGCCGAGAAAGGGGAAGGCCCCCCACTTCCAGTCACCGCCCCGTACCGATGGATATACTAAAAAGGGAACTAGACAAACTCTTCTCTCCGTCCTCCCCGGGCGGTGAGTATCCCTTTGGCTCGGACCTCCCGTCCGGGTCATTGACTAGACAAACTCTTCTCTCCGTCCTCCCCGGGCGGTGAGTACCCCTTTGGCTCGGACCTCCCGTCCGGGTCATTGACTAGACAAACTCTTCGCTCCGTCCTCCCCGGGCGGTGAGTACCCCTTTGGCTCGGACCTCCCGTCCGGGTCATTGACTAGACCAACTCTTCTCTCCGTCCCCTCTGAACGACCAGAAAACGGTCTCTAACCGAGGCCCCCCGCCGAAGGCCAATACGAGCTTTCAATATTGCGGCAGAACTAGGGAGTCACCCGTTCGGTATGGTGGAGTGGTCCCCTCGTCCTCCCCCTGGGAAGGCGAGCACTCTCCAGTACCCTGACATGGGTCCCTGCCTGGTTCTCCCGAAGCGAATCCTCGCGAAGACTCATACCCTGCCAATGGGTCTCAACACAAAAAAGGGAGGGGAGGGAAGAGGAAGAAGAAAACAATACACACAGAAGAAAAAAAGGGAAGAGAGGTCCCTCTGGGATGAATGCATACACAAAGAACACGTGAAACTGTAACTGTTCTGTTCTATTTAAAGAAGGATCAGGTTACATATGCTTCGGGGCATACCCCTGTGTTACAAAAAGGAGAGAGCTAAGGGAGGCGACGCTCAGTTGACACCCTTGAAGATGTCCTCGAGGGGGAGGATCCCGACGCAAGGGAAGTTCGTCATATCACGTAATCGGCCCCTCAATTCCTCGAGACGGGCTAGTTCAGCTTCCGCGGACACCGTTTCAACTTGGGCGACGGCGAGAGCTTCGCTCTCACTCTCGACCACCTTCTCAGCCTCGGCAAGGTCAACCCTAGCCGCAGCAAGGTAGCCCTCTAGCTTCTCGATCCGACTCTTGAGGGAGCGGACGCTGCCCTGGCCTTTCTCCAAGGCCTTCCCATGGCGCTCTTCATCATGGCGCCGTGCCTCCAAGACCTGCAAATACTCATCCGCTTGGGCGTCTAGCGCGACACGCGCGTCGGGAGCCTGGGTCTCGAGGAACTCGCGACGTTTGATATACTTTAATAGCAACAAGACTCATCGCGACCATTCCCCCAGTGGACAGCCCAGCACTTGCAGCACCCCAGTCAGCTGCGTCACTATGGTATGTACCTCCCGGTATGACAAGGAGAGATCGGCGAAGAACATCATCCGCAGCGTTACCAGCATTTGATGGACTGGCGCCTCTGACGAGTGTAGATCTCTTTTAAAATCCACTTAATGAAAATTAATTAATAAGCAATGCAATAATAGGAGAAAAACATGCACGAGGTGCACAAGGGGAGTGTGTGTGATCGCCAGAGACACGAGGGTCTCAAATGGAGATTATATGGGGAGATGATCGCAAAATACCTCAAATATGTGGGGGATGTGAGTACTCCTTTCTCTTCAAAATCGGCCGGCCGACAAAGAGAGTTCTTCCTTTAATTACCCTTGCAAAAAAGACAAACACCAATGAAGAAATTGCATTAGAACATGGTGAGTGTAGCATCAATCCTTAAAAGATATGAGCATGTAAACATATGTGAGAACACACCTTAAGGGTGGTTGCCCCTTAAACCCCTATGCAAAAAGGGTATGGGAGATGATATGAATGATATGAAAAAATATGAATAAAAATAGGGGGAAAGAGTGCAAGAGTGCACTAAGGAGATCTCAATATGATAGTTGAGAAAAATCAATGAAAACAATGATATATGATGCATGATCTATAACAATAATGATAATGAAGATAAGAAGATTAATGAAGGGAAGATAAGATAAAAAAAATCTTTTTTTGTGGTTCCTTGGCTTGAATGCTCGATGGGGAGAAAGGCTTCAAAGGATGAAGCTTGATGTGAAGAAGCCTTCCCTTAGCCAAGCACCTTCGGTTCCTGTAAAAAGAAAAGAAGACAACAGAAGAAAAAAGAAGAAACAGAAGAAGAAGAAGAAGAATAAGAAGAAGAAGCAGGAGGATACGGAAGAAGAAGAAGAAGAATAAGAAGAAGAAGCAGAAACAGAAGGAGACACGTAGAAGACAGAAGAAAAAGGGGAAAGAAAAAAAGAAGAACGCAGGGGAGAATAAAAATTATCGGAACCAACCCCTTAACAGAGGCGAGAGCCTCTATTAATAGGTTAGAAAAAGGTGATAAGAAGGGAAGAGATTAAAGGAGGAAAGGATAAGAACGGGCAAGAGCCCAACTGGGGAAAGATAAGAACGGGTAATGACCAAACAAAGTAGGACTCTTGGGGGAAAGGCTGCGTTCGTCCGGGGCACAAAAGTGAAACACGCCCTTGGTCAGGGCGTCAATTCAAAAATGGACGACCTACCAGAGGGCGTTTCTTTAAAACACGCCCTGCACAAGGGCGTTTCTTTCAAAACCAATTTTAGAAATAAAAAAACTCCCCATATTTGAAAAATATAAAACACGCCGTAATCAAAGCCATTTTTTTAAAAAAGCGCCCCTTGGAAGGGCGTTAATTTCAAGAGCTCAAATGGGGAAATCGGTCAAACCAAAAGAATTAACGCCCTGAGGAGAGGTCGTCCTTTCTTTAAGAAACGCCCTAGGTTAAGTCATGTTTTGAAGAAAACACGCCCTTACCCAGGTCGTGAATTTAGAAAATTCATAAAATAGATAAAATGGGGGAGAAATAGATAAAATGGGAGAAAACGCCCTAGACAAGGTCGTGTTTCAAAAACACGCCCCTGATGAGGGCGTGAATTCAAAAAAAAAATAGAGATAAATGCCCAGAAAATTCAGAAAAATAGGAAAAAGGAGATAAATGGGGAAAAATAGGAGAAATTCAAGAAAAGTGGGAAAACCACTCAAACAAGCTGATTTGAGGGTCAAATGGGGCATCGCAGAGCGATATGAAATATACTCAAAATAATGTCAATTTTGGCGTGTCTACAGCTGCCCCGCCTTGGCGTCTGCTTTGCAAGGGAGCGTAGCAAACTGAAAAGTAGATGCCAAGGTGTGATGAGACACGCAATCAACATCACTTGATGAGAATCAAATCAAAAGCACGAGATGAAGCAAATCTCGGGAAATTCAAGGAAATCAACAATGTTTGGATAAAAGGGGAGATGCGCACGCGGTGCACGAAGGAGATAAAATAAATGATCAACTTCCAACGCGGTGGAAGTACCCCAGGTCACAAACCTGTAGGTTTCACCATTGGGGAGCGGTTACCAGCCAGTGGACGTGCTGCAGCCAAGGTGGATCAAAGGAAAGGAGATTAAAAATAAGATGATAAAAATCCAAACAAGGAGCTTTCGAGAAAATCACCCAAAACAGCGACAAAACGAACTGAGGATCCAATTCGGCAAGGAAAATCTCATATCGAGAAAGATTAAGATCAACTTCAACCCTCAACATCAGCTTATCAAAATGATTTTTCAACAATTGCTTCAAAGTCCTACATGAATGCATGCTGGGCTAAAGGGAAAAAATAACAAATGAAAATATAATATAATCAAGGATAATATTGTTAAACTGCCCAGACTGGGTCAAGAAACCAATTCTGCGAGCTGATACTAAGCCGAAGCCCGTTTATCCACGCACCAACTCGTAAAAAGGGAACCATCGTCCCCAGTCTTGGACGGCTCAACGGCCTATCCGTGTGACTAAGACTTCTCTGGAATCGTCATTATTTTTGATGAAGGGGAACTCAAATCCCAGATTTACCAAAGCCACAAGGTCCTTGATATAATCTAGTAACATATGTAACATATAGTAAAATGCATACAGGGAGATGGTGATAGCAATAGGCATGGGAACTGAGAAATGAGCTGCAAGCACCGTGGGACTTGGATGATGATGCCCAGCCGGCGGGACCAAGAGCTTCTATCCTGCGCTCAAAAATTCATTAGCCAAGATATAAAAGATAACAAGCAATGAATAAGGCATTTAAGCATAGCAATCATCAAAGCATCAATTATAACATGTATATGGCATGAATAGCATAAGTCAAATCATAGCATTGTTTGTTGTTTTATCATGAGGAGACAATCTGGCTAATCAAGATTTGGAGATGAATGATCAAGATCTGATATAATGCCCATCGGCGGAGTGATCAGATGAAATTAGCAGGAGTTGATTAAAAAAGATTTGGAGATGAATAATCATGAGATCAGAATGATATAGGGAGATGATAATCAAAATGCCCAGGGTGGCATGTTATGAAAATATCGGGGAAGAATCAATAGATTGATAGCAATAAGTAGAGAGAGGACCCATCCCGTATTTTTGGTCTCTGCAAAGCTGTTCCTGCAAAACACCATCAGAAAATACAATGCAATTTTTGGATTTTGGAATATGCAAATTTTTATGAGTTTTGAAAAATTATATGAATTTTTATGGAGATTTTGGAAATATTCAAATTTTTATGGAGATTTTGGAAATATTCAAATTTTTGTGGAGATTTTAGAAATATTCAAATTTTTATGGAGATTTTAGAAATATTCAAATTTTTGTGGAGATTTTGGAAATATTCAAATTTTTGTGGAGATTTTGGCTTAGACTTAGTTAATGCAGCATCAAAGGGTGTTTTAAACCACTGACTAGGGGTCCTTGTTCCTTCCTTTTCGCTAAAAACTGCCCAAAGCTGGACGTGCATTGAAAGTGGCATCCTATAACCGACCGTCTTTGATCAACGGTGCCCCTACCAAGGCCATACCTGAGAAACGTTCGGTCTTGGAGGGAGAAGAGAAGAATAATTGAGGATAAACTTTATGCAGGATGGGAGATATCAGGACTTGAATTCCTTCCAAGGTGTTAACCCTCAAAGAGGTAGTCTGTTGTGCCGGGACTTTGTGCCTTTGATTTTTAGACCCTTGACATGCATACGACCAGGGTTTTCCCTGCGGGGACTTTACCACTCTTGACATGCCATAATTCATGATTTGCTTTTATCAAAATTTGACTTGATTTTCATAATTGCCCTTTTGGCGAAATGTATATCATGAAAACTTATTTAATTTGGGTCAAGACTGCCCCTATTTGAGACTCCTCTCGTATTGGGGATTACCAAGGTTGGTCGTCTCATCCGTCAACCTCTTGCACCTGCACTCGGCCGAGTAAAGAAGAGAAAAAGACTTTCAGATATTCTCATGGCATGGCCAAGATAGCAACGGTGTCTAACCAAGGAGCCGGCTAAGGACGCCGTGAAGTGTGTGAGGTGCCCAGCTAAGGGTTACTCTTAACAAGCAGGGAGAGAATGTTGAATTCCCAGCGCGGGTTCTTTATCAATCAAAGTGCTGCGAAAGCAAGTCTAAAGACTCTTTTTTAAAAATGAGAATTCAAAAGTTTAAGATAAAGGTTTAAAAACATCACTCTTAATCTGCTAAGAAGCACTTTCTTTTGAAAATCATGCGTGAAGAAATGGGAAAATGATAGCATGAAAATGCGTACTTACGCCAATATGTTACCTTGCAACCTTTGTTGAAGCAACTGCCGCGAGAGGTTGATCATCGTGGGATAGTCCTCTTAGGCAGATAAAGGATTGGAAGCAAAGGATTGAAAGTGGCTTAACAAGAATGAGTGGTGCTCAAACCAGACTCAGACGAATAAGGAGAAAAGGAAGAGAGGCGAGGGCTAGAACTCCCTCACTAAGGTGTGGAGACCCTGATCACATGGAACAGTCTACAGAAGGAGAGGAAAATTAGAAGGGGGAGTGAGGACTAAAGCCTCGAAAGCAATGGGAGAAAGGGCAAATGCCCAAGGCAGTGGATGCGGAAGAAGTTGGGTCGGACCCATGATTAGGAGGAATCAGAAGAAGAAATTGGTAAATGGAAAGAGGCGGATCTGGAGGGTCCGGAGGCAGAGGAGAATCATGAGAGGAAAAATCCGAAGGCTCCGGAGGGATATTGAAAGAAGGGATGCGATGCCCTGGGGAGAAATAGGGAAAAAGATGATAAAAAAGGTGACGGAAAAGGAAGAAGAGAATAAAAGACATGAAGTCCCGGAGGAGCAAAAAGATAAATTGAAAGAAATATGGAAGGTCCGGAGGTTCCGGAGGAATGAAATCCGGAGGGTCGCGATGCCCTGGGAGATGATAGAGAGAATAAGATGGAGAATCCGGAGGTTCCGGAGGAAGAGGATAGAAAGGGGCGCGATGCCCTGAAAGGACAAGGGAAGAATCTGGAGGTTCCGGAGGAAGCAAATGGAACGGGGTACGATGCCCAAGGGGAAAATCCGGAGGTTCCGGAGGAGTGAAACCAGGAAGGAGAAGGTGGAAAGGGGCGCGATGCCGGAGGGGAAAGTCCGGAGGTTCCGGAGGAATAGAATCAGAAAGGGCGAGATGCCCAAAGAGGAGGGATAAAATTCCTGGAGGTTCCAGGGAGATAGCAGGAAAAGGGACGCGATGCCCCAGGGATAGTGGATAAAAAGATGAAGATGAATAAGATGGGAAGTGCGGAATATCCGGAGGTACCAGAAGGCGGGGAAGATACGGGTTTGGAAACCCGGGAAGTAGGAGGTGCAAATGCATGCAAAATGATGGATGTAATGGATGCAATGAATGCATGAATGCAACAGAATGCATGAAATGCAAAGAATAGGAAGAATGTGAAGGGCGAGAGGATGAGATCCTCCTCCTAACCCTTGGAATGGCCCACGAAGAAAAAGTGATTGAAATGGATATGGATGAAGTTGAATGAACAAGAGTGGAAAAAATAGGGGACGACCCCTTAAGACAATTGCCCCTCCACGGCAGTGAACATGTGTGACCAATTGGCCCAATAAAGGAAGCTTCAATAAATGACACCCCCCTTGGAAAGCGAAGATCAATAAGGTGAGGGAGTCGTAGAGTTGGAACATGAAGCATCGCCATGCCCATTGATGGTGATGAATATGGAATGTTGAATAAAATGGGCATTCGCCCCTTGTAAGGAATAATGAATTCGGAATTCGGAAATTGGAACAAGGGGTGCCCTGCCCGGCCCTTAGACGGCATCAACGCCCGGCATGGCGGCGACTTGGCTTCTTCGGCCGTGATTGGCACAATAACCCGGATTGGCATCCGGCAAATGAATTCTTGCATCTTGAATGGCACGGCCAAATCCTTGCTGCCCGGCTCTTGATTATCTTCGGCACCTGTGCTTGCAGAAGGCCCCCCATTCCGAGTAGTAGAGGGAGGTGAAGCAGAGGCGGAAAGCTCCATGGATGGTGGAGATATAAGGGGAGGTGTTGGCGTAAATGGAGGCGGAGGTTCAAACACATCGAGTTTCTCCCTTTGCTTGCAAGCGGTCGGGGTTAGCTCAAGTGCAAAAAGTGGTGGACCCTGCTCAGAATTAACCATAGGTAAAGGCGAAAGGCTATGTGGTGGAGGTATGGGTTTTGGGGTTAAAGGCATAATGGAGGGTAATGGTGGTGAAATTGGGGAAGTGGAGGCCGAGGTGGAGGCTAATGGGAGGCTGATTGGGGAAGGTTTAATGATGGGTTCGACGGAGGCTAATGGTGTGGAGGTAGATGGCTTAACGAGTGGAGGTTTAATGGTGGAAGGCTTGGGGGAGGCCAGTGTTGCGTGGGTTAATGGTGTAATAGGAGGAGGTGTAATGTATGCGGTGTCAAGGATAGGAGGAGACTTACAATGTGCCGGTGTGGGTGATTGAAGTATCGACCCATCATCGTAACACCAATTAGTCTCATAAATAGGGATTGGATCGGGGATGGTTTCATCCTGAGCAGGAGGTTCATCGAATGAAAATGGGGAAAGCGGAAAGTTAAGGAAACTCGGAAGGGGTGCCTGCGGAGCTTCATCATCATCGTATACTGCCTCAGATTCTTCAATTGCCGGCTCTTCCTCGCTTGGAATGCCGAAGTCATAATCGTCCATCCTGTCTTTCCATTCATTCTCCATCTTTGTAATCTCGTCCAAAGCGGCATGGAGAGGATTGACTGGAGTAGGAGGAGCTGTGACCCTCTTTATTTGTTCCTCCATCAAAGTAATCTTATCAAGCAGAGATTGTTGGAGGGGTGTGACTTGAACAACCGAGGGCTGGCAGGGCATTGAAGGAGGAGGGGCCGCATAAAAGGCCGTGGAGGGGAGTTGACGGGATGACCCGTAAAAGAACCCGGATGGGCCAGATTACAAGGAATATAAGGGCCTCGGGGCCGTGATGGAGGAGGAATAGAAGGAGGCGGGTGATGGGCCACCCGAGTAGAATGAACAGGAGGAGATGGGTAATGGGCTACCCGATCAGGATTGGAAGGAAGAGGGGGGTGATGGGCCACCCGTGTAGAATTGGAGGGAGATGGGTGATGGGCCACCCGAATAGAATTGGAAGGAGATGGGTGATGGGCCACCCGAATAGAATTGGAAGGAGGGGGTGATAATGAGATGCACCCTCAACGGCAGCCTTAAGGGCTTGGATCTGTTGAGGGGTGAGATGATCTAATGCATGGATGATTCGGGAGACCTTCTCGTCATTGGGAGGAGACGGTCCCGAGGGAATAGTGGCCCGAAATTGAGTTGAAGGACCATTGGATTGGACATTGCCCGTGGGTCGGTCATGACCATAAGAATGAGGACGTGGCCCTTTGAAAGAATGGTGAGAATTTTGATGAACATGTTAAATTGAGGGGAATAGGAAGTGCTAGGTTGATAACCCTCATGAATTGAATTAAACATGTTGTTTTTCTTATCATGGTAAGCCATTATGCAATCCAAATAATGTGCAAATAATTTGCAAAGAAACACACAAATTGGAATGGTTACCTTGATTTTTTATGTTTGAACCTTGGTGAATTAATGAATTTTAACAAAGTTTGAAATGATTCACACAAGGGGGGAATCCTAGTTTCAATATGGTTTGAACTCCAATGTCAACTAGGAACCCTCTCTCACCACGTGCGGGCCAACTAATTCGGGACTTCAAAAGGGTACAACCTGCCCGGCGTCCGTGAGGGAATCCACGGGTGCGGGGACTTACGGAGGCTTGGAAAAGGGATTTCCAGTCCAAAGAGACGGAATGCTCAATGGAGGGTCGTCCCGATTCCAAGAGAGTGTGTGGATCCTAATGAAGAGGAGGGGGGCTCCCAAACCAAAATGCAAATATGAAGGATGAATGCAACAGGGGAAATCAAGCTAATCACAGCAAATGATCAATCAATAAAGATAAGTATGAATCATGATGAAAAATCACAGCCGGGAGAGCTCTCTAAACCCACAGTAAAAACACGCCCTGGGAGGGGGCGCTACTAAAAAATGACACGACGGTGTGACTGTCGTGAATCAAAGTGAGGGGCCCAGGGCAGGGTGAGACACGCCTTAGAGTGAGGCGTTACCAATAAAAGGACGCCCTTTCCAGCGGGCGTCAAATCAAAAGACACGCCCTAATATGGGGCACTAATCAAGTAAAGGACGCCCTGGAGTAGGGCGTGAATTCACAGGCAGCAATATAAAGCAAGAACACCCGGAAATGTGCTGGAAAACGCCCTGTCAGAGGGCGTAAAATATGAATAAGACGCCCTGGGTCAGGGCGTGAAATTAAAATGCGCCTCTGACAGAGGCGTTAATTCACTCCTCCAGAAAAGCTTCCCCGGCCAGAAGCAACAAACACCCACAGTCACAGCAGGCAATCAACAATATGGATATGATAACATCATGCTCATCAAAGATTTGGAATAAGTGGAAATTTTAAAGAAACAATCAACAAACTGACCAATCACTTAGGGGAGGGTGTAAAACCAATGGAGGGTGCCCGAGGGGCACAAAAGGGAGACGCACCGAGGGTGCAAATAGGGGAGATGGCACGCACGGGTGCCTAAGGGGAAAGGGTAATAAACAAAGAACACAAGGAGTCCCACCGTGATCGCCAATTTATAGATCTCTTTTAAAATCCACTTAATGAAAATTAATTAATAAGCAATGCAATAATAGGAGAAAAACATGCACGAGGTGCACAAGGGGAGTGTGTGTGATCGCCAGAGACATGAGGGTCTCAAATGGAGATTATATGGGGAGATGATCGCAAAATACCTCAAATATGCGGGGGATGTGAGTACTCATTTCTCTTCAAAATCGGCCGGCCGACGAAGAGAGTTCTTCCTTTAATTACCCTTGCAAAAAAGACAAACACCAATGAAGAAATTGCATTAGAACATGGTGAGTGTAGCATCAATCCTTAAAAGATATGAGCATGTAAACATATGTGAGAACACACCTTAAGGGTGGTTGCCCCTTAAACCCCTATGCAAAAAGGGTATGGGAGATGATATGAATGATATGAAAAAATATGAATAAAAATAGGGGGAAAGAGTGCAAGAGTGCACTAAGGAGATCTCAATATGATAGTTGAGAAAAATCAATGAAAACAATGATATATGATGCATGATCTATAACAATAATGATAATGAAGATAAGAAGATTAATGAAGGGAAGATAAGATAAAAAAATCTTTTTTTGTGGTTCCTTGGCTTGAATGCTCGATGGGGAGAAAGGCTTCAAAGGATGAAGCTTGATGTGAAGAAGCCTTCCCTTAGCCAAGCACCTTCGGTTCCTGTAAAAAGAAAAGAAGACAACAGAAGAAAAAAGAAGAAACAGAAGAAGAAGAAGAAGAATAAGAAGAAGCAGGAGGATACGGAAGAAGAAGAAGAAGAATAAGAAGAAGAAGCAGAAACAGAAGGAGACACGTAGAAGACAGAAGAAAAAGGGGAAAGAAAAAAAGAAGAACGCAGGGGAGAATAAAAATTATCGGAACCAACCCCTTAACAGAGGCGAGAGCCTCTATTAATAGGTTAGAAAAAGGTGATAAGAAGGGAAGAGATTAAAGGAGGAAAGGATAAGAACGGGCAAGAGCCCAACTGGGGAAAGATAAGAACGGGTAATGACCAAACAAAGTAGGACTCTTGGGGGAAAGGCTGCGTTCGTCCGGGGCACAAAAGTGAAACACGCCCTTGGTCAGGGCGTCAATTCAAAAATGGACGACCTACCAGAGGGCGTTTCTTTAAAACACGCCCTGCACAAGGGCGTTTCTTTCAAAACCAATTTTAGAAATAAAAACTCCCCATATTTGAAAAATATAAAACACGCCGTAATCAAAGCCATTTTTTAAAAAAGCGCCCCTTGGAAGGGCGTTAATTTCAAGAGCTCAAATGGGGAAATCGGTCAAACCAAAAGAATTAACGCCCTGAGGAGAGGTCGTCCTTTCTTTAAGAAACGCCCTAGGTTAAGTCATGTTTTGAAGAAAACACGCCCTTACCCAGGTCGTGAATTTAGAAAATTCATAAAATAGATAAAATGGGGGAGAAATAGATAAAATGGGAGAAAACGCCCTAGACAAGGTCGTGTTTAAAAAAAACACGCCCCTGATGAGGGCGTGAATTCAAAAAAAAAAATAGAGATAAATGCCCAGAAAATTCAAAAAAATAGGAAAAAGGAGATAAATGGGGAAAAATAGGAGAAATTCAAGAAAAGTGGGAAAACCACTCAAATAAGCTGATTTGAGGGTCAAATGGGGCATCGCAGAGCGATATGAAATATACTCAAAATAATGTCAATTTTGGCGTGTCTACAACGAGGTGTGACTGACCAAAGGCATGGATGGAGGAGTAAATTCCACAGTGCTGTCCACCTCCGCCCACAAATCAGCGTCCACCGCGGCCGAAGAGGATGGAAGAGCAAGAGCCAAGACGCCTGGCCGGCGTAGCTCGACAGAAGACTCCTGGCCAACCACTGCTAAGGAAATGGCTGAGGTCATTGCCGAAGCATCTGGCGCTGCTATCATCCGCTGCTCTCCTGCCTCCTCTTCCCCTGCCCGGCCCGCCTCTGCTGCTAGTTCAACCGGCAGGGGTGCAGGTACCGCTACTCCGGCCGAAGGAGGGGCTTCGAGTAAAGCCGGACTCGGCGCCATCACCCACGGACTTTTCCCTCGCGTGTGGGATCCCTCCAGATGTGCGCGGAGCCCAGCAAATATTCGCTTCAGGAGCGGGTCCTCCATTTGAGCCGGGAGCTTCGAGAAGGGCGGAAGTGGAACTATCAGCCGGGGCAGGCGTCCCGCCTCCACGAGCACTGCAAGGCTCTCCGCCCCCGATTCCGTGACCAAAGCCAATCCCTCCACCGCTAGGGGGCCAATACTCGGCCTCCGTTTGGCGACAGCCTTCCGGGCACGGCCGAGCGTCTTCCCTGCCATTGTCACCGCCTGACCATATAGAGTATGGTTAGCCACCCGCTGCCGGGAGCAGATCGCGCAAAGTCAAAAGGCAGGAGGAATCGGAAGACCCACACTCTTACCTCGACCACCGGGACGAGGCTGCCTTCGGGCGCAATTTCCCCCTCCTCCAGAGGCTCGTCTGCTGTCTCGGTAGTACTCGCAGCCTCTACGGACGCCTCCTGTTGAAGGGCGTCGAATAAAAGGGCTAGCCTACCCATGCCCACATCAACCTCCACCCGGCAGTCGACCGGCGCAACTGGAGCGGCCTTTTCCGCAACCCCCGGCTGGGTAAGCTCCTGAAAATCTGAGGACAACAAGAACGAGATCATTAGCCCACTATAAAAAAAGGGGGGGGGGGAGCCGGCCCAAGCAAGCTCACACTTACAGCAGTCTTCCCCATAAAGCTCGGGGAGCCAGCAAGTAAGGGGGCCCCGAAGACCGGCTCGGGCGGCTCCGATGCCCCGGACACGCCCTTGTCAGGAGCCGCTTCATTGGAGGAGTAATTGTAGTCTACCTCTTCGCCCGACGATGACTCGACCGCCGCAGGCTCTCCCCTTGCCGGCAAAGGGGCCTCCACTTCGAGGTCAATGGCCGGCGCACCCTCCCTCAAGCTAGATGAGGTCGGTACGCCGGACTTCAGCCTCCTCCTCACATATAGTCGCGTCATCGGGAGTTGCAGGTGGGGCCCGAATAGCCCAGCGACTGCCCCTGCTGTGCCTATCACGCAGAAGAAAACACGGGTTATATCAAACCCAATCGGCTCCCAAAGGATGAAAGAAGTCAATTAGGCCAACAAAGGCAAATACCCCCTTCAGCTGCTGCAACAGGAGGTGGCTCGCGGATGGCCTCTTTGATGGGCGACGCGGCCTCGGGGACCACTGCCTCGGGGATCGCGGCCTCGCTCTCGCTCGGGGTCAGCATAGGCGTCGGTTCCTCCGTGCCGCCTATAAGAAGAAGCGTATTGTTGCCGTGCGCTCATCCAAGGATGGCCCAGGAGACAAATCAATCCCGGGTGACGTCGACGACCGTTGAACCCTGCCGGCATGGTGACTTGGCTCAGTCCGAGTGACCTCGAATTCTTCAAAGGATAAAATGAGGGGCGCCGAAGGGGCTATCCCCGGGACCGGGGATTCCTCGGCCCGCCTTGGCTTCGTTGCTTGCCGCCCGGCCGCCTTGGCAGCAGCCAATGCCTTTTTAACAGGCGACTTGGCTGGGGACCTTCCCTTGGCCTGCGGTAAGGGAGCCGGAGCCGCCGCCAAAGTCGCCTTCGCTATGACCGCGGTTTCACCCATGTCAGGGGCAGGCGCGGGAACTGGCTCCCCCGCGTCAGGAATAGATGTGGGCACGGGCTCTTCCACAGGGGCTGAGACAAAAGAAATATTCAGATGTCAGGGCTTTGCTTCAAAATGAAAATACAAAAAAGGAGAAAGACTTAAAAGACATGCTGATGGTCGAGGGTACTGACCGGCAGGTTGGCCTGGCTCGGGTCGGGCGACTTCGAACTCCTCAAAAGATGGGACCCGTGGCGCCGGAGGAATGGCGATCGGGGCCCTAGCCGCCTCTGTTTTTCTCCGCTTTGTGTCCCGCTGCTTAGCTGCCTTCGCGGCATCCACTGCCTTCTTCACAGGCGATTTTGCCCGGGGCCTCTTCGCTGCCTTGGGCAGAGGAGCCGTAGTCGGAGCCGACAGTGCGGCTTTGAAGTAGACGGGCTTCTGGATGAATCGAAGAAGATTGCGGTATGTCGCCATCTGGGTGCTATCGGGATGGTCTGGTAGGAAGAATAAATACATATACACACATGGTTAGCACCCGATAAATCTGCCAAGGACACGACCACGAGAATAGAAGAAGTGGGAAAGGTTAAATACCGTGAGGACCGGTGTATAACCGAAGTGTTATCGGCCAGTAGCTCAGGGACGGCTCCTTGTCCCGACGTGCCGCCTCTCGGACTAGCCAGCATACGTCCTCGACCTTCTGGCACCGGTCTGTGAGGCTACCCAAATCTGCGTGCTTCTTCGAGGAGAGGTGGCAGAAAAGATTGAAGTGGTCTATGCCCCACCCGTCGACATAATAATACGGGATGTGCAGGCCCTTGCCCAGGATGGCGACCGTCTGATCTTCGATCTTCAGCCCATTCACCCGCAGCAGAACATACAGCCATG
Source organism: Amorphophallus konjac (assembly GCA_022559845.1). Classification (NCBI taxonomy): domain Eukaryota; kingdom Viridiplantae; phylum Streptophyta; class Magnoliopsida; order Alismatales; family Araceae; genus Amorphophallus; species Amorphophallus konjac. The sequence continues at coordinate 380,690,496 of CM040123.1, forward strand.
TGGTGTCCTTATAATTCTCTGGCTTCCTCTCCTCCCGCCTCATAAATGTGCGGTATGGGCAGATCAGGTCCCTCTCTGGATGCCAGCTCTTTGCGGGGGTGCCCTCCTCCTCCATGGGGAGCGGGTAATTAATGTGCTCCAGACGATCACTCCCTATCCGGCAAAGATCCCGCAATGTCTTCTTATAGTCATCCTTCGCCACCGGAGGCAACTCCACTTTCGGCGTCGGCCTCGCTTCCCGGGCTTCCCGACGAGCAGCCATATATGCCGCTACCTCTCTCTCCTGCTTGTTCTTGAGCCGAAGAAGATGATCTGGCTCGATGTCAAGCACCGGCACCGCCTGTCTGCTGAGGAACCTCCTCTCAGCCCCATCCCAGCAGTCGGTCTTATGCAACCGATAGAAGGCCGTCCGGGCGTTCCACCACTTTATGTAGTCTTGGGTCACTCAGGGAATGCGACCCGGGGCCGGCACCCTGAAAGAGGCAGTGTCCGCCAGGTGGAAAAAGTCCCACCAGCTCTTAGCATGTTCAGCAACTGAACTCCCCCGGATGTTCCGCGAAGGCAGGTCGAACTGTGCATGATAAACAGGGATATGCTGGTCATACCCGAAGTTGCGACCAAACCGGAAGGGATAATACGGTTCCAACAGCACATTATCCCCCTTCCTAAACACCAACACGCTTGGGCGAATGGATAGCGCCCAGTCCCTCAGCTCCGGTTCCAGCAGCGGGCGGACCACATTCTCTTGGCTGATGGGGTGGACGTACTTCTCCACCTGATCGTCCTTGCACTCCCTCTTATTGTTCACCAGAGGGCTAGAGTGCGCGGCCAACGTCCAGAAATGAATAGTGCCGGCCGCATCCCGGGGAACCGTTGTCAACCGGCCCCGAATATCAAACATCCACATGGAGGTAGAAGCTGGCTCTGCACTGGCAAACTCCAGCATCCTCGGCATTAGTCCCCAATCCTGGAGAGCTCGCGGGGTGAACTCGGGGAACAACGAGCAAACCCACGCGTTAAAGAAATGTAGTGGGCACACATACCGGGCCTGCCTCAGAAACTGATGGGTGCTGATGTCTCCCAGGGCCTTGTAAATCAAGCAGAGGGTCGCCGGGCACAAGGAAAGCTTGACGCCCCACGCCATCTGAGATGATGGGTAGATGGCATCTGGCCGAATAACCGTCTCATCCCCATACGGCATGGTAAACGAACATAGCCAGTACGTGAGATAGGCGGCGCAGTGAGTTAGCGGGTCGACACCCATCGGATTAGGCCCGTTCTGACGCCCCTTGGAGGGGATCTTCACACCAAGCTTGGGCTTCGCACGCTTCTTGCGAGCAACAGCGGTGCCGACGCGGGGAAACTCTTCATATTGCTTCAGCCTGTCATAGAAGTATTCCAACCACAGGGCCATGCGCACCCTCTTTCTATCCCCACGGGCGGGCTGCCTCCCACCATGTGACAGGTGATATATTTCTCGGTACGCCTTCATGAGATACCGGTAAAAATACCCGAGAGAATAATAGCCATCCCCGTTGGTTTCGTCCTTGATCAAGTCGGGGAGGCACACTTCTTCATAAGGCTCCCCGTCAATGGGCAAGCCGCTCAACTGGCTGAGACTCCACAGGTCCAGGGAAGTCTCGCCCTCCGCCGTGTAGAAAGTGTTGGTCTCCGCGCTGAACACTTCTGTCATGCCACAACAGAGGCCCTTGGAGATGGGATAGCCATACCGAGAGGCGTATACACTGTGATAAATGCCAACCCGGACCAGCAATGGAGCATAGTTGAATAGTGCATATTCAGTGAACTCCACTGCCCCTTCCTGAAAACTTTGGGCGTCTTGAAGCTTCAGCTCCCCAAACCAGCCCAGTGATAATTCATACTTGAACCTTATGGCCAAGCAGTCCAATATAAATGGCTCCTCCCTATAGCCCCATTTAAGGGGAGCCAAGAACAAGCCGAAGCGGGGCGTCTCACTGTGCACCTTGCCGGTAGACATATCCCATTTGGCCGGAATGAACTGAGGCGCTCGCACCAGTTTGTCTTCGGCTGGAAGCACTCCTTCAATCCCCAAGATGGGCTTCCACTCCCGGGCTTCTCCCACCAGATACATCGGAATGCTCCTGGGGACGCTGTACAATAGACTGTCCCGGGCATGCAGGATGGCCCGCTCGACGACCTTTATCGTGCGGAAGTCTCGCCCATCTCGGGAGCGCAGATGCTTCAGGAATCGAATGAGGTGCCTATCCTTCGGGAAGTCCTTCCTGTACTCCCCGGTGGCCCGATCAAATGTGAAGCCGCTCTCAACTCTGACAAGCCGGCTGAAGTCCATGCTCTCACCGTCGGACCCCGATGACTCCGCCAAGGCAGCTATTTCTGCATGTTCACGGTCCAGGTCCTCCACATTGAGCCACGTGACCGCTGGCACGGGACCCCGCGGAATGAGGTCGGCACCGACAGCAGCGGCAGGGGCAGAAGAACCACTTGGGGCGGCCATTTATCTGCAAAGATACACAAATCAAAAATCAGAATAAGCCGCACGCAAAACGAAATGAAAGACTATAAAGAGGCTTCACTACGGGTCAAATGAATAAGATATTGCCAATTTCTGACGAAATTTCGACAGAGTTTCCCCTAGGCCAGAGGCGTAAGGGAAAACACGGGTGCGCGCCCACAAGGAGTGACGGCCCCAACAAAGTCATGGTGGGCCCCGAAAGGCAACACCAGAAGTCCGCCTATCGAAGAAGTCCTCTTCCCCAGTTAAAAGTCTCCTGGTCTTCTGGCCGGTACACTCCCTCCTGGAGGCTCCTCACCGGTACACTGCCCAGTGCCTTCCCCGGCACACCCTGCAACGGCCCTCACCGGTACGCCCTGAGTGCCCTTCCCCGGCACACCCGCGAAGGGTACTCCCCGGTACACTCCTGGCAGCTTCCCCGGCACGCCCTGGAGTGGCTCCTCGCCGGCACACTCCCCTGGGGTGTCCTCCCCGGCACACCCAGCAGAAGCTTCACCGGCACACCCCGTGGTGCCTTCCCCGGCACACCCAAGGGGGCTTCACCGGCACGCCCTAGAGGCCTTCCCCGATACACTCCACGGTGCCTTCCCCGGCACAGCCGCGGCCTCCTCCCCGGCACACCCAGTAGAAGCTTCACCGGCACACCCCGTGGTGCCTTCCCCGGCACACCCAAGGGGGCTTCACTGGCACGCCCTAGAGGCCTTCTCCGATACACTCCACGGTGCCTTCCCCGGCACAGCCGCGGCCTCCTTCCCCGACACACCCCCGAAGTCTATCCCGGCACACCTCTACCCCTCGCTCACGGCACACCCTATGCCCCCGTAACCCGACGCGCTCGGCGTCCTCATCCACGCCACGCCCGATCGGCGACCTCCCACGACGTCGGGAGAAGGAGGGGAATAGAGGAAGAAGATGGAGGAGAGACGAAGAAGGAGAAGAGAAGGGGAAAGGAACGGCGGGAGCCTAGGGCTTCGCCATGTCCGAACGGCAAGGAAGAGACGAAGGAGACCAAGAAAAGGGGAAGAAAAGAGGGAAAGGAAGAAGAGGGAAGAGGGAGAAGAAGGAAGGAAAGGGGGGGGCTCCACGGCCGCCTCCTCACCACGACGACGACGGTGGCGGAGTGAACGCCCGGCGCCAGAGGAGGTGGAGAAGAGAAGAAAGAGGGAGGTCGGGGGTGCCTCGCCCGTTCGTCCACCGAAGAGGGAGAAAGAGAGAGGGAAGAGGAAGTGTTTGAAAGGGGGGGTGGCCCGTTCGAGCCACCCCGCCCCTTTATATATGGGGCAAGCAAAGAGAAAAAAAAAGTATAATAAGAAAAAAGAAGGGAAAAAAAGGGGGGGAGAACAAAAAAGGAAAAAAGGGGAAGAAGGTAGGCAAAGGAAATAAAAAGCGAGAAGAGAGAAGTGGGGGAAATGAAATAAAAGGCAAAAAAGGAAGAAAGGAGAAGAAAGAGGGGAAAATGAAAGAGGGAAAAGAAAAGGAAGAGAGGAAGATAAAAAGGGGATGAAGAAGAAGAAAAAAGGAATAAAAGGAGAAAATAAAAGAAGGAGAAACAAAACATATCTATATATATATATATATATATATATATATATATATATATATATATATATATATATATATATATATATATATATATATATATATATATACATATGTAAGTATTTACATACGCATCTGCTCATATATGTGGAGGGGTGAGTCAACAACCTGCAATAATAAGTGTCTCCGGGGAAACATTCCATCCCCACAATCCTATACGAATGAGCGTCCTCACAGGCGAAGACAACTCTACCCCTGTAACCCCCGTCCGCAACGCGCTCATGACACCACTACCCCGCCAACAAGCAAGTCCTTCCCCGGCACGTAGCTGCGTGCCTCAGCTACCTCCCATCATACAAAATCGCCATCACAGGCCTTATGCCCGAATCGGCAGAATCTCTATCCTTGCGTTGGCATTAGTCCCTTGCCAACGAATAAGTCCCTTTCTGGCGCAAGGCCTCGTGCCCTAGCCACTCACTCCGCACAATATTGCCCTTACGGACCTTACGTCCGAATTGGCACAAATTCTCCCGTTGCGCTGGCATTTTCTTCTTGCCAACGAGTAAGCCTTACCTTCTGACGCAAGGCTTCATGCCCTAGCCGACACTCGCGTATCACTCGATAGTTAAAAAAGGGGAAGAAAAGAAAATGGGGTTAAAAATAGAGATACCCCGCCGGACTTGCCCCTACACGGGGACAAGGGTAAAAATGGCAACAACCCGGCTGTGGCAAAAACCCGACAGGGCGCTACAGGCAAAATCGGGTACCCTGCCACGTGAAAACCCGAGAGGGCGCGTGGGCAAAAGCTAGAGGGGGCCGGTACCGGCGAAAATCCGAAAGGGCGCTTGTATCGGTAACGTGGTTCAAAAAAGGGAGAGAGAAAGAAAAGGGACAAAGAGACCAACAAACCAGGTCAGTTCCCGACACTATGTTGGCACTGACGAAGAGACCCAAAGATCAACCAACCAGGTCAGCTCCCGGCACCCTATCGACGCTGACGAAGAGACAAAGAGAACAATAAACCAGGTCAGCTCCCGACACCCTGTCGGCACTGACGAAGAGACCAAGAGAACAATAAACCAGGTCAGCTCCCGACACCCTATCGGCGCTGATGACGAGACAAAGAGAACAACAAACCGGGTCAGCTCCCGACACCCTGTCGGCACTGACGAAGAGACAAAGAGAACAACAAATCAGGTCAGCTCCCGACACCCTGTCGGCACTGACGAAGAGACCAAGAGACAACAAACCAGGTCAGCTCCCGGCATCCTGTCGGTACTGACGAAGAGACAAAGAGATCAACAAACCAGGTCAGCCCCCGACTCCCCGTCGGCACTGACGAAGAGACAAAGAGATCAACAAGCCAGGTCAGCCCCCGACACCCTGTCAGTGCTGATGAAGAAACGAAGAGACCAATATGCTGCTTCAGCCCCCGACACCCCGTCGGTGCTAATGAAGAAACGAAGAGACCAATATGCTGCTTCAGCCCCCGACACCCCGTCGGTGCTGATGAAGAAACAAAGAGACCAAGACGCTGCTTCAGTTCCCGGCACCCCGTCGGCACTGATGAAGAGACCAACGTACTACTTCAGTTCCCGGCACCCCGTCGGCACTGATGAAGAGACCAACATACCAGGTCAGTTCCCGACACCATGTCGACACTGACAAAGAGACCAAGAGAACAACAAACCAGGTCATTTCCCGACGCCCTGTCGGTACTGACGAAGAGACCAAGAGAACAACAAACCAGGTCATCTCCCGACACCCAGTCGGCACTGACGAAAAGACAAGGAGATCAACAAACCAGGTCAGCTCCCGACGCCCCATCGGCACTGACGAAGAGGCTAAGAGACAACAAACCAGGTCAGCTCCCGACGCCCTGTCGGCGCTGACGAAGAGACCAAGAGACAGCAAACCCGGTCAGTTCCTGACACCCCGTCGGCACTGACGAAGAAAGGAAGAGACCAACATATCAGCTCCCGGCACCCTGTTAGGCGCTGATGAAGAGAAGGAGAGATTAACAAACCATGTCAGCTCCCGATGCCTTGCCGACACTGACGAAGAGAAGAAGAGACCAACATGCTACAGCAGCTCCTGACACATTGTCGGTATTAATGATGAAGAGACAAAGAAATCAGCACGCTATGCCATCATACAACACCCCGTCGGCATCGACGAAGAGAAAAGAGACAAATACACCCACGGGCACCATCCGGCTCATCCTTCGCCTGCGCTACCCGTGGGTGGGGGGCATTTGTGGACACCAAAATTTGCACACCCAGATACCCTGCTCGGCCCAGCACTAACAACGACACCGAGTAAAGAAGTCCCGGTGAGACCGGTCACCCGGACTCCCCAAATATGCATACTGCCATGAAGCCGTCTCCAGGAGTCACGATAGTGAAGAGAAGTCAATCGCAAAGAGTCCCTCAATCCATGGGCCTCGAAGGAAATCGAATGGGCCACAACTCGTGCTCACAATGGGCTCAAAAATGCCCTAGAGCTCTTCAGCGGCACAGCCCTTTGGGCTTCAGCGGCACACCCCTTTGGGCTTCAGCAGCACAGCCCGTTTGGGGCTTCAGCGGTATCCCCTTTGGGCTTCACCGGCACGCCCAGTTGGGTGTTCAGCGGCACACCCCCTTGGGTGTTCAGCGGCATAGCCCTTTGGACTTCAGCGGCACAGCCCTTTGGGCTTCAGCGGCACACCCCTTTGGGCTTCAGCGGCACAGCCCGTTTGGGGCTTCAGCGGTACGCCCGTTGGGCTTCACCGGCAAGCCCCCTTGGGTGTTCAGCGGCACACCCCCTTGGGTGTTCAGCGGCACAGCCCTTTGGACTTCAGCGGCACAGCCCGTTTGGGGCTTCAGCGGTACGCCCTTTGGGCTTCACCGGCACGCCCCCTTGGGTGTTCAGCGGCACACCCCCTTGGGTGTTCAGCGGCACAGCCCTTTGGGCTTCAGCGGCACAGCCCTTTGGGCTTCACCGGCACGCCCCAATGGGCCTCCAGCGGCACGCCCCTTTGGGCCCTCAGTGGCACGCCCTGTTGGGCCTTCGACGGCACGCCTTTTTGGTCCCCCTACGGCACGCTTGTGCAGCCCGCCAACGGCAGAGCGTGAAGGCTTTTTCAACGGTGGGGGACGACGTGAAGCCCATGCCCTACATATCCTTGGCGTGCAGTGAGCCGTCCGAGGTGTCAGCCGATCGTTGGGCCACACAGGCTACTCCACTGACAGCCAGGACAGGGGGAGTCAAACCCCATCATCACGAGTTGCTTCCCGCCTTCGACGGCCGCGCTCGAAGGCTCCCGCTGCTGGGAGTATAAATGACTCCCACTTCGACGAAAAGAAGGGCGTCCAAGAGGGAGGCAGAGCAACAGACAAACGGAAGAGACATAGGCAAGAGAGGAAGAGAAGAGAGAAGAGAAGAAGAAGGGCGCCGGCGTGAGTCTCCTCCGACGGCCACCGGGAAGAAGAGAGAGTAAGAGAGAAGGAGGGCTGAATGTAATGGGGGGGAGGTGTGGGAGAAGAAGGGTGGACGGTCATCCCCCACTTCAGCCCCAACACCTTCCCATCCGTGGTTTTCCCTGCTTTCCTCTCCCCTTTCTATCGTTCTGGGGTTTTCTTCCTTGCCCGCAGCCTTGGCTCAGGTGGGCCCGTCAATGTATATGGGGGAGGCTTAGTCCCTTTGTTTCCCATGAATGAGAAATCACCCTTCTTGGGTATTCCTGGTCATTTTCTATTGGTTTACTCCCGTCTTCATGTGGGCGCATTCCCTTTATCTCCCTTACGCCCCGGGTAAAGGGGAGATGCTGTCGAATTTTTGCCAGAAAATAACAACATGTTAAATAAGGCAAAAGGAGGCAACAAACGAACAGAATAATTAATGATGAAGCCTTCCAACTAATCAAGCCACTGCTGGTACCATGATAAGAACCGAACTGATCAACGCGACGACAGGCCGAACTTCCGACTTATGGCAGAGAGGCCGAACAGAACAAAACAACGGAGAAGTTTATATAAAACTGCATAAAGATTAAAATAAGAAGAAAAGAAAAGTCTTAAAATAAAGAATTGAAGACTGATTGAACCTCCACCATCACGCCCTGATTTGCCCTTCAACAGTGCACTCTAATCATCTTTCAGTGGCATGCTCATCCAATCCCTTCGCCGGCACACTCCTCCCAGCCTTCAGCGGCACGCTTCAAAGCCTCTTCTCCGGCACACTACCTCTATCCTTCAACACCTGATGCGGGACGAGACCACGGACACGACAAGCTCGCGATCGTCCCTTAACGAGGGAAGCGTCGGATGTGCGCGGTTGAGAAACCGGCTGGGAGCTAGGGTGGTCGGCTCTCACTTGTGCCCGGATCGGGTCACGGGACGGCTTCGCTCTCTCTCGCAGCAGTGATATTATAAATTGAAAGCGGGCTAGGTATCCCTACATATGCTCTCTAGCAGCGGCATATAAAGCATATAAAGAATTGAGCTAATGCCAAGTGTAAGGGTGAAGGCGATACCTCCACGCTCTCGGCGTGGCGAAGATGGGACCCGGCCGGAACTCGTACCCCCGGGAACTTAATACATTATGGTTACAGCAATGCAACTAAGCCCACTCCACGCAGGGAGGTAAAGGGCGACACAAGCGGGCCCGGGAGGACCAGTTTCGGGTTGACGGGCGGTTCCGGGTGATGCTTCGGCTTCACGCGTACTCGTGTTAGTGGGGGCCCACGTGCTGACCGGAGGGGTCGTGTGGGGCCTGATGACTCCTCTGTTGTGGAGACACTTGGGAAGCGTTCCCCTGGGATGGCGAGCTGCTGGAACGACCACCGGACGCCGGGCGGCCCTCGGACGACGCTCGCGGGGAACTCGGCCACAAACCTGAACTTCTGTTTGCAGGCGCGCGACTTGGAGGAAACTGCTGCTGCGATCAGCCCCGTCGTCGGAACGCGACGAAATTAGAGCCGTTGGAAAGAGGACTCAAAATACTTCGACGTAGGGGTCTTCAGAAAAAATAATCAGATCTGTATTTCTGATTGTTGATTTTACAAGCTTGCTGAATCTGGCCAGAACTGCAGGGGCAGGTTCTGACTTCTCTGAAGATCGACGTTGACCGGGGAGAAGACCTCTGAATCTGGAAATGATTTCTTCAGCAAAGTTGAAGTCTCTGAGAGAGGAATCCGGGAATATTTTTGGTTTTTTGATTGGAGAAGAAATGGATTTTCTGGGATTTTTTACTAGACCTGGGTCGGATCTGGGAAACTGTGGGCAGACTGTTCTTGGGAACTTGGACGAAATTTGTAAAATACTTGGAGGGTGAACCAAAAATTAAGAAAATTCCTGGTGGTAGAGGGATGTGGACAGAACTCCCAGTAAATTTGGGCGACCCAAAGAAAATCAAAAGATGGTTCGAATGGGGTAAACTCAGAGCTGATGAACAGTAAACAGAACCAGGACAGATCTGGAACTTGGACTTGGACGAAAATCAAAAAATAGCTAAAGGATGAATTTTGATGTGATTTTTTTTGTGGGGATAAGGGTTCTAGAGGGGAACCAACCCTGAAATTTTGAGCTTCAGAAGATGAAGGGAGTGATAGCAGGAATTCGGAGAAGAAGGATCTGTCCTGAGTGGACAGAACACCGAAACCGTTGGCAACGACGCGTCGGCGGCGAGACGATGGCGGCGGCGATCACCGGAGTTGCTTCAGATGCTGGAGGGGATCAAGGGGGAAGGGATTACACTCTAGAAAGGGGGAGGAGGTGGAGGAACCAGGGAGAGAGAGGGGAGGGGTGCAAATCTCAATTGGGGGCAAATGCCTTTTTTTCCTTCATTAATTCCTTCAATATGAAAAATACAACCTTATATAGGATGCCAACCAAACTCAACCTCAACCCTTGGATCTAGGGGTTTGGATTGAAGGGCTGGGATACAATGTGAATCACACATTTAATACATTAGTTTAATCTAATTTGACCATACTTATTCAACCTTGGACTAGATCCATTCAAACACCACCTAACAAGCCTAATAAGGCCAAAAGAGGGGGCGCCCCATTCATGGGCCTCTCTTGGGCCTAGGCTGGTCAAGGCCATGCAACCCAATCCACAACCATGCTAGACCATGGTTCTCCATCTAGTTGGCCCATGAGAGGAGTGGACCCAATTGGGCCTTAAGTGCTCTTATGGTCCATTAACAACCTAATGACCCAATATGGCATAAGCTCCCTAATGGACTCTACTAATGGCAACCTAGCCTTGGACTTGACATAACAAATGGCCCATTGGCTTGATATAAGCCTTACAAGAAGCTCAAAAGAAAGAAATTACACAATTACAATCTTATACAAGCCATAACACACAAATACACTTCACCCGTGTATGGAAATCGCCTTTGATGCCCCATCAATTCTCCCCGGGTGGGAGGAACTCGACCCCGTCGAGTAGGGGTATGGCTGCTCCGGTCCTCCGGCAGATCCGTCACCGTGCTAAGTAGCGCGGGTATGCTCCACTCCAAGTGATCGGCACCTGCTCATTCCATATATACTCGATATGCGCACTGCTATGGCTAAAGGTGGTCACTCCGAAGGGGCACTCTCAAAGGAAGGAGACAGCTCGAAGACTCACTAGGAATCACCGCTGAGTCCCTATAGGTGACTGATCCGGATATAGAAGTAAAACCGATCCCATACTCATCAAGTGAGTCCACTCGCCTCTTACTCGTAAGAGACCGACAACGAGCTTGCACAAGACACATGCAGACTCACCATGCACAGACACACGAATGCAAACCACGCAAACAATCGACTCAAAATCACCACACAAACAAACCACACAAAGAAAGCACACTGACTCATGCACGACTCTAGACTAAGGTGGTAGCATCAAACCCACTAGGTGGCGACATCCTGGGCGGCCGAAGGGTCGCCCAGCTCTTCCCCCATGGCATAGTATTCATCGGCCAGTGCCTCATCGGCCTCGTAATCGACATGCTCAAGCTCGGGAGGTGCGGATCCGCCAACACCTAAGGCTAGGGTGGTGCGAGCGGGACACTCACTAGCAATGTGGCCATACCCGTGACAGTGGAAACACTGTATTCGCGATCGACTACTCTCCCCGATAAGAGGGGCCTTACCCTTATCATCCCGCCGGGTAGGGGGTGTAGGCAACAATGGGGGAGGTGTAGGTGCCTTGGACAAGAGTGGAGGGGGTGCCGGTGCCAGAGGACGGGCTATAGGAGCTGGGGGACGGGCAAAGGGTGCCGGTGGTTGGGATGGAAATAGATCCCGGGGTGGAGGAGGGCGAGGCCGTGGAGCGAAGTGCTCCTGACGGGTGGGCTCCTGAGGTCGAGCCATGGGAGGCCGCTGATGTGGGCCTATAGAGTGACGGGGCTCGGTACTACGGAGAGGGGTGGGGCCCAACCGATGGCTAGACTCGAACTCTCCCTCAAATTGCTCCATCTCGAGAGCAACCTGGTATGCCTCTTCCAACGTCTTGGCATTGCGGCGGAAAAGCTCATACTGGTAGTGTGGCCGCAAACCACGTCGAAAGCGGGACACGGGCATGGTACTCTCCTCCGTGACACCACATCGTAGAAAGTACTCATCAAACTCCGCGATGTATTCGGAGACGGACCGGTCTCCCTGGCTAAGACTTTGCCATCTATCGATGAGTCGCTGGCGGTATGTGGGAGGAAGGTACTTTTGCCGAAGTTTATTCTTCATCTCGGCCCATGTGTCGATCGGGGGTTCTAGCCGCTGAAGTAGCAGGCTCTCCACATTCTTCCAATAAGTTTGTGCCTGCCCCATAAGTTTCATGGTGGCAAATCGGACCCTTCGACGCTCCGACATATCATACCATTCAAAATAACGGTCCATGCCAAACTCCCAATCTAGGTAGACTTTCGGATCCAAAGACCCGTAAAAAGCGGGAGGATCCGCTCGCACGGTCTTAAGGACCCGATCATCATCCTCATCTCGTTGTGGCTGAAAACCACGACGGCGTTGACCATACCCCTCGTAGGCATTGTCGGACCCATAGTCCTCGAGACCAAGGTCACGGTGTGGTAGTTGGGGAACCCGAGGAGGGGCGGGTGGAGGAACCAGTGGTGGCTGGTTTTGGGCCGCGGGAGCGGCCTGGACTTGGGCCATGGGAGCGGGTTGGACTTGGGCCCCCGCGGGAGGAGGTGCGGGTGGACCTTGGGCTGCCCCAGGAGGGTCCCCGTGTGACATCCTATCTAACCGCCCAACGAGGTCTTGGACCGACCTATCGGAGTTCTCCATGCGTCCCTCCATGGCCCTAAGGCGACCATCCATATTCTCGGAGAAGGTCCGAAAGTTAGCATCGGATTGGTCCAACCTAGCCATAATGGCCATCATCGCCTCTTGTAGGGAGTGGAAGTCTCCCGAGGTATCCCGTGGGTTGGCCATAGGTGGGGGTGGGGGTGAGTACTGAGTACCCCGACGAGTGGGCATGCAAACACACCGACTAGAAGACACCGACTAAAGCAAAACACACTAATGCAAAATGATGCACCTAGACTTAACCAAAACTCGGTACGCGGCGGAGACAATCGACCCGAAGGTCACTCGCACAAGTGTGCGGCCTTCCCGATAGGCGTAACCTAACGGTCGGACAACACCTTTTTATATACCGAGTAAAGGGATGTATGCGACCCAAAAACGACTCTTTTTGTTGTTTTGAAAATATGATGATCCTAGACTCGACTTAAACCGACTAATGACTAGACGTAAATGACACTCTTCTTTTTTTTTTTTTGACTTTAGACACCCTAGACTCAACTCGCTCTGATACCAAATTGATGCGGGACGGGACCACGGACACGACAAGCTCGCGATCGTCCCTTAACGAGGGAAGCGTCGGATGTGCGCGGTTGAGAAACCGGCATGGAGCTAGGGTGGTCGGCTCTCACTTGTGCCCGGATCGGGTCACGGGACGGCTTCGCTCTCTCTCGCAGCAGTGATATTATAAATTGAAAGCGGGCTAGGTATCCCTACACATGCTCTCTAGCAGCGGCATATAAAGCATATAAAGAATTGAGCTAATGCCAAGTGTAAGGGTGAAGGCGATACCTCCACGCTCTCGGCGTGGCGAAGATGGGACCCGGCCGGAACTCGTACCCCCGGGAACTTAATACATTATGGTTACAGCAATGCAACTAAGCCCACTCCACGCAGGGAGGTAAAGGGCGACACAAGCGGGCCCGGGAGGACCAGTTTCGGGTTGACGGGCGGTTCCGGGTGATGCTTCGGCTTCACGCGTACTCGTGTTAGTGGGGGCCCACGTGCTGACCGGAGGGGTCGTGTGGGGCCTGATGACTCCTCTGTTGTGGAGACACTTGGGAAGCGTTCCCCTGGGATGGCGAGCTGCTGGAACGACCACCGGACGCCGGGCGGCCCTCGGACGACGCTCGCGGGGAACTCGGCCACAAACCTGAACTTCTGTTTGCAGGCGCGCGACTTGGAGGAAACTGCTGCTGCGATCAGCCCCGTCGTCGGAACGCGACGAAATTAGAGCCGTTGGAAAGAGGACTCAAAATACTTCGACGTAGGGGTCTTCAGAAAAAATAATCAGCTCTGTATTTCTGATTGTGAATTTACAAGCTTGCTGGAATCTGGCCAGAACTGCAGGGGCAGGTTCTGACTTCTCTGAAGATCGACGTTGACCGGGGAGAAGACCTCTGAATCTGGCAATGATTTCTTCAGCAAAGTTGAAGGTCTCTGAGAGAGGAATCCGGGAATATTTTTGGTTTTTTGATTGGAGAAGAAATGGATTTTCTGGGATTTTTTACTAGACCTGGGTCGGATCTGGGAAACTGTGGGCAGACTGTTCTTGGGAACTTGGACGAAATTTGTAAAATACTTGGAGGGTGAACCAAAAATTAAGAAAATTCCTGGTGGTAGAGGGATGTGGACAGAACTCCCAGTAAATTTGGGCGACCCAAAAAAATAAAAGATGGTTCGAATGGGGTAAACTCAGAGCTGATGAACAGTAACAGAACCAGGACAGATCTGGAACTTGGACTTGGACGAAAATCAAAAAATAGCTAAAGGATGAATTTTGACGTGATTTTTTTTGTGGGGATAAGGGTTCTAGAGGGGAACCAACCCTGAAATTTTGAGCTTCAGAAGACGAAGGGAGTGATAGCAGGAATTCGGAGAAGAAGGATCTGTCCTGAGTGGACAGAACACCGAAACCGTTGGCAACGACGCGTCGGCGGCGAGTCGATGGCGGCGGCGATCACCGGAGTTGCTTCAGATGCTGGAGGGGATCAAGGGGGAAGGGATTACACTCTAGAAAGGGGAGAGGGGGTGGAGGAACCAGGGAGAGAGAGGGGAGGGGCGCAAATCTCACTTGGGGGCAAATGCCTTTTTTTCCTTCATTAATTCCTTCAATATGAAAAATACAACCTTATATAGGATGCCAACCAAACTCAACCTCAACCCTTGGATCTAGGGGTTTGGATTGAAGGGCTGGGATACAATGTGAATCACACATTTAATACATTAGTTTAATCTAATTTGACCATGCTTATTCAACCTTGGACTAGATCCATTCAAACACCACCTAATACACACCAACCATGCCTAATAAGGCCAAAAGAGGGGGCGCCCCATTCATGGGCCTCTTCTTGGGCCAAGTGTGGTTAAAGGCCATGTAACCAGCCCACCAACCATGCTAGACCCTTCCAACTTAGTTGGCCCATGAAGGAGTGTAACCCAATTTGGGCCTTAAGTGCATTAGTGACCCATTAACAACCTAATGACCCAATATGGCATAAGCTCCCTTATGGACTCTACTAATGGCAACCTAGCCTTGGACTTGACATAACAAATGGCCCATTGGCTTGATATAAGCCTTACAAGAGCCCAAAAGAAAGAAATTACACAATTACAATCTTATACAAGCCATAACACACAAATACACTTCACCCGTGTATGGAAATCGCCTTTGATGCCCCATCAATTCTCCCCGGGTGGGAGGAACTCGACCCCGTCGAGTAGGGGTATGGCTGCTCCGGTCCTCCGGCGGATCCGTCACCGTGCTAAGTAGCGCGGGTATGCTCCACTCCAAGTGATCGGCACCTGCTCATTCCATATATACTCGATATGCGCACTGCTATGGCTAAAGGTGGTCACTCCGAAGGGGCACTCTCAAAGGAAGGAAACAGCTCGAAGACTCACTAGGAATCACCGCTGAGTCCCTATAGGTGACTGATCCGGATATAGAAGTAAAACCGATCCCATACTCATCAAGTGAGTCCACTCGCCTCTTACTCGTAAGAGACCGACAACGAGCTTGCACAAGACACATGCAGACTCACCATGCACAGACACACGAATGCAAACCACGCAAACAATCGACTCAAAATCACCACACAAACAAACCACACAAAGAAAGCACACTGACTCATGCACGACTCTAGACTAAGGTGGTAGCATCAAACCCACTAGGTGGCGACATCCTGGGCGGCCGAAGGGTCGCCCAGCTCTTCCCCCATGGCATAGTATTCATCGGCCAGTGCCTCATCGGCCTCGTAATCGACATGCTCAAGCTCGGGAGGTGCGGATCCGCCAACACCTAAGGCTAGGGTGGTGCGAGCGGGACACTCACTAGCAATGTGGCCATACCCGTGACAGTGGAAACACTGTATTCGCGATCGACTACTCTCCCCGATAAGAGGGGCCTTACCCTTATCATCCCGCCGGGTAGGGGGTGTAGGCAACAATGGGGGAGGTGTAGGTGCCTTGGACAAGAGTGGAGGGGGTGCCGGTGCCAGAGGACGGGCTATAGGAGCTGGGGGACGGGCAAAGGGTGCCGGTGGTTGGGATGGAAATAGATCCCGGGGTGGAGGAGGGCGAGGCCGTGGAGCGAAGTGCTCCTGACGGGTGGGCTCCTGAGGTCGAGCCATGGGAGGCCGCTGATGTGGGCCTATAGAGTGACGGGGCTCGGTACTACGGAGAGGGGTGGGGCCCAACCGATGGCTAGACTCGAACTCTCCCTCAAATTGCTCCATCTCGAGAGCAACCTGGTATGCCTCTTCCAACGTCTTGGCATTGCGGCGGAAAAGCTCATACTGGTAGTGTGGCCGCAAACCACGTCGAAAGCGGGACACGGGCATGGTACTCTCCTCCGTGACACCACATCGTAGAAAGTACTCATCAAACTCCGCGATGTATTCGGAGACGGACCGGTCTCCCTGGCTAAGACTTTGCCATCTATCGATGAGTCGCTGGCGGTATGTGGGAGGAAGGTACTTTTGCCGAAGTTTATTCTTCATCTCGGCCCATGTGTCGATCGGGGGTTCTAGCCGCTGAAGTAGCAGGCTCTCCACATTCTTCCAATAAGTTTGTGCCTGCCCCATAAGTTTCATGGTGGCAAATCGGACCCTTCGACGCTCCGACATATCATACCATTCAAAATAACGGTCCATGCCAAACTCCCAATCTAGGTAGACTTTCGGATCCAAAGACCCGTAAAAAGCGGGAGGATCCGCTCGCACGGTCTTAAGGACCCGATCATCATCCTCATCTCGTTGTGGCTGAAAACCACGACGGCGTTGACCATACCCCTCGTAGGCATTGTCGGACCCATAGTCCTCGAGACCAAGGTCACGGTGTGGTAGTTGGGGAACCCGAGGAGGGGCGGGTGGAGGAACCAGTGGTGGCTGGTTTTGGGCCGCGGGAGCGGCCTGGACTTGGGCCATGGGAGCGGGTTGGACTTGGGCCCCCGCGGGAGGAGGTGCGGGTGGACCTTGGGCTGCCCCAGGAGGGTCCCCGTGTGACATCCTATCTAACCGCCCAACGAGGTCTTGGACCGACCTATCGGAGTTCTCCATGCGTCCCTCCATGGCCCTAAGGCGACCATCCATATTCTCGGAGAAGGTCCGAAAGTTAGCATCGGATTGGTCCAACCTAGCCATAATGGCCATCATCGCCTCTTGTAGGGAGTGGAAGTCTCCCGAGGTATCCCGTGGGTTGGCCATAGGTGGGGGTGGGGGTGAGTACTGAGTACCCCGACGAGTGGGCATGCAAACACACCGACTAGAAGACACCGACTAAAGCAAAACACACTAATGCAAAATGATGCACCTAGACTTAACCAAAACTCGGTACGCGGCGGAGACAATCGACCCGAAGGTCACTCGCACAAGTGTGCGGCCTTCCCGATAGGCGTAACCTAACGGTCGGACAACACCTTTTTATATACCGAGTAAAGGGATGTATGCGACCCAAAAACGACTCTTTTTGTTGTTTTGAAAATATGATGATCCTAGACTCGACTTAAACCGACTAATGACTAGACGTAAATGACACTCTTCTTTTTCTTTTTTTTTGACTTTAGACACCCTAGACTCAAACTCGCTCTGATACCAAATTGATGCGGGACGGGACCACGGACACGACAAGCTCGCGATCGTCCCTTAACGAGGGAAGCGTCGGATGTGCGCGGTTGAGAAACCGGCATGGAGCTAGGGTGGTCGGCTCTCACTTGTGCCCGGATCGGGTCACGGGACGGCTTCGCTCTCTCTCGCAGCAGTGATATTATAAATTGAAAGCGGGCTAGGTATCCCTACACATGCTCTCTAGCAGCGGCATATAAAGCATATAAAGAATTGAGCTAATGCCAAGTGTAAGGGTGAAGGCGATACCTCCACGCTCTCGGCGTGGCGAAGATGGGACCCGGCCGGAACTCGTACCCCCGGGAACTTAATACATTATGGTTACAGCAATGCAACTAAGCCCACTCCACGCAGGGAGGTAAAGGGCGACACAAGCGGGCCCGGGAGGACCAGTTTCGGGTTGACGGGCGGTTCCGGGTGATGCTTCGGCTTCACGCGTACTCGTGTTAGTGGGGGCCCACGTGCTGACCGGAGGGGTCGTGTGGGGCCTGATGACTCCTCTGTTGTGGAGACACTTGGGAAGCGTTCCCCTGGGATGGCGAGCTGCTGGAACGACCACCGGACGCCGGGCGGCCCTCGGACGACGCTCGCGGGGAACTCGGCCACAAACCTGAACTTCTGTTTGCAGGCGCGCGACTTGGAGGAAACTGCTGCTGCGATCAGCCCCGTCGTCGGAACGCGACGAAATTAGAGCCGTTGGAAAGAGGACTCAAAATACTTCGACGTAGGGGTCTTCAGAAAAAATAATCAGATCTGTATTTCTGATTGTTGAATTTACAAGCTTGCTGAATCTGGCCAGAACTGCAGGGGCAGGTTCTGACTTCTCTGAAGATCAACATTGACCGGGGTGAAGACCTCTGAATCTGGCAATGATTTCTTCAGAAAAGTTGAAGGTCTCTGAGAGAGGAATCCGGGAATATTTTTGGTTTTTTGATTGGAGAAGAAATGGATTTTCTGGGATTTTTTACTAGACCTGGGTCGGATCTGGGAAACTATGGGCAGACTGTTCTTGGGAGCTTGGACGAAATTTGTAAAATACTTGGAGGGTGAACCAAAAATTAAGAAAATTCCTGGTGGTAGAGGGATGTGGACAGAACTCCCAGTAAATTTGGGTGTCCCAAAGAAAATAAAAGATGGTTCGAATGGGGTAAACTCAGAGCTGATGAACAGTGAACAGAACCAGGACAGATCTGGAACTTGGACTTGGACGAAAATCAAAAAATAGCTAAAGGATGAATTTTGACGTGATTTTTTTTGTGGGGATAAGGGTTCTAGAGGGGAACCAACCCTGAAATTTTGAGCTTCAGAAGACGAAGGGAGTGATAGCAGGAATTCGGAGAAGAAGGATCTGTCCTGAGTGGACAGAACACCGAAACCGTTGGCAACGACGCGTCGGCGGCGAGTCGATGGCGGCAGCGATCACTGGAGTTGTTTCAGATGCTGGAGGGGATCAAGGGGGAAGGGTTTACACTCTAGAAAGGGGAGAGGGGGTGGAGGAACCAGGGAGAGAGAGGGGAGGGGTGCAAATCTCCAAGGGGGCAAATGCCTTTTTTTCCTTCATTAATTCCTTCAATATGAAAAATACAACCTTATATAGGATGCCAACCAAACTCAACCTCAACCCTTGGATCTAGGGGTTTGGATTGAAGGGCTGGGATACAATGTGAATCACACATTAATACATTAGTTTAATCTAATTTGACCATGCTTATCACCTTGGACTAGATCCATTCAAACACCACCTAATACACACCAACCATGCCTAATAAGGCCAAAAGAGGGGGCGCCCCATTCATGGGCCTCTTCTTGGGCCAAGTGTGGTTAAAGGCCATGTAACCAGCCCACCAACCATGCTAGACCCTTCCAACTTAGTTGGCCCATGAAGGAGTGTAAC
Source organism: Amorphophallus konjac (assembly GCA_022559845.1). Lineage (NCBI taxonomy): Eukaryota > Viridiplantae > Streptophyta > Magnoliopsida > Alismatales > Araceae > Amorphophallus > Amorphophallus konjac. Next base: position 380,709,857 of record CM040123.1, read on the forward strand.
CCAATTTGGGCCTTAAGTGCATTAGTGACCCATTAACAACCTAATGACCCAATATGGCATAAGCTCCCTTATGGACTCTACTAATGGCAACCTAGCCTTGGACTTGACATAACAAATGGCCCATTGGCTTGATATAAGCCTTACAAAGAGCCCAAAAGAAAGAAATTACACAATTTCAATCTTATACAAGCCATAACACACAAATACACTTCACCCGTGTAATGAAATCGCCTTTGATGCCCCATCAACACCCCTTCATCAGTACACCTCTTCTGGCTCTCACCGTTGCACCCCTTTTTCAACCCAGCGGCACACTCCTCTAAACCCCTTTGAGCCTCCAGCGGTACACCCTTGTTGCCTCCCAGCGGTACGCCCTTTTAGCACCCAGCGCCACACCTCTTTCCCTCAGCGGTACGCCCTTGTTGCCTCCCAGCGGTACGCCCTCTTAGCACCCAGCGGCACACCTCTTTCCCTCAGTGGTACGCCCTTGTTGCCTCCCAGCGGTACGCCCTTTGAGCACCCAGCGGTACACTCTTTCCTTCAGCGGTACACCCTATTCCCTTCGCCGGCACACTGCATGTACATACATATATATATAGCATGATAAGGGCATTAACAATAGCAAATAAATTAATGAAAATTGTGCTAATTAAAGGACTCTGAATATGCAACATCAATAATGATTAAAGAGGTGGGAGGGGCAATAAAAATAATCAAAATAGTAATAATGATAATAATGATAATAATGAATAGAAGAAGAGAAATCATCCGGAGCAAATGCATAAAGAAGTAATAAGCAACAGAGAACAGAGATGCACATAATTAAGAGAATCCCAGATAAAAGATGCTAGGGTCCATACCGCAGCCCCATCTCTCCCCGGGACCCGGGGCAAAAGGAACAATAATGCCGCCCTCTCAGGCCGGGCTCGGATCTTGGGAATCATCCCGACATGGTCCGGTCCCGACCTAGCCTCGGGCTGACATCCCGACCGGATCGGATTTGTTTCTCGTCCCGGACGCCTTCCGAGTCATCATTGAAATTGCCGTGCGCTCGGCATATATTTGAACGGACTCGTCCCGATTTTCCCGTCGCGTTCCCATCACGGACCGGTGTCCGAACATGAAAAGGTCCGCGAGCGACCAACACGGCCGATGATTTGTGGTCTGAACACAACTCCCAGTGTGATCTGCCCCTATCTCTCTCTCTCGCAATTAGTATTATTCTTTTCGGCCGCAGGGCCCCTAATTTCGGCAATTAATCAAGGGTGTTCCCTCGTATGGGGGATGTAAATGACGTCGTGACCTTGATGGCGCGACGGGATTCGGTCCCGACACGAACCACACAACCATCTGACGTAGTCAGATCGAGCGCACCATGGGCTCTTCGGAGCCCGAATAAATTGTCACCTCGGTGACTGGCACGCCCACGCACTTAACAGACCAACGCCACCAGCCGAAATGAACCAACCAACGAGAAGTGCGTCCACACCCGGGCCCGCGCCAGAGCCTCGCCCGCCACGCGCCCTGGCCGCCCGCGCCTACGCCTGCGCTCGCTGCTGCGGACACTAAAAATTCCCACCCCATGTTTACAAGCAGAGGAATAAAGAAGAGAAGAAGAGAGAAGAGAAGATGAAAAGAAGAAAAGAAAAACACCCTGAAGTGCCCCAACGGCACACTCCCAGTTGCCCCCAGCGGCACGCTCCTGTGCCTCCAGCGGCACACCCAAACAAGCCCTTCAACGGCACACACTCGAACGAGCCCTTCCAACGGCATAGTCTTCATGCCCCCAGCGGCACACTCTTGTTGCCCTCTCAGCGGCACACTCCCAGTTGCCCCCAGCGGCACACACACACTAGTGCCTTCAACGGCACACCCCCAGGTGCTTTCAACAGCACAACCCCTGGTGCCTCCCAGCGACACACCCCTTTGTGCCTCTCAACGGCACACCCTGGTGCCCTTCAACGGCACACTTGTGCCCCCTTCCAGTGGCACACCCTCCTCAAGCTCGCCAGCGGCACACCGTCAATGCCCCTTCCAGCGGCACAGTCCTCCTGCCTTTCTAACGGCACGATGGTTGTGCCCTCCAGCAGCACAGTCTCTCTGCCCCTTCAGCGGCACACTCCCTCTTGCTTGCCCAGCGGTACAAGCCGACAGAAGACACAACGGTCACTGCGTGGGACCCTTGGCGCGTAGCTTGGCCACCTCGGAGCCAGCTAACACCTGCCACGGTGTCGCCCCCTGGTTCGAGCAGGCAGAGCCCTAACTGACAAGGACATGACCGGGGTCAACCTCGGACGAAATAGTCATCATGCGTCCCCCCCGTCAACGTGGCTGGACATATAAGAACCCCTCACGACGAAGAGAACGGTGTGCAAGAAGAGAGAAGAAAGAAAGGGAGAGTTCTCTCTGGCAAGTTGGCTCTCCACAGAGGCAGAACGAGGAAGGCAGAAGAGAAGAAGAGAAGAATAGGGAAAGTCCTGTTGTTCGACCACCACCGTCTGTGTGAAGAAAGAAGAGAAGAAGAGAAGAATAGGGAAAGGCATGCTGTTCGCCCACCACCGTCTGTGTGAAGAAAGAAGAGAAAGGGGGGTGAGTGAGAGAAGAGTCTAGCCTGGGAGGGGAGGAGCTAGTGCTCTGTCTCCCTCCCCCACTATGTATCATCCCTTTTTCCCTCTTCCCGTTTCGTTTCCTCTGTTTGCCATTGATGGGAATCGACACCGAGCCAGTACCTTTTCATATTACATTTATATCCTTTAGTTTATTTTTATATCCACGGGAAAGTATACGCGCAATTGTACGGCTTTATCGGCCAATGCGTCACTCACGTAGATTGTGTGGGTTTCTATGTAATTTGTCAATAGGACCAGCAAGGGGGCCCTCAACCCTTTCCCATTGGTCCATGTCATCTTGTGGGACTAGTCAACCATCCTAGGTGGACATCTAGAAGGTTGGACTAGTCATATTCCACATGGGTAGACAAGTGGCCCATTTTGTCCAAGGTAGGCCACCTACCATTCAACCACCCATTCAACTTCTACCTCTTGGTCAATAGGGCGCACCCCCCCTTGCATATTAAATTCTTTTTTTTTTGTGTTTGTGGCATGCAATCCTAGCCCTTGATTCCCCTTCCCTAGATCCAAGGGTCCACATTGCATTTGATGTAAACCATATATAAGCTTGTATTTTCATGTGAAAATCAATGAAAAATCAGAAATTTTGTGAAATCCAAGGAGCATATTGCGCCCCCAGCCCCTCTCCCTCTAGTTCCTCTCCTCCAACCTCAAGTTCTAGAGTGATTCTACCTTCTATCATCTCCTCTCAACCTCCGGTGATCGTCTGTGCCGCCGCCGCCGCCGTTCGTGCCGCCATCGAGCTGCCTCTGCAGTTATATCTTCATCCGATCACAGTAACTTCCACGAATTGTCTGTATCAGCCACCAGCTTGGATTGATCTGAATTTTTTATGGTGTGTTCATCCCTTGCATTACAAGATCCACCTATATGTCCACGCCAAAATGCCTTCGTTTAGTATTTTTACATTTTCTTCCAACCTGTCATCCCAGATCTGCCAGGTTTCTATCTACAGTGACAGAACCTCTGCGTTCTTCCCCTCCGAGCATCTTTTTGATTTATAAAAACCCTCCCAATTTTACTGGGAGTTCTGTCCATCACCTGCTACCTCCACAAATTTTCTAAACTTTTTATCAGCCTTCTATATATTTTTAGAAATTCGTGTTCTTCCTCTGGTACAGTGTTTTTAGTCAGATCCCAGATCCGACCACCCTCCACTTCAAAAATCATAACAAATCACCACCACCTCCAAATCCAAATCCAAGAATAGTCCTGATTTTCTAGTTCAATTTCCTACAACCTTTCTGAAGAACACATCTTCAAATTCGGACATCTACTTTACGGTCAAAGGTAATCAACAGGACAGTCCACTGCAGATCTGAGTCTTCGGTTACTGTACAACAGCAGCATATAAAATTCGCCAACACAAAGTAAAAATCTGGTGAATTTTTCTAAAGGCCACTAGATTGTAGTACTTCGAAGCAGCTTTCCAACGGCTCTGATCTCGTCGCATTCCGACGCCGGTGCTGATCGCAGCATCCGTTCTCGCCGGAGCACGCGCTGAAATCCAGAACCGACAGATTTCTGATCGGTTTTTCCGACCGTTGCCGAACGGAGCCGCCCGGCCTCCGGCCGGTGAACCAGCGTGCCGCCAGCCCGGGGAGCGCTTCTCCAAGTGTCTCCACTACAGCGGTACCACCGGGTCCCACACGGCCCCTCCGGACAGCACGTGGGCCCCACGGTCGTGAACACGCGTGTAGCCGAATCAACACCCGAAGCTGCCCGTCAACCCGAATTCGGTCCTCCCGGGCCCATTTGTATAGCCCTTTACCTCCCTGCGTGGAGTGGGCATGTTCCCATTGCTGTAATTACTGTGTGTTAAGTTTTCCGGGAGTACGAGTTTTCGGCCGGGTCCGTCTTCCCCACGCCGAGCGCGTGGAGGTATCGCATTCGCTCCCTTACTTGGTATTTTGCTTCATTTCATATATGCTTGTTTATGCCGCTGCTAGAGAGCATGATAGGGTAATTAGCTCGCTTTCTATTTATATCACCGCTGCTGCGAGAGAGAGCGTTATCGTCCCGTGACCCGATCCGGGCACGAAAGAGAGAGCCGACCACCCTAGCTCTTACCGGTTTCTCAACCGCGCACGTCCGACGCTTCCCTCGTTAAGGGACGATCGCGAGCTTGTCATGTCCGTGGTCTCATCCCGCATCAGCCATGAACTTCTGTACATTTCTTTCGCAAGGAATAAAAGAAGGGTTTTGAGATGTGTTCATGCTTCGCATTTGTGCCTCCCCTTTGTCCATCTTCCTCCGTTTTTCCTCGTGAACTTGATTTCCGGAGCATCTCAGCTGGCCTTAGCTATGCCATGTGTCCCTACAAAAGTTTCATTCTCACCACATTCCAACTAGTCTGTTGGAGGGGTCCATGAGACCCTGTCCTAACCCCCTCCACCTAGCCACGGTTTTCTGAAGTGTTGACGCCCCTGCCGGTCCCCGGTGCACCCGTTGCGCCCTTCGCCAGGCACACTCGTGCCCACGCTCACCCGGCACACCCCGTGCTGCCTTACCCTGGCACATTTGCAGGGTGCCCCACCCGACACACTCCCAACGGCCCTTGGCCGGCACACCTCCTAGCCCTCCTGCTAGGCACACTCGTTAGCATGTGCCTTGGCCGGCACACCTCCTAGCCCTCCTGCTAGGCACACTCGTTAGCATGTGCCTTGGCCGGCACACCTCCTAGCCCTCCTGCCTGGCACACTCGTTAGCCTGTGCCTTGGCCGGCACACTTCCTAGCCTACGTTGCCCGGTGCACCCTCTGTGCCTTAGCCGGTACACCTCCCAGTCTTCCTTGGCCGGCATACCCTTGGTGTAACGACCCGAGAATCCGATTACCGGGAAGGCCCGATAACCCGAGACTCGCACCGCCACCCACGAGCCCGAAGACTCAGAAGGGTTAGAAGGATGGTGTGGGAACTACACAAGTATCACAAGAAATGACAGAAATTAAACAGTTTATATTATTAAGCAGGAAATAAATTAACATTTTTAATGGTCCACAAAATAACAACAGTAGTCCACAACTAGTACAGAGACAAGAAAAGAAAGTACAGCTACACGGGACATACCCCGGCTCTGACCTCTGGCACTACCTCTGGGCACCCGCACCACGCTACACCCCAGACGCGCTCCCCTGGGGCGGCGCCTCACCTGAAACACGGTGAAAACACGCAGGGAATGAGTCTCGGAACAAGACTCAGTAGGTATCACTCGAACCCTACCTCATAAAACGGGAAACCACTACGCTAGAGGTAGGAGAGTACCTCGGAAAGGAAAGCCCTGTACTCTACAAAACAGAGGTCCTACGGCACGGAAATCGGCACACGTGCCACGGTGAGACAATCGAAACTCAACGGTCGACCCGACAAACCCGAAGGTCAAAGCCACGAAACTGACAGTCTGACACTCTGTACTCGACAGGAGTGTGAGCGACGTCACGCGATTTGAGAAACAAAAATGCGGAGCGCGTGGGCTCGTTTTGTTTGCTGCAACACAGAAATAAGAGAAAAGAGAAGGGGCCACCACGGGAGATTGCTCCGGCGGGGCGAGCGGGACAAATGCAATATAGCAAGATATGGGGGTTAAATGGCCATAGCGGGAAGTGACTCGCCGCGGCCTCGGGGGGACGGGAATGGTGCAGAAATCAAATAGCAAGAATTGAAACTGCCATTGCGGGAAGTGACTCGCCGCGGCCTCGAGAGTATAGCAGATATAGCAGCAATTCAAGATATACAAGAGAAAGGACAGAATTCAAACGGCCATTGCGGGAAATGACTCGCCGCGGCCTCGAGAATATGAGCAGATAAGAATATAACATGATATAAAGATAATATAAAGAACAGGAGTTTAAACGGCCATTGGGGAAGTGACTCGCCGCGGCCTCGAGAATATGAGCAGATAAGAATATAACAGAATATAAAGAGAATATAAAAACGGGAATTTAAACGGCCATTGGGGAAGTTACTCGTCGCGGCCTCGAGAATATGAGCAGATAATAATATAACAGAATATAAAGAGAATATAAAAATGAGAATTTAAACGGCCATTGGGGAAGTTACTCGCCGCGGCCTCGAGAATATGATGTGGTCGCCAGGGGACAAAGACCCCAAAATAAGGAAATGATCGCGCCTACCTCACTAGCAGGAAGTGGCGGGTTGCTTCTTCCTCCCCCTTCGGCCGGCCGACAGAGAGGGCTTTCTTCAGTTACCCTTGTAAAATAACAGACAATAGATAAATAGAATTAGAAAATGACAGTGTAGTATCAATTGTTGTGTAGTGGACAGCGGATCTAGAGGGGAGGGGTGAATAGATCAGCCCCACTTTTCGCAATGCGGCCCTCTAAACAGCTAGTTAAAATGAATTACAGCGGAATAGAAACTAGCTTCCAAGTATGCTATGATTCACTTAGCAAGATAAGCAAGATATATAATAATTCGATCCTAAGCATGCACCTAGAATGATTCAATCACACAAGCAAACCACGCTAGACAGGATTTTTAAGGTGGTTCGGACTGAATCCTCAGCCCTACGTCCACCCCTCACCAAAACCCGGTGAGGCTTCACTTGTGCAGCGCACAGAACCGCAAATCGGAAACCACCGATTGCCTTTCTACTCACCACTTGGTAGGGACGTCAACCGTAAATTGGAACACCCTCCAATTACCTTCACTAACCACCGGTAGGGATGAATCACACTTTCAATGTTTAACAATAATGAAAATGAAACAAATGTGAAGGAACTAAAACAAGAGATTGAGTTATGAGTGAAAATGAATTGGCCCTTGTATGAAATGTTGATCAGCAACAAGGCTCCTCTTGGCTTCAACTCAATCTTCTTGATTCACCCTTGATTGGATGAATGTTCTTCACGGAGTACTGTTCACGTGAACAGTACCTCTTCCTTCAATTCTTCTCTCTTGATCTTCTCTTTGAACTTCTTTGAATGAATGAAGGAGATGATGAAGCTACCTTGAATCTTGATTGCTTCTTTAGCTTCTAGGAGTTTGAATGCTTGAAATATCACCTTGAATGAACTTGAAAGAACTTGAATGGATGAAGATGATTTCCCTTGAAGAACTTGAATCAAACCGGCTTCCTTGGATCACTTTGATAGCCTTGCTTTGATGTAATCTTCCTTGAAGATTGCTGGCTTTGATTTGAGCTTGATTCCCCTTTGATTGGATGAAGAACACCTTCACGAACTACTGTTCATGTGAACAGTAGCTCGTCTCCAAGCTCTCTTGCAGTCACCCTAGATCTCACAAGAAGCCCCTTGAAGCATTAGGGTTTCCAACCCTCTTGTATTGGTTTTATAGACCTTGAATGGTCTATGGACAAGCCTTAGACCAGATCCACAATTTGTGGGTGATTAGGTGACTTTTGGATTAAAGAAATCCATGTAGAATGGCCCTTTTCGAAGTTGGAAACAAAGTCAAAAATGAAGGCTCGGGGCTGGCGGTCGACCTGCAGCTCCTGGCGGTCGACCGCCACTGTAAAATGCTGTAGACGAATGGCCCCTGGGAATTCCGGTCGACCGCCACTGGCTGGCGGTCGACCGCCACTGAGAAACGTGCAGACTTGGGAGTCCCTGGCTGGGGCGGTCGACCGCCCCTTTGCTGGCGGTCGACCGCCAGCTGGGCAGAACCCGGGTCACCCCGGTTCGGTCCGTTGGCCGCACCAACTCCGTCGCTTGAGTCCGTTAGCCGCCCGTTCATGTCCGTGGCATCGACCTTGATTGTCTTGAAGTTTTATTACTGAGTCTTCAAGCCAAATTTTGATCCCCGCGACCTGACCGCGCAGGTCGATCCGCGTGCGAGGGCGCAACATTGAGCTTTCATGTGCATATCTGTCATGAACAAAACATCACATATGTCAGTCATAAGATAGTGGAAAAGAACAATGACTTATAGTGTTTAGCCATTATCAAAACCAAGAATACCAAATGACTCATATGATCATAGATTGATGTCGAATGACCTAATTGATCACATGATGACTCAAATGACTACAGGGGCACAACATCAATCCCTTGTGATGAAAATAACGAAATCGCGGCGGGACACACACCTGGTTGGTGTGGTTTTAAACCCCTCTCGGACTCGAGTAGGAGGAAAATACGATGATGGATGCAAGAAGTATATAAGAACAGGCGCCCTTATGAAGGGGGATAGAGGATGCGAGATGATGAATGCAAAAGAACTACGAAGAAAAGGAAAGGATTGGCTTATTGGATGTGCCGATGGCGAAATCCGGCAGCGTAGGGACGACGTGGAAGCGCAGTAGATGAAGATGACCTTCCTCTCGCGAGCGTGGGCACCCGAGAAGCTAGCAGAACCTCCTCCTGAAAGGAACCTAAGGGTTAGAAAAGGATCCGGCAGCCTCGGGATTCCGGCAACCTGTCGGACCTCTCAAAACGCTCCCTTTCGGACTGAGGGGGGGTCTGCTATTTATAGATTCTCGGACGATGGAGGCGTCCAGGGGACTGGACGCCTCCTTTTGGGGGTGTCCAGGACCCAGGACACCTTCATCAAGGCCTTAGAAATTTTTTTTTATTTTTTATTTTTTATTTTGAATATTTTAATGGAGGCGTCCAGGCAACTGGACGCCTCCATAACAGCCCACCGGAATCCGCCGAAAACCGCACGCGATTTGGCAAAACACGTGGTTTTTGACCGGCGCCCGTGACTCACAAGTGGGCGCGTCTGGCTGGCAGGACGCCCCTATATTCTGGACTTTTCTAAGACGTCAAATTGAGCGGCGCGTCGGGCTTGTCCGGATGTGGTGAAATGAAGGCGTCCAGTCTCCCGGACACCTCCACGTTTTGGATTTTTCCGATTTAGTCAAACCGACCGGCGTGTCGGGATTGTCCGTATATGGAGTATGGGCACGTCCAGGCACCTGGACGCCTTCATATTTTGGATTTTTTCTCAAACATCAAACCGACCGTCGGACGGGGGCCACCGTGGGCAAGTTGATGGAGGCATCCAGGGTCCTGGACGCCTCCATAAATATATTATATATTTTTTTTGTTTTATCTTTTATCATGATTTACATTTTATATTTTGTTTTCATGGAGGCGTCCAGGGGCCTGGACGCCTCCATTAATTTATTATTTTTATGTGTTTTTTGGCTTTAAATATATATTAAAATCATGGAGGCGTCCAGGGGCCTGGACGCCTCCATTAATTTATTATTTTTATGTGTTTTTTGGCTTTAAATATATATTAAAATCATGGAGGCGTCCAGGGGCCTGGACGCCTCCATGAAGACCCCCCCGGGTCCCCTGAAAAGGTGTCGACAGCCGCCTGCCAGACATTCTTCCTGGTTCTGGAACCTTCCAGTGCGTCCGATTGGTGTTGATGCCGTCCGAATGCCGCAACGAGACGATTTTCGGATGCCAAAAAGGCGGAAGAAGACTCAAGAATAGGAAGCACTCAAGCGATTCAAAATGTGAAAGCCGCTGCGGGGCGTCGTATAGTAATATGAGATTTTCTCAGGAGACGTCAGGAATAGCGTGTCTACAGCTGCCCCGCCTTGGCGTCTGCTTTGCAAGGGAGTGACACATAATGGAATGGTTTCGAAGTGGAGTGAAATGGAGTGGGAATGGACTGATAAGTTGATGCCAAGATGTGATGAGACACGCTTTTGACATTACTGTTTGGAATCTTTCTTGTAGTTTCAATGAGGCGACCTTGAAGAAGGTCTCTCAAATTTTGACGATTGCTTGGACGGAGATCAAATAAGGGAGGGTGAGATGTGCGCTTAGGCACGAAAAATAAAGGAGACTAACTTCTCGGTGTGGAAGTACCTAGGTCATAAATCGGCAGGTTTCACCTTTGGAGAGCGGTTACCAGCCAGTGTGGAAGTGCTGCGGCCAAGGTGGGTCAAACAAGGTAAAAAGTAAATGAATATCTGAGGGTCTGTCCAAACAAGGGTCTCCTTTGGAAGAGCAGCGTAGGGCCGTTTCAAGGAAACTCGGTATTTCATTCGGAGTGGAATATCTCATATTTATAAGAATTGAAGCACAAACGACTTTCACAATCGAATCACTTGAATGATCTTCCGCAATAAATCAAAGTCCTATGTGAATGCATGCTGTGTTTAAAATAAAAATTTAAAACAAACTAAAATAGAAAATAGCCAAGGATAATATTGTCAACTCATTAAGAATGGGTCAAGATACCGATCCGGTGAGCTGATACTGGGCTGGGGCCCGTTTATCCACGCACCAACTCACTGGACGGAACCGTCGTCCCCATGCCACCACAAGTTAACGGCCTATCCGTACAACCCAAATTCTTCTGGAATCATCACCGTTTTTGTTGAAGGGGAACTCAAATCTCAGATTCGTTCGGGCCGCAAGGTCCTTGACATGTTCTAGTAGCGTAGGTATCATATACTATGATGCATGACATGGTGGGACCAACTATCGAAATGTGGGACAGGAGATAGGACAAAGACGTCCGTTAGTAAAACCTGCACAGACCAGCATAGATTAGTGACATCAGGAAGTAGCAAAATTATAACATAATCGCACCATAGTACAAGGGGATCCAGACAAAACCCTGACGATTGACCACTGATGTGACGTGTTTCATCCTGTAGCGCTTCTCCTTTCCTATAAGTACCTCCCTTAGGCTAGTTCAACCAAATGCACTAAGGAGAGTTTTGAAAGCTCAGGAGGAGAAGGAGAGGAGGATCTAGGGATTTCAGGATGGAAGGAGAGTCTTCCCGCCTTATGAAGCGGAGCAGACCTAACAGCGAGATCAGGCGACTCTCTGACCTCGAGGGTCATCTGAGTGGGACGATCCAGTCGCATATGGTAAGTTGACTTATTTCAAATTCTCCGTGTGAACTCTCTTCTCACTTCTCTTCCTTTCCTTTCTTCTTTCCAGCCGTATCCACTCTTCCCAGGCCCGAGGAAGTTTTCCAAACTGCCATGGCTTTCAAAGCTAACTTCCAACATCTCCATTGGCATGAGGGCCATACTCTCGAAGTGGCATCTTCAGGGGCTCCTTATTCATGCCAAGCACTATGAGAAGATTCGCATGGACTGGGCGACTATGGGCGCACTAGTGGAGATCTGGCATCCCCAGACCCACACTTTCATCTTCGCGACCTTCGAGGCGACCATCCTCCTCGAGGAGGTGAAGCTTTTGCTCGGATTGAGGAGATTCAAGAGTGACGGGAAGGTGAAGGCTATGCGGATGCTGACCCGGGGGACGTCCGAGAGCGTCCTTGGAAGCTTCATGCCGCCCGACGCAGCCAGAAAGGTCCGTACTCAACAGGGAATTGATTTGAAAAGGCTCGCGAACACCGACGCCTTGAGAGGGTCACCAGACGATGACTATTTGGAAGGAATCATGAAAGGGTTCACTATTTGTCTGGCGGGTGCTCTCTTGTTTCCTTATACCGACAACATAGTGAAGGAGGATCAACTGAGTGCTATCCGCGGGATTTGGAGTGGAAAGAGGGTGGGACCCGCCGTCCTTGCCTACCTTTACAGTGGCCTTACTGCCTCAAGCATGGGTAAGCCTCCTTTCGGTTGCGCACTTATTCTGAATTGCTGGATTGATTTGCACTTCAAATTTGACCACCGTGAGGGGATGCCGACTGCTTCGAAGCTCTTCCAACAAAGTCCCCTTTATTACATAGCCGATGTGTTAGGCTTCGGTGGCACCGTGGCGAACCGTGTTCCGTGGCTGAAGAAACGGGAAGACTGGCGGTCTCACTTTCGAACCATGACACAAAGCTTCTCCACTTGCGCACCGGCATGTCTATTCTTACTTGAACTCCTTATGAGGTCTTCTCCCGAAGTTGAACTCCAACTGATCGGCGCGACCGAGTTTGTCCTTTACAACGCGCATCGGTGCTGCCTCCAGATCGGCATTCCACGCCACTCGTTTCCACCACTGACAGGCATCGTCCCTTTAAAGAAGAGGGAGTTGGGTACGGAAGCGGATGCGAAGGAAGCGAAGGCCGTTAAAGCACCCTGGAAGACAAGTGTTGTGGGAAAGGCCTTAGCACACGTGGGGGAAGAATGTGAGCTGTGGAGAGCTTATGTAACCGAACTCGGGAAGTTAAGGCCTAAGGCGCCTAAGCCCCTGATGTAGCCCGCTCTACTTTCTGATGGAATAAAATCTGGCATTTGGCATTTTGGACCATTGTTCCCTTAATTATTATTTTTTTATGATTTTTATTTTTTCTTTTTCTTTTGTGTTTTCTCTCTCCCCCTTTTTGTGTTCTCGTTTATACATATATACATATACACTTTTTATTTTAATGGGGGCGTCCAGAGGCCTGGACGCCCCTATAATTTCTTTTTTTATTTTTTTTGAATTTTTTTGTTTTGGGGGTGTCCAAGGGCGTGGACGCCCCTATAATTTCTTTTTTATTTTTTTGAATTTTTTGTTTTGGGGGCGTCCAGGGGCCTGGATGCCCCTATAATTTCTTTTTTATTTTTTTGAATTTTTTGTTTTGGGGGCGTCCAGACGCCTGGACGCCCCTATAATTTATTTTTTATTTTTTTGAATTTTTTGTTTTGGGGGCGTCCAGACACCTGGACGCCCCTAGTTTATTTTGAATTTTTGAAAAAAAATAAAAAAGGTGGGGGCGTCCAGGCGCCTGGACGCCCCCAAAAGGGTGATTTTCTTATATAAAGGGGGCCTCACCCCCCTTCCACTTCTACTGTTCATTCTGACGACTCATTCACTCTAAACGACCCATTCTCAGTCCCCAATAGAGCAATGAGGCCCGAGTCAGGGTGGAGAGAAGCGGAAAGGATGGGCTCATCGTCCGAGGAGGTCGAGAGATCAAGCAGAGGAGGTCGAGAGATTGCCGCGGGAGAGGAGATTGCCGAGGAAGAGGAGGCGCCTCCTTTGGCCGTGGAGGGTCCTGCGGGCGCTGGCGACGCCGGAGAAGATGAGCACGACCCTGTAAGCCCCTCAGAACTCCAATTTGTTGGTTTAATAGGCTAAACAGGCGGGCGAGAGACGGTGTGGAGAAGGCCGGGGAGTGGGGGAAGGAGGCGTCCAGGGGCCTGTACGCCTCCAACTTTTCTTTTTTATTTTATTTTATTTTTATTATTTTTTTGAGTTATTACGTAACTAATAAAATAAAATTAAAAATAAGGAGGCATCCACCTCAGGCGTCCACTGAGGTGGACGCATCCATGATAATATATATTATTTTTATTTGATTTTTTTATTTGTTTTTGTTTTGTTAAAATAAAATAAAGGAAATAAAATGAAAGCGTCCAGGGGGGTGGACGCCTTTACATATATATATATATATATATATATATATATATTATATATATATATATATATATATATATATATATATATATATATATATATATATATATAAAATAAAAAAATAAAAAAAAATAAATATTATGTACAGTGTTGTTGTTTATTATTATCCATGATGCTGATGTGTTCTTTTTGTTTATTTTTTGTGGTGTGCAGGGCGTGATGAAGAGCCGGATCAGCTGGTCCCTGGTGGTGGCAGCGTACCGTGGGCTGCCGGACTTTCAGAGGGCGCGGGTGGACGCCATGGGTTTCGGAGCTTTTCTCAGGATCGAGCCCTTCCGGCTTGACCTTCCTCTTATCCAAGCGTTGAGGGAGCGGTGGCACCCGCCGAGCCGGGCGTTTCTGATGCCCTGGGGGCACATGGTGCCGACACTGGAGGACGTGGCTCGGATCACCGGGCTACGGGTTGACGGAGAGGCAGTCAGCGGGGTCACTTACCCCGATTACCGAGAGAGTGCCCTGGACCTGCTGTGGCTAGAGACGAGCGCGACTGACAGAGACAGCATGGTAGTCGGCCGAGTGGAGATCATGAAGGCGCTCGGATTCGGTGACCCGCGCCAGTGGGTTAGCGAGACTGGAGCGAAGTTCCTGGCACGACTGGAGGGAGACGCTCGTGCAGCTTTCACCCAGGACCCGAGCGAGCGGGAGCTGGTGGATCTAGACCTCCGGAGGTTCCTCTTCTTCTTCCTGGGCCGCCTCCTGCTGGGGACGAAGGGTGACGGCATCCACTGCCGCTTCCTCGGGATCCTGGCGGATCTGGACAGAGTGGGGAACTATGCGTGGGGAGCGGCTCTGCTTGCCCATTTGATCGCCGATCTCTCCTAGACCTCAGAGAGGGAGACAACAGTCAGCGGCTTCACACCTTTTTTCCAGGTAAACACTTTATTTATGCATTTTACCGTAGTTAAATATGTAATTATTCGGGCTAATGATGTATGATGGATGCAGGTGTGGAGCTACTACTACTACCCGATGGGAAGAGCCAGACAGGGGAACAGGAGAGCCGTGCCTCTGGCGCGACAGTGGAGGCCGGTCATGGTCGCGGCACCCCACGGATACCAGCTGGCGTCGCTTCGTCGGGAGCTGAGCGAGTACCCCGAGGCTATAGTATGATGCGTATGATTTTTTGTGTTTTTATGCATGCGACTTAATGGAAACTAACATGACGTATGTATGGTGATGCAGGTGGTGTGGAGGCCCTACCTGGGCATGGCCGACGCTGGCCAACCTTGGGTCGTAGCGGGTCGTCCTCGTTTCGGGCGGGATGTGTGGGTCCATTGCCTGAACGAGATCGAGCCGCTTCGGCTCAGGCTGGTTATGAGGACGTTGGGGTTAGCCCAGGAGTGGGTCGACGTAGACGAGCCGGTCCGCGTCGGGCGGAAGACCAAGGGGAAGGCAAAGATCATGGATTGGCGTACGCGCTTCCCTGCACAGTACCAGGACTGGTAGCAGGGCGGGGTCCCAGTGGTGTCCCATGTACCGGACAGCACCGATTACATGAGACGGTATCGAGCCACGTACGGGGAGCGTCTCTTCCTTGGTGGTGCGGCAGGGGTAAGCGTGAAATGAAAAATGTTTCCTTTTTCTATATGCATATGCATGTGACACTAATTTATATGCAATGTAGGATGCTCGTGACAACATGATTGCCGACCTGCGGGCCCAGCTGGCAGATGCCAGGCGACAGTTGGTGGCCACTCGACAGGAGTTGGAGATTCTGGTGAGTCTATGCAATGCATTTTTTGTGACCTGAATTTTTGATACTTAGCCTCTGACTGTCGTTTGTCTTGTGTTTCAGCGGGCCCACCAGGCAACGGCAGCCGGGATGGCTGGTGGAGCGGGTTCCAGTTCGTGGGGCCCTCCTCCGGAGGTTTCTGCCCTTCAGGAGCAGCTGGCGTATGCGGTGGCCCGGGCTGAGGAGGCCGAGCGTGACCGCGAGGCTCGAGTGAGTGTCTGCCTGACCCCGACACTTTTTCCAGTTGCTCTTCTTCCTTCACTGTTCTCTTATGGGTCATGCGTGCTTTGACAGGTGGCCGAGATTCGGGAGGCCCTGGCCCGTGCTGTTCGTGCTGAGCAGGAGCGGGACGCCTGGGCGGCAGAGCGTGACGCCCGGATTGCGGAGCTGGAGGAGGAGCGGCGACGGGAGGCTGCGGAGCTCCCTCGCGACGTGCTGGATCTGCGGATCGCCCTCAAGCTATCGAGGAGAGAGGCGATGAGAGAGAGAGAGGAGAGGGAGAACAGAGAGAGAGAGAGAGAGAGAGAGGACAGAGAGAGGGAGAGGGAGAGAGAGAGATAGGGAGAGCATAGAGAGAGAGAGGGAGTACAGGAGGGCAGAGCGACATCGAGATTGGGACGTAAGGAGGGCTCTGGAGGCCCAGGTGATGGAGCTCCGACTGAGCCTCGGCACGGCGGAGGGGAGACTTCGGGAGAGTGAGGAGCGGTATCAGAGGGCGAAGGAGCGCGGGGTGCGACTTCGTCAGTCTGGCTCCTTTTCCGTGGGCAGCTTTCTGGTTTCTTCGGCCGAGGAGCGTCGCCGCGCCTTGGAGGCTGGCATGGTGCCACCTGGGGAGGCGAGCACAGCTTCTCAGGGTTCGCAGAGGCCCCCTAGGGATCCCCGTCAGAGGAGGGAGGAGAGAGATGACCAGGAGGGTGGTAGCGAGAGTTAGAGAGTTGCTTGTACACCCCACCTTCCTCACTTTATGATGTATAATTGACTATTTACTTATGTGCAATGAAATGGTTCCTTTTGTCGTATGCACTTTCACTTTTCCACGCTTCTTCTCTTGCACCGAGTTGTTTCGAGACACGCTTCACGAGACCTTGCCCTGAAAAGCAGGGAACTACGCCTTGCACAGAGAGATCATCCTTCTTTCTTTTCTTCCTTCTTGGGCACGTCCTAGCGTGAGGAGGCATCTTACCCTTCGAATTCAAATTTAAAGCGCCAGGCGGCCTCTCTTTCTTCGTGCCTTACCCGCAAATGAGCCCGCCTCCTATCGAGATTTGCTCGCCCCTTTTCGTCTTCTTCCTCTCTCGATCGATGGAGTTCGGTGGGCCGAACCATGGTGAAGGTGGAGAGGGACGAGGGACTCCTCGCCCGAGGAGGGACACGCAAGAGCATAGAGAGGCGTCCATGGAAGCGGAAGGGCCGCTTTGGGCACCTGAGGGACCCGAGGACGCGGAGGGAGGTGAACACGGTCTGGTAGGTCCTTCGATCTCCTCCTCTTTGATCCATTTTGAGTTTTGAAGTGAGCCACGCGAGGGGGGGGGGAAGAGGGTTCGGTGAGTGTTGCACTCAAATGATGGATGCGTCCTTGACAGGAGACGCGTTCTCGTTGTCTGACGTAAGACCCCCCATTCTTGATGTAGGGCATGGCACGGACCCCGGGCTTGGCCGATGAATGGGCGAGCGCGGATGAGCCGAGCCGTGTCAGGAAGGAGAGTCGCGGCAAGGCGAAGCTTGAGGACTGGCGCATACGTCTCCCTGGACAGCAAGGGAGCGTATTGGTGCAGGACAGTGCCGACTTCCTACGGCAGCGGCGGGAGAGTCATGTGGGACCTCTCCAACCCGGGGATGCGCGCGACATCAACGGCTTGCGTGCCCAACTGGCAGAGGCTAGGCGGTAGCTGGCCGTCACTCAACAGGAACTGTCGATCCTGGTAAGTTAAGTACTGCATTCCTTCTTTTTTTAAAAAAAAAATTTGGAGCTTGGCTGACGGCCGTTGTTTGTTTGTTCTAGCGTGCCCAGCAGACAGTGATGGTGTGAATGGCCGGTGGCGCATCTTCCAGCTCTTCGGCCCCTTTTCTTGAGATTGCCTCCCTCCGGGAGCAACTCGCCGGTGCGGTGGCCCGTGCGGCCCGGGCGGAAGAGGAGCGTGATGCCTGGGTAGCGACTGTAGCGGAGCTGCGGTGTCACAGTGAAGAGAGGCCACATCCGGACATCCTAGAGTTGAGGGTGTTCCTCCAGGTGGCCAAGAGAGAGGCAGAAAGAGAAAGGCTAGAGAGGGAGAAGGAGAGAGAGGATAGAAGGGCCATGGAGGCCCAGGTGAGGGAGCTCCAACTAGGCCTTCAAGCTATGGGACAGAGGCTAGAGAGCATGGAGGCAAGCTATGAGAGAGAGCGAGAGTTCGGGGCGCGACTCCTCCAATCTAGCCGCTTTTCTGTTGGTGGCCTCTTTGCCACACCAGGGGAGCAGCAGCGAGCCGCCGAGGTGGAGCAGGCGCCACAAGGCGAGGGGACTGCTGTTTCACGGAGCCCCAGAAGGCCCTTGAGGGACCCTCACCTCAGGGGAGAGGAGAGGGACGCCTAGAGGGATGAATGTGAAGGTGACGGCGAGAGTTGGCGAGCTAGCATACGCCTTCTTTCTATGATTGTGATGTTTATGACAGCTTATGTAGAATTATGAATGGAGTTATTTGATTTTCTGCTGCTTGTTTGTTCTCTTGTGCGTTCCTTCCTCCCCACACTTCTTCTCCTTTGCACTGTTCCCATGTGATGTGTCTACCGAGAATTGCGTCTTGCTGTGACCATTTTCCACGAGAATCTGCCGTGGAAGTCAATAAAGACGGCTCCAGTCCCTTCTCCCGGATGATGTTTCAAGCTTTGCGGACGACTTCTAAAACATGATAGGGTATCCCTAGACAACATAGGGGGCGGGTCGTCATATTACCCTGTCCAATCAATCACCCTGTGCATGGCAGGTGCCTCATCGCAAGGGCTATCGTTAAAGGTGATGGAGGCAATCTTGGCCCGTACTCCTTCCATTTCTATAAATTCCTGTCTCTTTTATTCTCCCAGGTATATCGAGAGCTAACTCGAGGAGCACAAGTTCTCACGGGAGAGGAGGAGTTCAAAATTCCGAGAGTTGGATGGAGGGCGAATCTTTCCACTCCTCGAAGAGAAGCAGGTCCAGTGGTAGCAGTTCCAGGATGCTCTCGGACCTCAAAGGACACTTCAGTGAAAGGGCCCAATCACAACTCGTAAGCTGAGCTTTCCCCCCCTTTTCTCATTCTTTCTTCCTTCCTCTTGACAACACCCTTCTCCATTTCTTATGCACGCACAGAGTGTGATGAAATCACACATTTCATGGGAGTTAGCAGTGGCCGCATACAGGGGTCTCCCGGATTTTCAGAAGGCCGGGCTAGACGTGATGGGATTTGGTGCCTTTCTTCGGATCGAGCCTATCCAGCTTGACCTGGCCCTCATCCAAGTCTTGTGCGAAAGATGGGACCCAGTAAGTCAGGCATTCCTGATGCCATGGGGGCACATGGTGCCTAGTCTGGAGGATGTGGTCTGAATCACGAGTCTCAAGGTAGATGGCGAGGCTGTGACTGGAGTCACCTATGCGGATTACCGAGAAGGTGCCCAGAAGTTACTGGGTTTGGACTTAGATGGTCGGAAGAATAGGTCAGTAACCAGGGCATCTATCATGGAGGCATTAGGGCTCACTGATACTCGTCGACGGGACGATGAGTCCTCAGAAGAATTCATGGAAAGGATAGAAAGAGGATGTCGTGCTGTGTACTGCACAGATTTTGGCAATCGTGAGAGATCCAACATGGATTTGAGGAGATTTCTCCTCTTCTTACTGGGAAGATTGATACTGAGCTCGAAGGGAGATGGTATCCATTATCGTTTCCTGGAGCTGCTATCAGACCTTGAAAGAGTGGGGCACTACGCCTGGGGAGCTGCCATGCTGGCGTATTTTTTTACAGGTATGTTCCAAGAGGCGGACCGTGAGATGACTGTGAGTGGTTTCACACCATTCATCCAGGTATTTTTGTGTTTTATTTTGTATTTTTTTGTTTGTTTTTGTGATAGCCCACTTAAGGTACTAATGACATGTGCTAAAGCAGCTGTGGAGCTATTATTACCTCCCGATGGGGAGAGCTCGACATTGGCGACCAGTGACGGTGTCGCTAGCCAGGCGGTGGCAACCCATCATGAGTGCGGCACCCCTAACCTACCAACTAATGGTGCTAAGGCGGGAGATACAGGAGTTCCCTGCAGCAATGGTGGGATCTTTTTTTTTTGGAATTATTTTCATTTTGTTTTTTTTGGTTTTTGGTTTTGACCAGCTAAACGGGTATGTACAACCTAACCTAGATAAACTGGAGACCCTACTCAGGCATGGTTGACGTCGACCAACCATGGGTTCTAACAAGTCGTGCCCGGTTCGGACGGGAACTGTGGATGCACTGCCTGAATGAAATCGAGCCGCTCCGGCTACGATTGGTTATGAGGACTCTAGGACTGGCTCAGGAATGGGTGGATACGATTGCGCCACCTCGTGTCGGGAGAAAGACGCAGGGACCGACAACCTGCATTGATTGGCGTGTGCGGTTCTCCGAACACTATGAAGATTGGCAACGGGGTGGCACAATCATGGAATCACATGCACAGGATAGTGAAGACTATCTGTGTCTGTATAAGACAATGTACGCAGAGCAGCTCCAACCCCGGAGACTTGTGGAGGTAGGTCTCCCCTTTTCTCTTCTTTCCCTCCTTTGGTTTTATTCATGGAAATGCTGACTCCTATGATTGCAGGATGTCCGTGACACTATGATAGCGAACTTGCGATCTCGCCTGGCAGAGAGGGAGCAACAATTGGGTGACACACGTGAAGCCCTGAGTGCCTCGGTAGGTGTACAATGCACACTCCTAATCAAGACTTTAGATTCATGGTGTCCGGCAACTAACTATCACATGTGTGATCATAGCGCGCCCAGATTGACGCGGCTTCCTCAGCGATGGGAGTGGGTGGCGTCTCTAGCTTATGGATCCCTACCTCAGAACTTAATTTGCTTCACGAGCAACTCGCTCGTGCCACACAGCGTGCCGCGGAGGCAGAAGGAATGCTCTCTATACAGGTAAGAGTCTCAGTGTTGAATTCTCCTTGTTTACGTCTTGCCGTATATCTGAGATGGTACATCTGGCAGGAAAAGAAGATGCAGGAGTCACTTGCCCATGCTGCGCAGAGGGAGGCCAGAATAGCAGAGCTGGAGGAGGAACTGCGGCGTCGTCTAGATGACGACTCTTCTAGGGTTGCCATGGAGCTGAGGATCACTCTCCAGTTGGAGAGGGAAGACCGTGAGAGAGAACGGGCAAATAGAGAAAGAGACACAGAGAGAGAAAGAGCCGACAGATTGGTTGAAAGGGAGGAACGAAGAGCCATGGAGGCCCAACTGTTCAAATTACTAACCAGCCTTGGTCTTGCTGAACAGTGGCTGAGAGATGGTGAGGAGCGCTACCGAAGAGCATGAGAGCGTGGCTTTCGTGTTAGTAGTTTTCTTGCTGCCCCCACGGATCAACGTTGGGGTGTAGGAAGAGGAGGAGGAGTACAGAGCGGTAGGAGTACCGCTTTTCGTAGCTGGGTAGCACCCTTGAGAGCATTCTGCCCGGAGAGTAGCGGGATGAGTAATGCAGAGAGAGAGGGCGGAACTTGATGTAATTTTTTTATTTTTAGAATAAAATACAAGGTTCGGTTTGTTTGGTTTTCACCTTTACTTTTGTCACCTCGAATCCTTGCACACATCACTGAGACAAACAAATCAGAATTTCTGCTCTGACTTGGCCCCTTGCTCAATAAGCAAATGGTCACTTTGACTGTCCTTGATAACTGGTCAAGGGGCCAAGCCTTTATTTAACGAAGGCAAGGGAAAGATGCGGTGATGATGAATGCAGCAGACAAGCACACGAATGCAAGCGATATTAAAAGATGAAATGCTGCATACAAACGTAATCATGCAAAAATGATTTGTTTTTCTTTGGCATTTTTTTGTTATTGTTTTGGTATAAAAAAAAAATTTGTTTGTACATTTTCTCTTTTTCCATTTTTTGTTGTTATTTTTATCATTTCATTTTTTATTGTTAACGCCTGGCAAGCACCCAAAGGGCACCTTACCTATATGAGAACAGGGGTTTCTTACTAACCTCCCAGGTATCCTAAGTGCACATCTAGGTTGATTTGGGCCTCTAGACCCCTCGAATGATGATCCCGCCGGCTAAGACTTACCCTGATGACAATACCGTCATGCCATACTTAGGCTCCCAGTCGCTTCCGACCAGAGGGATTCACCTAAAATGTGTTTGAGGCAAATAATTTGCCCGACCCGGGTCTATTTCCTCACAACTCTAGATGGTATATGATGGAACACCCTGGAACCCTAACGACCAACCGCGCGATGCTGACCCAGAATCAGACGCCGTCGCACCCAGAGGTGACGCGCTTGCATTGGCCTAAGCCCAAGGTTAAACAAGAAGACATCAAGATGGTAAACAGGGGTCTTGACCAGCCAGAAACACAGAGACTCCTTCGCAGCGATAGCTTCTGCTTTTCAAAGTAGGCAACCATATGTTTGTATTAAAATAAGGTCGCAAACCTTGGCGGGTTTCGCCCTTCAGACATTCCGTCGAGCTTTCACCTTTAAAGGAAGAAGGAAGAGCGTAGGGGATAAACCTCCTGAGAGGATCGGCAAAACCGTTAACCCGGTGAGCCAATAAGGGCCCATTTAACTCTTTCCTTTCGGACAACTCGGACCAAATCCCGAGCATTTACATTCCATGGCCCCTTTTGTGGATTCAGACTTTTGCTTTGAGGGGTTTCATTTATCGCATCAGGCACGGTCACGACCAGGCTTTTCTCTTGATTTTGATTTTGTGTTTCTTTTTACGAGGGAGATATAGTCGTTTGACGTTTGTGAGCTCCCTTTCGTATGCCTGCGGGGACACTGCCCTCTTCTCGTGCTCTGATCGATGCTCGAGGAAATGGATCCTACTCTTGCCCTTGGGGGTTTGAGTTTTGGTTTCTCATGCTCAGCATTTTAAGGGCGCCGACTGTCTCATTTGGTCGAAGAGAAAAGAATAAAGATTACAGCTTCCGAAGATCTTCTGGGTGAGGCCCCACCGTAGGTGATGCAACCAACTTTTTTGGATAAAATACATAAGTGAGTACATGTTGGCTTCCTTCGAGCGAGCATAGGCCGACGTGGCCGGACAGCGATCTCCACGGTTCTGGCAAACCAAGACCCGGTGCCTACCAAGCCTTAATGGGCCCTATCCTAACATGAAGGTTGGATGCAGGGACTTAACTACATGGTGACCACCAGGCATCGGTATTTTGAATTTTTCATATTTTTAGTGATTTTTAATATTTTTTGTTTTTTGATGTTTTCTTTCTTTTCGTCATTTTTTGTTTTTTTTATTTTGACACTAAGCTAGGGGTAGTACTTTTTAAGATAAAGCCCGTTCCAAGGGTGGGATAACTCGGTCCCTTCGGCGTTGACTAGCTTGTAGGCGTTGCCAAGGTACACAGCTTGAATTACAAATGGTCCTTCCCAATTGGGTTGGAGCTTAGAACGTGGCCCTCCAGGTTTGACAAAAATTCATTTTACGACCATCTCACCGACTTTGAATTTTCTCTCAACGACTTTCTTTTGGTAAAAGCGAGCGAGTCTATTTTGATACACACGCGCATGCTCGGCAGCGGCCAGCCGCTTCTCATCCAAGAGTTCCAACTGGGCGAGGAGTGAATTACGACGGTCGTCGAGGGAAATTCCTCGTCCAATTGTACTCTGAGAGAAGGGATCAGAGTCTCGTACAGGACTACCGCTTCCATACCATAAGTAAGGGCAAATGGAGTCTGCCCGGTGGGGGTACGGATTGAAGTGCGATAGGCCCATAGAGCTTCGATAAGCTTTTCTGGCCAGTCTGAAAACTTACTGGACTCGCAGGTTTTCTTGATGATTTTGATCAATGTTTTATTGGTGGCCTCCGCTTGGCCATTACCTTGTGGGTAATAAGGCGATGAATGATGCAATGTAATTGCGTACCTTTTGCAGAGGTCCTGAAGGTCCTGAGAAATGAATTGTGGCCCATTATCAGTGATGATTGTGCTCGGGACGCCGAACCTGGCGAGGATGTTCTTCATGATGAACTTGCAGACTGTTGACGCTTTGATTTCCACGTAAGCTTCGGCTTCGACCCATTTGGTGAAGTATTCTGTCGCAGTAAGGATGAAAATTTTCTGTTTGGTGAGGGAATTGGGATCACCTAGGGGACCGATGATGTCGAATGCCCACATGGAGAAAGGCCATGGGGAGGATATTGGATGAAGTGAGGAAGATGGTGAATGGATTTTATCGGCGTGAAGTTGACACTTGACACACCTACGGGCATAGACAGCACAATCCTCTTCCATAGTGGGCCAGTAAAAGCCTTTGGCGAGCATCTGACTATTCACATGGCCACCGCACACACCCGAGTGTGTCTCCTCTACACATTTCCAGACTTCATCATCATCGAGACATCTTAGTAGAACCCCAGTAAGGCTTCTCCTATAGAGTAGGCCTCCAACCAATGTGTATTTCTGAGCCACTCTTCTTATGGCTTTCTTGTCCTCTGTGGTGGCTCCTTCAGGATAAGACTGATCTTTACAATATTTGACAATTTCATAGAACCATGGTTTCTCATTGTCAGCCAGCTCTTCTTCGACTTCTGCCAGCATGATCTCCCTCTTCTCAAGAATTTCTCCCTTCTGGATCTTCTGTAGGACTCGTTCCTTGATCTTTAAGAGGTAAGGGTCCTGAACGGCAGGGACAAGACGCTTGTAGAGAATGATGGATCTAAACCATGCACCTAAAGGGAATTTGAAGGATGATGCCAAGGAGGCGAGGGCATCGGCCAGAATGTTCTGTTCGCGAGGAACATGGACAAAGATCAGCTTGGTGAACAATTTGGCATAGGCGGAGACCAGCTCCTGATAGGGTTTGAGCTTGGGATCGAGGGTGCGATATTTGGTAAGCACCTGGCGGAGAACAAGTTGACTATCACCCATGACTCGTAACTCAGTAATATAGAAAGAACGGGCTAGTTCCAGGCCAGCTAGAAGAGCCTCGTATTCATCGATGTTGTTGGTGACTGGGAACGCGAGATGAAATGCCTCTGGGATGGTAACGCCTTCAGGCGTTAGAAGGACAATGCCGATACCCTTCCCTTGGGAATTTAGAGCTCCATCAAAATATAATGTCCACATTGACTTGTCGAATTGGGCGATGGACATTAGTTCCTCATCTGGAAACTCTGATTTGACAGGGTCAAACTTGGGGAGAGGATGGTGGGCGAGATGCTTGGCTATGGCATAGCCTTTAATTACCTTTTGCTGGATGTAGGTGATGTTGAACTGGGAAAGAAAACTTTGCCAGCGTGCTAGCCTATCAGTCAGGACGGATTTCTCCAGAAGAAACTTGATAGGGTTCATGCGAGCAATCAAGTGGACCTCATGAGCCAAGAAGTAGTGCTTCAATTTCTGCACCACCCAAACGAGGGCAGCACAGGTTTTCTCCATGACTGTGTACTTCTGCTCACAGGGAATGAGAAGTTTGGACAAGTAATAGGTTGCCCGTTCCTTGCCTTCTTCATCAGCATGTGCGAGGACAGCTCCCACGGAGTCGTCCAAGACTGAGATGTAGAGGATCAGAGGTTTTTCTGTTTTGGGTGGAATGAGAACGGGTGGACTAGCCAGATATTCCTTTAACCCTTCAAAAGCTTTTTGGCATTTAGAATCCCAGTGGAATTCCACTCCTGGCTTGGTCAACTCATAGAAAGGTCTACACCTTTGTGAGTGCTGAGACACAAACTGACGAATAAACTGTAACCTCCCGATTAAACCTCAGACTTCCCTCAAATTCTTGGGAGGTGGCATATCTCTGATGGCCTTAGCTTTGTCAGGATCTATCTCGATCCCTCTTTTACTCACAATGAAACCCAGTAATTTACCTGATGACACACCAAACACACACTTCTTCGGGTTCATTTTCAATTGGAACTCCCTTGATCTCTGCAAGACCTTAGCCAAAACTTCTGGATGTTCCACCCTGGTCCTTGATTTCACCAATAAATCATCCACATACACCTCCAGATATATGTGCATCATGTCATGAAATATGGCCATCATACCTCTTTGGTAAGTAGCTCCAGCATTCTTTAACCCAAACGGCATAACCACGTAACAATATGTTCCCCAAGGGGTAGTGAATGACGTCTTCTCTTGATCCTCTTCTGCCAAACGAATTTGATTATATCCTGAAAATCCATCCATGAATGAGAGGGTCTCATATCCTGCTGTGTTGTCGATTAACACATCAATGTGAGGCAAGGGGAAATTATCCTTTGGACACGCGAGGTTAAGGTCCCGGAAGTCGATGCAAATCCTGACTTTCCCATCTTTCTTCATGACCGGGACAATGTTTGCCACCCATTGAGGATAAAGGATGACTCTAATAAACCTGGCTTTATGGAGCTTGTCGACTTCTTCTTTCATTTTCAAAGCCATTTGAGGGTGGAAACGCCTTAACCTTTGTTTTACCGAGACGGACCCAGGTTTTAGGGTTAAACGGTGTTCGACCAAGGTTGAATCCAGACCCGGCATATTCTCGTAGCTCCATGCAAACATGTCCTTATATTCCTTAAGAACTTTAATTAATGCCTCTTCTTCAGAGGGTGGTAGATTATCACTTATGAGGATGATCCTGGGGTCTTCCTCAGTTCCCAAGTTGACTTCTTTGGTGGACTCTTCTACGGCGGTTGACGGCTCGTCGAATCTCCTTATTCCACTAGCATATGCGCCAGCCGCATCCTCATATTCTTCACCCTCATCTTCAGTACGGTATTCTTCATCTGTGATCTCGTAGACTTCATACCCCTCATTAATTGTGCAGTTGCCAATGCATTCTATTTCCGGTAGCTGGATGGGATTTTCTAGCAACTGAGGGATGGCAAGAAGGGCCTGACACCTGGCGGCTAAATCCAGAAGGAATCGACGAGGGATCTGCCTACCCTTAGATTTCTTCCTAGGTACTACCTTTGACTTATTATTCCTAGATTGACTGACATTATTTACAGAAGAAGAAAAAGATGAAGAGGATGGTGAAGAATGTACAGGGAAAGACCCCTCAGAGGAGGGGTAGAAAAGGTCGCTCATCGGACCTTGGACGGGTGGTCCGCAGGGCAGGACGCACCCGTGGGAGATGTAGGAGGTTTCATCAACGAAGATGTGTTGTTGAGGAGTTTGGAAATTGACATTTTTTTTTCGTTTTCATTTTTGATGACAAAATAGTGAAAAGAGATCGGAGGAAAGAGAAAAGTGGTTATGGCTAGAGGATTGGGAGGCTCGTAGAGCAGATCATGATTGAAGACCCGGCGCGGGTTGAGAAACCCGCGCAGGTATGTAAGTAGAGAGGGGGATCTGGGAATATCATCAGACAACCGTCTGGCCCAGGAAGATGACAGCAACAAAGGCTGTGACGAGTGAATGGAGAAGATGACGGCTAATGAGTCGTCGGTGGTGATGGTGATGGTGGATGAAGATCCGCTGGTGACAGGGTCCTTCTGGCGAGGACGAGGATAGTTTGGAACCTTGGCAACAGTAATTATATTTTCTGGCATTCTGGAGATCAATGGCGGTCCTTCAAGCTGTGGAGACGAGAACATCCTTTCCAGTGCAACGGAAACATCCCGTATATCAAACCATTTGTCCCATTCGCATTCCGGGTCTTTGATCTTGCCTCTTTTGGTAACCCTCGGACATTTTTCGGCTGAATACACAACATGCGACCCCCCATGTGCTTCCTACGGATAATCCCCCATCTGAATAACGGGCCCTTTGTTGAAGTGGTTTGATAGGATCCATGTGAGGGGCTTCCAATCCGCCTTGAATGGTCCTTTGAAGCCTAGGCCAAACCTGCGGTTCGGCCTAATCTCCTTTGGTGGTTTCAACCTACCTTGTAGCTGTGTACCCAGACCTTTGCCCTATTGATAGTCGATATTTCTCATAATCTCCCAACCTTTGGAGTGAAAAGGGAGATATGGCGTTGTTGCCTTGATCGGCTTCTTTGGTGCTAGCGGAATGTGAGATGAATCGCACATGTCCAGCAATGACAATATGGGCCGATGAGACGACCAAACAGAGGGCAGAGAGGTGTTGATAGCATCCACCGTGTGGAGGACAGGTGTGCTGACCACTTTAATAATTCTTCCATTGTAAGGAAACTTCAAGCACTGATGGTTGGTGGAAGGCACAGCATCTATGGCTTCAATGTAAGGGCGACCCAGTATGGCCTTGAATGTGGGGTCCATGTCGAGGACATGGAATTCCGTGGGGACTGACATAGGACCTAGCTCTGCCATCAGAATAATCATCCCTTGCGGCGGCCTTTTGCTATTGTCATAAGCCGTGACTGTGATTGAAGAAGGTCTTATCTGTTTTTGTTCGACCCCACACAACTGAAGGGTGCTCATGGAGATCACATTTATGGACGCACCCGTGTCTACAAGGCATGGGTTTATGGATACCCCATTAATTTTTATTGAAACACACAATGTATATTTCCGAGCTTCCTTCGGAGCGAGCTCGTAGTTGTGGAACATGATGGCCGGTTGCGTGTCCGTTGGGGTCAGGACGGCAGAAATCTTTTCTACAGGGAGGTCCTCATTCACCATGACCTTTTGAAGATACTCCATTAAGGCTGCCTGATGGGATGTGGATCTCTGAAGCAGCTCTAAGATGGAGATCCGAGCAGGCGTCTTGTCCAAGTGTTTCTACAGATCATACTGTGTTCCAGGGATAGATCTTTCCGGTTGTTCTCCATCGTCCCTCTCTGGCTGAGACTGCTCGGGATTCTGACTGTTCTGGGGAAAAATCCTGTGGAAAATCCTTCCACTCCGGAACACCATCGCCTGCGGCTTTCGTATCTCTATAGGGGTAACAGTGGGTTTTAACAGAGGTTTGAGGGGTAGTGGTGGAGGGATGGTTGATGAAGCAGGGGTGATGATGGGAGCAGGGATTCTGATGAGGGGTTTGTTAGGTGGAGGTAGATGGGATATCGCACGGGTTATGAAGGATAAGGGGTCTGGAAGGTGGAGGTGGAGGCAAAGTGGAAGTGGGTAAGGTTTGGAGAGGGTAATGGTGTTGAGATAGATGGTGGGTGATGAGTGATTTTGAAGGCATTGGCGGTGGTATGGTGAAGACAGGCGGGGTTACGTATGGTGGACGGGTGATAAGGGGCTTAGAAGGCATAGGGGCAAATGCAGTAGAGGTGAATGGTAAAGTGGGGGGGTGAGAGAAGATGAGAGGGTGTGAGGGTGTAATGAAGGGTGTTGGCTGATAGGTTATTGGGGTGCGAATGAGAGGGCGTGATGGCAGTGGAACTGGTGAAGGCGGTACTGATGCGGGTTGATGAGAGAGAGGTGCTACCCGGGTAAGGCGAGGGGGTTGCATGATGATAGGGTTGGCGGTAGAAAGAATAGAGGTACTTTCTGAGTGCCACACCTGCTCTCTCCCGACTTCCGGGAAGGAGGAGATGGGGTTGACCTGATGATTGGGCTGTTGGTGCTCCGGTAATGGATTCTGAATTATGCCCATGTTGGGCTGTTGTGGTTGGGCCTGCTGAGGCTGCTGTTGTTGTTGTGGTTGTTGATGTGGCTGCTGTTGTAACTACTGTTGTTGTTGCTGGAACTGTGGCCTAGGAGGAGGTCTCGTAGCCTTGAGAGTGGCGACGTATCGCCTCATTTCATCCCAGTCAATCCCGCCTTCATCATTCCTATCGTGGATGTAATCTTTAAACAGAAAGCAGTTGTCCACTGTGTGTCCTGGCTGCCTGTGATAGACGCAGTATCTGGAGGTATCAACATTCGGGGGCCACACGGGCCTTTCCCTGGGTAGGATGAGTGTGTTTGAGGCCATGAGGGCGTTGAAAATATCCGCCAGAGTTTTTGGCAATGGTGGGTAATATGCTCTCTTGGGACCAATCGGCCTCCTTTGTTGCTGTGGGGGACCGTAATTTCCTGGGGGTGGAACTTGGTTGTACTGAAGTGGTGGTTGTTGTTGCGGGGGTCGAGGTTGTTGCTGGGGTTGAAGTAGTTGAGGCATGTTGTTCTGAGGTGGATTGTTTTGGGGTGGAGGACGAGAGGGGAAAGGACCTGATTGGAGGGGAAGTCGGGGCATTTGTGGAAGCCTTGGGTTGGCTGCATAGTTGGCATTGTTGACCACACTCACCTGCTCATTTGTTACGACCCTTCTGTTGCTCCGCCTGGGACACCAGTGCCTGTCTTTCTGACCACCTTGGGCTTCGACGGCTCAAACATGTTCTGATGGGAATCGACGCGAGCATGTACTTTTCTTTTGCATTTATATCCTTTTAGTTTGTGTTTATATCCTTGGGAAAGTATGTGCGCAATTGTACGGCTTTATAAGCCAATGAGTCATTCCCACGGATTGTGTGGGTTTCTATGTAATTTGTCAGTAGGACCATCAAGGGGGCCCTCAGCCCTCTCCCATTGGTCCATGTCACCTTGTGGGGCTAGTCAACTATCCTAGGTGGACATCTAGAAGGTTGTACTAGTCATATGCCACATGGGTAGACAAGGGGATAAGAATTTCCATGGTAGGCTACCTACCATGTCAAACTTATCCCCCTTGCCATTCTTGGTCAATAGCCCCCCCCCCTTGTATATTATATTTATTTTTTTTGTGTTTGTGGCATGCAATCCAAGCCATCCATCTCACATCCCTAGATCTAAGGGTGGAGGTTAGATTTGGTTGGAAGCATATAAAACCATGTATTTTAATGTGAAAATTAGTGAAAAATCAGAAATTTTGTTGAATGCCAAGAAGGCTCTTGCGCCCCAGCCCACTCCCCCTAGTTTCCTCTCCTCAAACCTCCAGTTCTAGAGTGTATCAATCTTCTATCTCCCCCTCTCAACCTCTGATCATCATATGTGCCGCCGCCGCCGCCGTTCGTGCCGCCTTCGAGCCGCCGCGGAGCCATCTTCAACTTTCTGTCTTGCTGGACAGAGGTGTAGTTCGTGAATTCTTGCTACCATCCACGAGCTCAGATGGATTTGAAATTTTGAGGGTGTGTTCTTGCCTTGATTCCCCACCTCCACCTAACGTTTCACGTCCAAACTCCTCCATTTAGTAATTTTCCATTTTCGTTCATTTTGCATTCCCAGATCTGTTTTGTCTCTATCTACAGTGACAATAGCTCTGAGTTTCTCATGTTCGACCACCTTTTTGAATTTTCCAAACCCTCCAAATTTTACTGGGAGTTCTGTCCATCATCCCCTACATCCACCATTTTTCCTGCTTTTTGATCTACCCTCTATCCATTTTTCAAAATTCGTGTTCTATCTCTACTACAATGCCTTTAGTCAGATTCCAGATCCGACCCACTGTTAATGAAAACATCCTATCAATTCGTAGCCACATCCAAACTTGTCCAAACCAGTTTTTCCGTCTTCTTAGCTTAATTTCTTACACCTTTGATGAAGACCTCAAGAGCTGAATCGGACATCTACCCTGCGGTCAATGACAATTCTCATAGGACAGCCCTGCAGATCTGAGAGTTAATCCACTGTATAATAGCAACCTTCAAAATTCGCCAATTGGAAGTGCAGGCTTTTTTATTTTTCTGTAATCACAGGGAGTTGAAGCCCTTCGAAGCATCTTTCCAACGGCGCCAGTTTCGTCGCATTCCGACGTCGGGGCTGATCGCAACGTCCGTTCTCGCCGGAGCGCGCGCCGGAAAATAGAACCGGCAGATCCGTGGCCGGTCATTCCGACCGGTGCCGAACGGAGCCGCCTGGCCTCCAGCCGGCGAACCAGCGTGCCGCCAGCCCAGGGAACACTTCCACAAGTGTCCCCACCACAGTGGTGAGACCGGGTCCCGCACGGTCCCTCTGGACAGCACATGAGCCCCGCCGTCACGTGTTCGGGTGCTGCCGAATCAACGCGAGAAGCCGCCCGTCAACCCGAATTTGGTCCTCCCGGACCCCATTATGTAGCCCTTTACCTCCCTACGTGGAGTGGGCAGCGATTTGTATTGCTGTAATCTTGTGTATTATTGTTCCGGGAGTACGAGTTTCGGCCGGGTCCGTCGTCCCCACGTTGAGCGCGTGGAGGTATCGTCCTCGCTCCTTACTTGGCATTTTACTTAATTTCATATATACTTGTTTATGCCACTGCTAGAGAGCATGATAGGGTAATTAGCTCGCTTTCTATTTATATCACCGCTGCTGTGAGAGAGGGCGTTACCGTCCCGTGACCCGATCCGGGCACGAAAGAGAGAGCCGACCACCCTAACTCACTGCCGGTTTCTCAACCGCGCACGTCCGATGCTTCCCTCGTTAAGGGACGATCGCGAGCTTGTCGTGTCCGTGTCTCATCCCGCATCAATTTGGTATCAGAGCGAGGTTGAGTCTAGGGTGTCCAAAACAAAAAAAAAAGAGTGTCATTTAAGTCTAAGTGTCTAAGTCGGTCTTAGGAGTTGCATTTGCATACCATTAATCGGTATATAAAAAAAGGTGTTGTCCGAACGTTAGGCTACGCCTATCGGGAAGGCCGCACACTTGCGCGAGTGATCTTCGGATCGATTAACTCCGCCACGTACCGAGTCTTGGTGTCTTGTCCTTAGTATGCATGCATCCCAAACCGTGCATAGTCGGTCTAGTGTCTTTTCTAAATGGCCTTGCATACCCATTCCTAGGGATCCATTCCCACCTTTTCGGCACCAATGGCCAACCCATGTCGACCCGTCCAAGGTGATAGGTCCGTGTCCGAGTACATCCGGGACTATGATAAGTACCGGTTGGAATATGGCTTGGGAGAGGAGAGCACCACGACCGCATTTCAGTTCCGGAGAGGTTTACGGTTTCACTTCCAACTTGAATGTCTTGTCCGCGACGCGTTCTCGCTGGCGCAATCTTATAAGGTCGCTCTAGAGGTCGAGCCCTTTGAGTCTCATTTTTCTCGCTCTAGAGGTCAAACCCTTTGGCAAACATCTACCTCCCAACCGAGTCCCGAGCCGATCAGACTACCTAACCCAATTCCTTCACCACCCAAGAGTGCTTCATTGTCACCCTCACCTTCCGATCTTAATTCGGAACCCTCTCATTTGGAGCCACCCAAGCCCCAGTCACCCGTGTTTCTAACGGGTACGCTTTTCATCGCCGAGCCGCTTCTTAGTTGGCTCAAGGATGGCTTGGTCCCACATCCCTTCCCATCCATGGACCCCACCTTACCTTTAGTGCCGGTCAACTCATTCCATACCACATTTCGATCTAGTCACCATGTTGACACATTGGACGATCTTGTTATGGGACTAGACACGCAATGGAAGTTGACACATATGTTGGCCCGAGACTTCGACCAACCCACGAGTCGTAGCTTCACCCATCCGGCCTTCGGGTCCATTACCTCCGAGTGCACCGTGGGTTATATCACCATGGAGGTTCTTCTACTTCTCCCGCTACCGAATGAGCCCAACTTCATGACTTTACTCCCGAGGGAGGAGTCATATTTCCTATACACGGTCCCATCTACCATGACGGAGGAAGGTGACCACCCGCACCTTCAAGAATTTCACGATTGGGACCCTGTCATGTTGGAACCCACCATAAGGGGTCATACCTTGTTTGATCCCTTTGACCCCTTCCCTAGTGGATCCCTAGATCCTTCATATTCACTTCACTTCTTCGAGGGAGTCCGCTACCACACCCCTTCCCCTCGGGCCGGGTCGTCTATGCCCACCAAGCCCGTACCCTTACAAGATACACCATCATCTAGGGGAGATACTATTGGCCCTCCCACATCCACATCCAATATGCATGCATGGCCCACCTTAGGAGGTCTAGGATTTTCGCATGATGTCAACCACCGGTTACGTCAGATGCATGCATGGCATATATTCGGGTGTCCTGGTCCGCTGTCACCCATGTACGGGTCGGACTAACATTAGGTGTGTCTAGGGTCATAGATGAGTCGGTGTGCTTTTTCTTTGTGTGGTATGTCTGTCTGCATGTGTCTTGTGCAAGCTCGTTGTCATTCTCTTATGAGTAAGAGGCGATTGGACTCACTCGATGAGTATGGGATCGGTTCTACATCTATACCCGGATCAGTCACCTATAGGGACTCAGCGGTGATTCCTAGTAAGTCTTCGAGCTGCTTCCTTCCCTTTTGAGAGTGCCCCACCCGGAGTGTCCACCTTTAGCCCATAGCAGTTCGCACATATCGAGTATATATGGAATGAGCAGGTGACGAAGACTTGGAGTGGAGCGTACCCACGTTACTTGGCACGGTGATGGATCCGCTGGAGTAATCGAGCATCCATACCCCTACTCGACGGGGTCGAGTTCCTCCCACCCGGGGAGAGTTGATGGGAATCGACGCCGAGCATGTACTTTTCTTTTGCATTTATGTCCTTTTAGTTTATGTTTATATCCTTGGGAAAGTATGTGCGCAATTGTACGGCTTTATAAGCCAATGCGTCATTCCCACGGATTGTGTGGGTTTCTATGTAATTTGTCAGTAGGACCATCAAGGGGACCCTCAGCCCTCTCCCATTGGTCCATGTCACCTTGTGGGGCTGGTCAACTATCCTAGGTGGACATCTAGAAGGTTGGACTAGTCATATGCCACATGGGTAGACAAGGGGGTAAGAATTTCCATGGTAGGCTACCTACCATGTCAAACTTGTCCCCCTTGCCATTCTTGGTCAATAGGCCGCCCCCCCTTGTATATTATATTTATTTTTTTTGTGTTTGTGGCATGCAATCCAGGCCATCCATCTCACATCCCTAGATCTAAGGGTGGAAGTTAGATTTGGTTGGAAGCATATAAAACCATGTATTTTAATGTGAAAATTAGTGAAAAATCAGAAATTTTGTTGAATGCCAAGAAGGCTCTTGCGCCCCAGCCCTCTCCCCCTGGTTTCCTCTCCTCAAACCTCCAGTTCTAGAGTGTATCAATCTTCTATCTCCCCCTATCAACCTCTGATCTTCATCTGTGCCGCCGCCGCCGCCGTTCGTGCCGCCTTCGAGCCGCCGCGGAGCCGTCTTCAAGTTTCTATCCTACTGGACAGAGGTGTAGTTCGTGAATTCTTTCTGCCAGCCACGAGCTCAGATGGATTTGACATTTTTAGGGTGTGTTCTTTCCTTGAATCCCCACCTCCACCGAAATTTTCACGTCCAAACTCCTCCATTTAGTAATTTTCTATTTTCATTCATTTTGCATTCCCAGATCTGTTTTGTCTCTGTCTACAGTGACAACAGCTCTGAGTTTCCCATCTCCGACCACCTTTTTGAATTTTCCAAACCCTCCCAATTTTATTGGGAGTTCTGTCCATCATCCCCTACATCCACCATTTTTCCTGCTTTTTGATCTGCCCTCTATCCATTTTTCAAAATTCGTGTTCTATCTCTACTACAGTGCCTTTAATCAGATTCTAGATCCGACCCACTGTTAGTGAAAACATCCTATCAATTCGTAGCCACATCCAAACTTGTCCAAACCAATTTTTCCATCTTCCTAGCTCAATTTTCTACACCTTTGATGAAGATCTCAAGAGCTGAATCGGACATCTACCCTGCGGTCAACGACAGTTATCAGAGGACACCCCTGCAGATCTGAGAGTTAAGCCACTGTACAACAGCAACCTTTACAATTCGCCAATTGAAAGTGCAGGCTTTGTTCTTTTTCTATAATCACAGAGAGTTGAAGCCCTTCGAAGCAGCTTTCCAATGGCGGTAGTTTCGTCGCATTCCGACGTCGGGGCTGATCGCAGCGTCCGTTCTCGTCGGAGCGCGCGCCGAAAAACAGAACCGGCAGATCCGTGGCCGGTCATTCCGACCGGTGCCGAATGGAGCCGCCTGGCCTCCGGCCGGCGAACCAGCGTGCCGCCAGCCCAGGGAACACTTCCACAAGTGTCACCACCACAGTGGTGACACCGGGTCCCGCATGGTCCCTCTGGACAGCACGTGGGCCCCACCGTCACGTGTTCGGGTGCTGCCGAATCAACGCGAGAAGCCGCCCGTCAACCCGAATTCGGTCCTCCCGGACCCCATTGTGTAGCCCTTTACCTCCCTGCGTGGGGTGGGCAGCGATTTGTATTGCTGTAATCTTGTGTATTATTGTTCCGGGAGTACGAGTTTCGGACGGGTCCGTCGTCCCCACGCCGAGCGCGTGGAGGTATCGTCCTCGCTTCTTACTTGACATTTTGCTTAATTTCATATATGCTTGTTTATGCCGCTGCTAGAGAGCATGATAGGGTAATTAGCTTGCTTTCTATTTATATCAACGCTGCTGCGAGAGAGAGCGT
This sequence comes from Amorphophallus konjac, assembly GCA_022559845.1. Taxonomy (NCBI): domain Eukaryota; kingdom Viridiplantae; phylum Streptophyta; class Magnoliopsida; order Alismatales; family Araceae; genus Amorphophallus; species Amorphophallus konjac. Next base: position 380,745,945 of record CM040123.1, read on the forward strand.
TACCGTCCCGTGACTCGATCCAGGCACGAAAGAGAGAGCCGACCACCCTAGCTCACTGCCGGTTTCTCAACTGCGCACGTCCGACGCTTCCCTCGTTAAAGGACGATCGCGAGCTTGTCGTGTCCGTGTCTCGTCCCGCATCATGTTCATAATGGGGGAGTCTTTAAACTGGGTCTGGATATGCCGGGCTCTTTCATAGAGTTCCTCCATTGTGGTAAGCTTGTTCATGGACAAGACATGTCTGAACTGTGGGGTGGCATTGGATACAATCATCTTCACTTGTTTAGGCTCTGAGAGGATATCTCTTATTCTTTCTGCCAGAGACCTCCATCTATTAGCATAGCGGACAAAATCCTCGTCGGAGTTCATCTTTTCGGCCACTAGGTCGGTAATGGAGAGAGAGGGACCGACCCTATCCCGATACTTTTGTAAGAACCTTCTCTGGACTGTTTCAAAATTCTCGGCCTCGCGGGGCTCCAAAGAATAGAACCACTCTAGCGCAGGACCGTCCAATGACCTCCGAAAGAGGTATGCCAGGGATCTCTGGTCATTTTGCCAATAGGAGGACTCATACATGAAATCCTTGAGGTGAATGAAGGGGTTGCCAGTGCCATTGTACCTGCGGTATGTGGGCATTTTGGAGGGAGGAAGATGGATGACCGGAAGGATTGGCAAAGCAACCTCCGGGGTGGATTTCACGTCCACCATTTTCTTCAAATTCTGAAACTGTTCGTCCATTCTATTGAACCGGTTGAGGAGCGATTGGGCGAGCTCCTCGGGAGGTGTAGGTGGCACTTGCCACTGGGGAGGAAAATGTCTCCCGGAGACTTGAGGGGGAAACTCCGAATGAGAGGGAGCTGCCGGGCCACCGACAGTTGGCCCCGGCTGAAGTGGTATGTGGGGAACAACAGGAGTTTGTGATTATGAAGGGAACTGGAATGAGGGTGGTTGTTGGCTCGCTTGCCCTTGAAGCAAGGGAGATTGGATGGCTTGCGCCAGTGAAGGAGATGGAATGGCCTGCACCGATTCTTGGAAAGGTGCGATGGCCGGAGTTGATTCCTGGGGGGCGGGGGAAACAGATTTCCCCTTCAGGATGGCCTGCAGGGCCCGGAGCTGTTGAGAGGTAAGCTCCGTGTTGGCGAGGACGCCCAGCAAAGAGGAGATGTCCTGTGGTGGGGATGTGTCCTCTGTGATAACCTGCACCTCACTTGAGGGCTCATGAGAAGGACCCGCGTCTATAGCATGGACTCGCGGCTCGACTGACTCACCACGACCAGGGTGGTTCTCCTCAAAAGACTCGTGAGCCATGCTCACAGTTTTCCCAGAACGTAAAAACATACACTAGCAAGTAAATAGCAGAGATTATCAAACAAGTGGATGCCTTTACACCCCTTTTTTATGTTTTGATTTTGATGATTTTTTTTGTGTTTTTAACCAGATCCGAAGTTCACACAAAATAGGGACCCTAGTTCATTTTTGTTTTACCACTGTGTCAGCTAGGGGCTCTCTTCTCACCATGAATGGGTAGACTAACTCCGGGGAACTTCAATGGTACAACCGGCCCAGTGAACGAAGAGGAGATTCTTCGATGTTCGGGACTTACGGAGGTCCCAATGGAGGAGATTCTAGTCCGTCGAGAGGAATTCCCGAACGGAGAGTCCTTCCTTCACCGAGAGAGGGTGATCCTTAGAAAAAAATGAAAAAGAATAGAAAAGAGGGATGGATGTATGCAATGGAATGTTGACAGATATATGGAGCACAACAGAACAACGAATCAATCAAGATATAACAACACACAAGAGATAGTAAAGTAAATCACAAGAAATTGCAAGGGTAACTGAAAGAAAGCAACAGAAGTCCCACCGTGATCGTCAATCTGTGAGCGACGTCACGCGGTTTGAGAAACGAAAACGCGGAGCGCGCGGGCTCGTTTTGTTTACTGCAACACAGAAATAAGAGAAAAGAGAAGGGGCCACCACGGGAGATTGCTCCGGCGGGGCGAGCGGGACAAATGCAATATAGCAAGATATGGGGGTTAAACGGCCATAGCGGGAAGTGACTCGCCGCGACCTCGGGGGGACGGGAATGGTGCAGAAATCAAATAGTAAGAATTGAAACGGCCATTGAGGGAAGTGACTCACCGTGGCCTCGAGAGTATAGCAGATATAGCAGCAATTCAAGATATACAAGAGAAAGGACAAAATTCAAACAGCCATTGCGGGAATTTACTAGCCGCGGCCTCGAGAATATGAGCAGATAAGAATATAACAGGATATAAAGAGAATATAAAGAACGGGAGTTTAAACGGCCATTAGGGAAGTGACTCACCGCGGCCTCAAGAATATGAGCAGATAAGAATATAACAGAATATAAAGAGAATATAAAAACGGGAATTTAAACCGCCATTGGGGAAGTTACTCGTCGCGGCCTCAAGAATATGAGCAGATAAGAATATAACAAAATATAAAGATAATATAAAAATGAGAATTTAAACGGCCATTGGGGAAGTTACTCGCCGCGGCCTCGAGAATATGATGTGATCGGCAGGGGAAAAAGAACCCAAAATAAGGAAATGATCGCGCCTACCTCACTAGCAGGAAGTGGCGGGTTGCTTCTTCCTCCCCCTTCGGCCGACCGACGGAGAGGGCTTTCTTCAGTTACCCTTGCAAAATAACAGACAATAGATAAACAGAATTAGAAAATGGCAGTATAGTATCAATCCCTTGTGATGAAAATAACGAAATCGCGGTAGGACACACACCTGGTTGGTGTGGTTTTAAACCCCTCTCGGACTCGAGTAGAAGGAAAATGCGATGATGGATGCAAGAAGTATATAAGAAGAGGTGCCCTTATGAAGGGGGATAGAGGATGCGAGATGATGAATGTAAAAGAACTATGAAGAAAAGGAAAGGATTGGCTTATTGGATATGCCGATGGCGAAATCTGGCAGAGCTCCGGCAGCGTAGGGACGACGTGGAAGCGCGATGGATGAAGACGACCTTCCTCTCGCGAGCGTGGGCACCCGAGAAGCCGGCAGAACCACCTTCTGAAAGGAACCTAAGGGTTAGAAAAGGATCCGGTAGCCTCGGGATTCCGGCAACCTGTCGGACATCTCAAAACGCTCCCTTTCGGACTGAGGGGGGGGTCTACTATTTATAGAGTCCCAGATGATGGAGGCGTCCAGGGGACTGGACGCCTCCTTTTGGGGGTGTCCAGGACCCAAGACGCCTTCATCAAGGCCTTAGAAATTTTTTATTACTTTTTATTTTTTTATTTTGAATATTTTAATGGAGGCGTCCAGGCAACTGGACGCCTCCATAACAGCCCACCGGAATCCGCCGAAAGTCGCACGCGGTTTGGCAAAACATGTGATTTTTGACCGACGCCCGTGACTCACAAGTGGGCGCGTCTGGCTGGCAGGACGCCCCTATATTCTGGACTTTTCTGAGACGTCAAATTGAGCGGCGCGTCGGGCTTGTCCGGATGTGGTGAAATGAAGGCGTCCAGTCTCCCGGACACCTCCACGTTTTGGATTTTTCCGATTTAGTCAAACCAACCGGCGTGTCGGGATTGTCCGTATATGGAGTATGGGCGTCTCCAGGCACCTGGACGCCTTCACATTTTAGATTTTTTCTCAAACGTCAAACCGACCGTCGGACGGGGGCCGCCGTGGGCAAGTTGATGGAGGCGTCCAGGGTCCTGAACGCCTCCATAAATATATTATATTTTTTTGTCTTTTATCATGATTTATATTTTATATTTTGTTTTCATGGAGGCGTCCAGGGGCCTGGACGCCTCCATGAAGACCCCCCCGGGTCCCCTGAAAAGGTGTCGGCAGCCGCCTGCCAGACATTCTTCCTGGTTTCGGAACCTTCCGGTGCGTCCGATTGGTGTTGATGCCGTCCGAATGCCGCAACGAGATGATTTCCGGATGCCGAAAAGGCGGAAGAAGACTCAAGAATAGGAAGCACTCAAGCGATTCAAAATGCGAAAGCCGCTGCGGGGCGTCGTATAGTAATATGACATTTTCTCAGGAGACGTCAGGAATAACGTGTCTACAAGGAGTACCTCCCACTAGAAGCATAGTCAGTAGCGTCCCCTGACGACTTACACCGCACCGCAGGTGAATTGCCTGACGTGGTAGCGCCTACCCAAGGCACGAAAACCGCACAAGTACCACAAACAAGTGACTAGCTGGGGTCACGCCCGTCGACGTGGATCCAACCGCCCCCAACCACGTGTGCACACACAGACTGCGCATCCCTGGTCTGGCCCTCTGACCGGTTTTCCCCTCAGCCGGACTCTGGCTGCAAGACGTGGGGCCCGACGGCAACTGGTCCACAAACCACCTCTAAGGGTAAGCCCGTACACCACTCCCTGGTGCGACCAGCACCGCGTACCGGTAGGCTACGACTAGTGGAGGGTCACTGAAGGAGTAGACTCTCAAGTCACGGAAAACGACGCCCGCATCCAATGACGCACGGGGACCACCCCACGCACCGGCCCCATCGCACGGTGGCCACAGTCGGACTAGAAACGGGGTTGCAACCCTCTCGGGGCAACCAGGCGCCTGACGGTCCACCCCTGGACTGTCACAGGGCTGTAACGGTCTAGGCGAGACCGTCACAGGAAGCCTGACGGTCCTGGTCTGGACCGTCACGCATACCTGACGGTCCGACGCCGGCCGTCACGCCCCCAGCGCAAAGCAAAGCGTAACGCGCCTGCCCTGGCGCGTTACAGGCTGTGCCGCCCCCACGCAGGCGCGTCACGGGGTGTGAGGGTCCGACGTCGGCCGTCACACCGCCTGGGGTTTCAGATGCTCAAAAGCGCCCTGACGCGCCCGCCCCAGGCCATCACAAGGATGTGACGCGCCAGGTCTGGTGCGTCACATGCCTTGACCCCCAACGGTCAAAAAACCAACGGTCATAAACCAACGGCCAGATGCCTCTGACGGCCCACCCCATCCGCGTTATACGCCTGTAACGGTCTATCGGGGGCCGTCACACCCCCAGCCCTCAGCTGGTTAACAGGGACTATGACGCACCCTCCCAGGCGCGTCACACGGCTGTGGCGGTCTATCGGGGGACCGTCACAGCCCCTGACCCCCAAAGGCTGACAAAAGGCGTGTGACGCACCCTCCCAGGCGCGTCACACCATGTGACGGTCCCTGGAAGGACCGTTACACACACCCGACGGCGAAACGGTGGGAAACGCCCAAAAACTCCGACCACGCCCCCATGCCTCCAGCGGAGAGGGGGAAATTAAAGGGGAAGACCCCTGGGGACCCCTAGCATGATTCTAGGCCACCAAAATATGAAATCATGCATCAAATCCATAGATCCGGCGAGCTCTCCCCAAATCATGGAAAACCCCAAACCCGCTCAATCACGCCCCTCTCGGCCTCCCCTCGGCCTATAAATCGTGGAAATGAACGGCGGGGAGCTAGGGAACGTTACCCTACCTCAATGGAGCAAATGCTCGGCCGGATCATCCGTGAATCGTGAAGAACGCTTGAGAAAACCTCGCCTCTTCACGCTTCCCACGCTAGCCGCACGCCCACGAGATCGCCTCGCCATCACCCACGTCGTCGCGCTGTCGCCCCGCCGCCGTCTGTAGCCGGAAGGGAGCTCGCCGCGGTCGAATGGGAGAGAGAGGGAGAGGGAGCCGCGGTGGGGAGAAACGGAGGTGGAAGAAGAAGAAGAAAGAGAAGGTGGGGAAGAGAGAAATAGGGGGGGTTTATAAAAAATTCGGAAAATCTGGAAAATATCAAAAAATAGAAAATTACATTTTCGGAATCCTCAGAACGCACCGATCGCAATGGTACAACACTCGCCTAGGTGAACGGCTCGGTTCACCCGCAACGAGGTTCCGAAGGAATTACCGAAACACACACTGGGAATCGGAAAACACGCACGGAAAAAGTCACGGAACGCTTCCGGGCCTCCGAAACAACCCCGGATCGCGCCGATCCGAACACGAAAGATGTCCGAAATAAAATTTTAGACACAACTGAGCCGGACACTCCGAGAAACCAGATCCGGGACCCACGAAGAAGGATCCGAAAGGTCCGGGATATTACAGCCCTCCCCCCTTAAGAAATTTTATCCTCGAAATTGAGAACCACCCAAGGGGAAAGAAGAGGAAGACTCACTCAAACAAGTATGGGAACTGCTGACGCATCTCATCCTCACGCTCCCATGAAGCCTCACCACCAGAGTGCCACTGCCACACCATCTTTACCAAGGGGATGACCTTGTTCCGCAGGCGCTGCTCTCGCCTATCCTCAACGCAGATTGGAAACTCTGGCAGAGAAAGATCTGGAGTCACCTCGCGCCAAACAGAAATCTCGAGCACATGAGAGTCATCGGGCACATACTTTCGCAACATCGAGACGTGGAACACGTCAAGCACCGACACCAACTCAGGGGGTAACTGCAACCGGTAAGCAACCTCATCGTCCAAAACACATCACCCCCTTCATCGGAGAAACTCTCAAGAACACATGATCGCCCACGGCGAACTCGAGGGGCTGTCTCCTACGGTCAGCATAGCTCTTCTGCCGACTTTGGGCCGCCAGCATGTTCTGACGAACCAGGTGCACCACATCCACACATTACTACACCAACTCCGGTCCCGTCAAAACACGCTCACCAATCTCAAACCAATCGAGTGGAGTCCGGCAAGGACGCCCATACAAAGCCTCATAAGGAGCCATACCAATGCTCGAATGATAGCTGTTGTTATAGGTAAACTCCACCAACTGTAGGTGATGAATCCAACTCCCCTGCCACTCCAGGCAGCAAGATCTCAGCATGTCCTCCAAAGTCTGAATGGTCCTCTCAGACTGACCATCTGACTGAGGATGATATGCCGAGCTAAAAGCCAACTCCGTACCAAGAGCTCGCTGGAAACTCCTCCAGAATCCAGAAGTGAAGCGTGGATCCCGATCTGACACGATCGAAATAGGAATCCCATGCAACGGCACGATCCGCTCCACATAAAGACGAGCCAACTTGGACACGCTCCAGCTGACTTTGACCGGCAACAGCCGCGTCACCTTCGTCAGCCGATCCACCAGCAACCAGATACTGTCCTACCCAGTCGGGGTCCTCGGCAATCCCACCACAAAATCCGTGGTCACATGGTCCCACTTCCAAGCAGGAACATCCAAGGGTTGGAGAGTACCACCTGGTCGCTGATGCTCCGCCTTCACCTGCTGACAGATCAGGCACTTGGCCACAAATTCGGTAACATCTCTCTTCATGCCAGGCCACCAGAACTGCCTCCGCAAGTTCCGATACATCTTCGTCGCACCCGGGTGTACGGTGTACCTGCTCCCATGAGCCTCGCGCAGCACCGCACGATGAATCTGCTCCTCCGCTGGGACGTACAGCCTGCCACGAAACCTCGCAGCACCGTCCTCGCCGAGCTCCACGTCAGCCATCGCAAGAATCCGGGGTAACTCAGGGTCCGCATGCTGAGCCTCTGTCACCTGACGACGGATAGCAGGAGTGACAGTCAGACTCGCAAGCACCGCCAACCCTGGCTCCTGGGGAATCTTGAGCCTGAAAGATATTTCGGACACTTGTTCCCAGAGCCTCCACTTCCTCAACATCAAGGCACTGACCGCAACCTTCCGACTTAAGGCATCGGTGACGACATTCATCCTGCCCGACTGATAAGATAAGGTGAAGTCATAATCCTTCATGAATTCCATCCAACGCCTTTGCCTGAGGTTCAGGTCTCTTTACATGAACACATACCTCAAACTCTGATGGTCAGTGAACACCTCAAACTTCTCACCGTATAGATAATGCCTCCAGATCTTCAGCGCGAAGATCACCGCCGCCAACTCAAGGTCATGGGTAGGGTAGTTCTCCTCATGGGGCTTTAGCTACCAAGAGGCATAAGCCACCACTCTACCATGCTGCATCAACACAGCACCCAATCCGACCCCGTAAGCATCTGTACACACCACAAAACCTCCCGATCCAGAAGGTAAAACTAACACCGGAGTCGAGGTGAGCAATCTCTTCAGTTCCCTGAAGCTCTGCTCACACTCCTCAGACCAGACGAAAGGCACATCCTTCCGCGTAAGTCGAGTCATCGGGGTCGCAATGCGAGAAAAATCATGGATAAACCGCTAATAATAGCCCGCAAGCCCCAAGAAACTCCGGATCTCCATCACCGACCTCGGCCTCGGCCACTGCATTACTGCCTCAACCTTGGCGGGGTCCACGGAAATACCATCACCAGAAATCACGTGCCCCAGAAAGTGCACCCGCAGAGCCAGAACTCGCACTTGCTGAGCTTCGCATACAACTGGTGATCTCGCAACATCTGCAGCACTACACCCAAATGGTACGCGTGCTCCTCGGCAGACCGCGAATAAACAAGGATGTCGTCCACGAATATGACCATGAACTGGTCTAAATACGGACGAAACACCCTCTGCATCAAGTCCATGAAGGCTGCAGGGGCATTGGTGAGCCCGAACGGCATCACCAAAAACTCATAATGCCCGTACCTCGTACTGAATGCAGTCTTCTCCACATCGGACTCGTGAATTCTCAGCTGATAGTAACCGGACCGTAAATCAATCCGTGAGAACACTCGCGCAGACCGAAGCTGGTCGAATAAATCATCAATCCGCGGCAACGGATACTTGTTCTTAATGGTTACTTCATTCAGCTGCCGATAGTCAATGCATAGCCGCAGACTACCGTCCTTCTTCTTCACAAATAACACGTGCGCACCCCAAGGGGAAAAGCTAGGACGAACGTACCCCTTGGCCAGCAGCTCCTGCAACTGCGCCCTCAACTCCCTCAACTCAGCGGGGGCCATACGGTAGGGAGCCTTCGCCAAAGGTCCCGTACCAGGCATAACCTCGATCACAAAATCGATCTCCCGCTGGGGAGGTAACCCAGGCAACTCCTCGAAAAAAATATCGGGAAACTTGCACACCACCGGAATGTCCTCGACATTCGGCTCCATCCGTTCAGTCACAACCACGGACGCGAGAAAACCCTGACAACCAGAATCAAGCAATCGACGAGCTCGAATAGCGGAGATGAGGAATCGAGAAGAGGTGGAACGGATACCTTGGAAATAGAAGGTCCGCTTGCTCGGATGCTGGAAGTAGACCCTCTTCATTCCACAATCCACCACCGCTCCATAAGTCTCGAGCCAATCCATGCCTAGAATCGCATCGTAATCCTGAAGCTGCAATGCATACAACCTGCCTGGCATACTCCGCCCATCGATCCAAACCGGAACCTGATCGAAGCAATACGGGGTGACCATGAAATCACCCGAAGGTAGTTCTACTGCCAAATCACAAGACAACTGGGTCACCGGCTCCTCGACGCTCAGCGCGAAATCCTCCGAAATAAACGAATGAGACGCATAAGAATCAAACAAAACCTGAGCCGCGCAACCTAAAATCTGAACGGTACCTTCCATGAGCTGCGACGCCACTGCCTCTGCCCTGGTCATGTGCGTGATCTGGCCTCGAGCTCTCTGCCTGCCTCCCACCCTAGCTGACCTGGGTAGCGGCGGATACTGTCCCTGCTGCTGCTGCTGCCTCTACTACTGGGGAACCTGCTGCTGCGACGGCTATCTCTCAGGACAGTCACGCGCCATGTGCCCTGGCTGGTCACACCGAAAATAGATAATCGGCGCCGTGCACTGCCTGCCTGGGTGAAACCCACTACACCGTGGACACGGTACTCGCGACGCACCCACTGATCCCTGACGCTGCAAGGGGATCGGCTACTGTACACTACCCGATGAAGCTTGCCCCTGATCCTTAGACTTCTTCTTACCGAACCCTTTCTTGGAAAACTTCTTGACCTTCGTGCCAAAAGACGCAGATCCTGTCACCGACGCTGCCTGTGCCGGCACTCTTGAACCACTCATCGCATGCTGGAAGGAACTCTGCTGCTGGGTAGCACACTGCTGGCTGTGACCTGACAAAGACTGCCCATGGCTGATCAGTCCTCGGGTCCTTTACATATCCATCTCCAAGGAAGCCGCAACACGAGACGCTGACTCCAGATCAGTGGCCCCGTTCGCGATCAGATGGTGCCTCAGCTCCTGCCTCAAGCCCTGAATGCGGTCTTCACCCTCTCATGCTCCATGATGTGAGGTGCATACCGACCCAGCTCGACAAACCGGCCCCTGTACTGCAACACGGACATGTCGCCCTGCACCAGCTCCAGAAACTCACGCATCCGCTGCGTAGCAACGTAGTCTGGATAGTACGTACGCTCGAAAGCACTGAAGATGTCGTGCCACTTGACCTGATCAAGTGGACGAAGCTGAAAGGACGTCTTCCACTCGGAGTACCACCACTTCCGAGCCGTACCCTGCAACTGGTTGTAGGCCAACACCACTCTGTCCTCGGCAGCACTCTTCATAGAACTGAACACCCGCTCCATCTCGTCAAGTCAATCACGAGCCGCATCAGGGTCTGGCTGGCCGCTGAAGTAAGGTGGATGGAACTGCAAGAAGTCCCTCACTGCTCGGCTTGGCCCACCCCTAGCTGACGAGCCCTCACCAGTGTAATATCCCGGACCTTTCAGATCCTTCTTCATGGGTCCTGGATCTGGTTTTTGGAGCGTTTAGCTCTGTTGTGTCCGAAATTTCGTTTCGGACATCTTTCGTGTTCGGACCGGCGCGATCCGGAGTCATTTCGGAGGCCCGGAGGCGTTCCGCGGCTTTTCCGCGTGTGTTTTCCGATTCCCGGTGTGTGTTTCGGATTTTTCTTCGGAAGCTCGCTGCGGGCGAACCGGGCGGTTCACCCGGGCACGAGTGGTACCGTTGCGATCGGTGAGTTCCGAGGATTCCGAAAATATATTTTTCTATTTTTTGATATTTTTCTGAAAAATTGGAATTTCTATATATTCCTATTTCTTTTCTTTTTCTTTTCCTCTTTCTCTTTCTTCTTCTTCTTCCTCCTTCCTTCCCCAACCGTGGCCGCCCTCCTCTCTCCCTCTCTCTCCCATTCGAACGCGGTGAGCCCCTCCCCGGCTGTGGACGGCGCAGGGCGACGGCGCGGACGCGTGGGTGGCGGCGAGGCAAGCTCATGGGCGTGCGGCAAGTGTGGGAAGCGTGGGGAGGCGAGGTTTCTAAAAGCGTTCTTCGTGGTTTGTGGATGATCCGGCGGAGCATTCGCTCCATTGAGGTAGGGTGACGTTTCTTAGCCTCTTGTCGTTCGTTTCCGTGATTTGTAGGCCGCGGGGAGGCCGAGAGAGGCTTGTTTGAGCGGGTTTGGGGTTTTCCATGATTTGGGGAGAGCTCGCCCGATCTATGGTTTTAGCCCGCTATTTCATGTTTTGGTGGCTTAGAAGCATGCTAGGGGTCCTTAGGGGTCATTCCCCTTGATTTCCCCATCTCCGGTGGAGGCATGGGGGCGTGGTTGGAATTTTTAGGCATTTCCACCGTTTTCAGGCACGGACTGAGAACGCGCTATACTCCAGTAGCACGTTCTTGATAGTCGCACTGCCCCGATGGGGCACATTCATCGGAGAAGATGAACAGTAGGGTGGTTCTGGTCGCGCTACGGGTCCCTAGCGCGATCTGCCTTGTCGCGCTAGGGGTCCCTAGCGCGACCTGCCTTGTCGTGCTAGGAGGCCCTAGCGCGATCTTCCCTGTCGCGCTAGGGGGTCCTAGCGCGTTCTTCCTTGTCGCGCTAGGGGTCCCTAGCGCGATCTGTCCTGTTGTCGGGTGTTCCTCTTGGGCCGTGTGTGTGTCCTGGACACCCCGTGGAGTTCTGGACCGTGTCTTTGGGTGTTCGGAGGTTCCGTTTGCCTTGGTCATGCGTTTGGCTGTGGGCGGTGCGTCCGTTTCTTCTCCGACCGTGGTCACTGTGCGATGGTGATGGTACGTGGGACGGCCCCCGTACTTCGTCAGGTTCGGACGTTGTTTTCCGTGGTCTTGAGAGTCTACTCCTTCAGTGACCCTCCACTAGTCGTAGCCCACCAGTACGAGGTGCTGGTCTCACCTGGGAGTGGTGTACGGGCATTCAACTTTGAGACGGTTTGTGGACCGGTTACCGTAGGCCCCTCGTCGGTAGCCAGAGTCCGGCTACGGGGGAAAACCGGTCAGAGGACCAGACCTAGTGACGCAAGGTCTGTGTGTGCACACGTGGTTGGGGGCGGTTGGACCCACGTCGACGGGCGTGACCCCAGCTAGTTACTTTTTGTAGTTACTTGTGCGGTGTCTGCGCCTCGGGTAGGACCTACCACGTCAGGCGGTTCACCTGCGGCATGGTGTAAGACGTCAGGGGACACTACCGGCTCTACTTCTAGTGGGTGGTACTCCTGTCGAGTACGAAGTGACAGACTGTCAGTCGTGTGTTTCCGACCTTCAGGTTTTGCAGTTCGAATGTTGAGTTTCGATCTCGTACCGTGGCACGTGTGTCGGTTTGCGTGCTGTAGGGCTTGGTTCTGTAGAGTACAGGGCTTTCCTTCCCGAGGTACTTTCCTACCGCTAGTGTAGTGGTTTCCCGTTTTACGAGGTAGGGTTCGAGTGATCCCTACTGAGTCTTGTTCCGAGACTCATTCCCTGCGTGTTTTCACCGTGTTTCAGGTGAGGCGCCACCTTCGGGGAGCGCATCAGGAGTACAGCGTGTTGCGGGTGCCCAGAGGTAGTGCCAGAGGTCAGAGCCGGGGTATGCCCCGTGTAGCTGTACTTTTTTTTCTTGTCACTGTACTAGTCGTGGACTACTGTTGCTGTTGTTGTTATTTGATTGTGGACCATGTAAAATGTTAATTTATTTCCTGCTTAATATTATAACTGTTTAATTTCTGCGATTATTTGTGATACTTGTGTAGTCTCCACACCATCCTTTTAACCCTTCCGAGTCTTCGGGCTCGTGGGTGGCGGTGCGAGTCTCGGGTTATCGGGCCTTCCCGGTAATCGGATTCTCGGGTCGTTACAGCTGGTATCAGAGCGCGGTGGTGGAATTACATGAGAATCATAGGTAATTGTAGTGGTCCACTAGTCCACAGCGATGATGTACAGGTGACGCTGGCATTGGGCACCGCGTGCTTATTTTGACCTTGCCGTCTCCGTATTTTCTGTCTTGTGCTTCAGGAGCGAGGATGGCTCTGAGGAGGAGCTCTCGCTCTCAGCAGGGGCAGTCGGCTGGAGGTCAGGAGATCCAGCAGGGGGTCCAGGGGGACCAGGAGGAGCATAGCAGAGCGCCACCGGGAGTTACCAAGGCCGCGGCTACTGCGAGGGTTCCGGGGGCCGAGGATTTCTTCCGTGGCATGTACCAGCTTATGTCTCAGCAGTTCGACGGAGAGGCTGGTGAGGGCTCGTCTGCTAGGGGTGGGCCAGGATGAGCAGTGAGGGACTTTCTGCAGTTCCATCCACCTTATTTCAGCGGCCAGGCAGACCCTGATGCGGCTCGCGATTGGCTTGATGAGATGGAGCGGGTGTTCAGTTCTGCAAGGAGTACTGCCGAGGACAGAGTTGTGTTGGCCTACAACCAGTTACAGGGTACGGCTCGGAGGTGGTGGTCTTCCGAGTGGAAGACGTCTTTTCAGCTTCGTCCACTTGAGCAGATCGAGTGGGACGGCTTCGTTAGTGCTTTCGAGCGTACGTACTATCCAGATATTGTTGCCACGCAGCGGATGCGGGAGTTTCTGGAGCTGGTACAGAGCAACATGTCCGTGTTACAGTACAGGGCCCGATTTGTCGAGCTGGGTCGGTATGCACCTCACATCATGGAGCATGAGAGAGTGAGGACCACGCAGTTTGTATAGGGCTTGAGGCTGGAGCTGAGGCACCATCGGATCGCGAATGGGGCCACTGATCTAGAGACAGCATCTTGTGTTGCAGTTTCTTTGGAGATGGATATGCAGAGGACCCGAGGACCGATCAGCCAGGGACAGTCTTTGTCAGGTTGCGGCCATCAGTCGGTTACCCAGCAGCAGGGTTTCTTTCAGTCTACGTCGGGTGGTTCAGGAGTACCGGCATCGGCAGCTTCGGTGACAGGATCTGCGTCCTTCGGCTCGAAGGTCAAGAAGTTCTTGAAGAAGAGTTTCCGTAAGAAGCACAAGGATCAGGGGCAGGCTTCATCGGGCAGTGTACAGCAGCCGATTCTTTTGCAGCGTCAGGGATCAGTGGGTGGATCACGAGGACCTTGTCCACGGTGTGGTGGGACCCACCCAGGCAGGCAGTGCACGGCTCCGATCATCTGTTTTCGGTGTGACCAGCCAGGGCATATGGCGCGTGACTGTCCTCAGAGACCGCCGCAGCAGCAGTTTCCTCAGCAGCAGCAGGTTCCCCAGCAGCAGAGGTAGCAGCAGCAGGGACAGTATCCGCCGCTACCCAGGTCAGCCAGTGTGGGAGGCAGGCAGAGGGCTCGAGGCCAGATCACGCACATGACCAGGGCAGAGGCAGTGGCGTCGCAGCTCGTGGAAGGTACCGTTCAGATTTTAGGTTGTGCGGCTCAGGTTTTGTTTGACTCTGGCGCGTCTCATTCGTTTATTTCGGAGGATTTTACGTCGAGCATCGAGGAGCCGGTGACCCAGTTGTCCTGTGATTTGGCAGTGGAGTTGCCTTCGGGTGACTTTATGATCACCCCGTATTGCTTCGATCAGGTTCCGGTTTGGATCGATGGGCGGAGTATGCCAGGCAGGTTGTATGCGTTGCAGCTTCGGGATTACGATGTGATTCTAGGCATGGATTGGCTCGAGACTCATAGAGCGGTGGTGGATTATGGGATGAAGAGGGTCTACTTCCAGCATCCGAGCAAGCGGACCTTCTATTTCCAAGGTATCCATTCCACCTCTTCTCGATTCCTTATCTCTGCTATTCGAGCCCGTCGATTGCTTGATTCTGGTTGTCAGGATTTTCTCGCGTCCGTGGTGGTGTCTGAACGGATGGAACCGAGTGTCGAGGACATTCCGATGGTGTGCGAGTTCCTCGACATTTTTTCCGATGAATTCCCTGGATTACCTCCCCAGCGGGAGATCGATTTTGTGATCGAGGTTGTGGCTGGTACGGGACATTTGGCGAAGCCTCCCTACCGTATGGCCCCCGCTGAGTTGAGGGAGTTGAGAGCGCAGTTGCAGGAACTATTGGCCAAGGGGTATATTCGTCCTACCTTTTCCCCTTGGGGTGCGCCCGTGTTGTTTGTGAAGAAGAAGGACGGTAGTCTGCGGCTGTGCATTGACTATCGGCAACTGAATGAAGTGACCATTAAGAACAAGTATCCATTGCCGCGGATTGATGACTTGTTCGACCAGCTTCAGTCCGCGCGAGTGTTCTCGCGGATTGATTTGCGGTCAGGTTACTATCAGCTGAGAATTCGCGAGTCCGATATGGAGAAGACTGCGTTCAGTACGAGGTACGGGCATTATGAGTTTTTGGTGATGCCGTTCGGGCTCACCAATGCCCCAGTAGCCTTCATGGACTTGATGCAGAGGGTGTTTCATCCGTATTTGGACCAGTCCGTGGTCATCTTCGTGAACGACATCCTTGTCTATTCGCAGTCTACTGAGGAGCACACGTACCATTTGGGTGTGGTGCTGCAGACGTTGCGAGGTCACCAGTTATATGCGAAGCTCAGCAAGTGCGAGTTTTGGCTCAACGAGGTGCACTTTCTGGGGCACGTGATTTCTGGTGATGGCATTTCCGTGGACCCCGCCAAGGTCGAGGCAGTAATGCAGTGGCCGAGGCCGAGGTCGGTGACGGAGATCCGGAGTTTCTTGGGGCTTGCGGGTTATTATCGCCGGTTTATCCAGGATTTTTCTCGCATTGCGACCCCGATGACTAGACTCACGCGGAAGGATGTGCCTTTCGTCTGGTCTGAGGAGTGTGAGCAGAGCTTCAGGGAACTGAAGAGATTGCTCACCTCGGCTCCGGTGTTGGTTTTACCTTCTGGATCGGGAGGTTTCGTGGTGTGTACGGATGCTTCCGGTGTTGGATTGGGTGCTATTTTGATGCAGCATGGTAGAGTGGTGGCTTATGCATCTCGGCAGTTAAAGCCCTACGAGGAAAACTACCCTACCCATGACCTTGAGTTGGCGGCAGTGATCTTCGCGCTGAAGATCTGGAGGCATTATCTGTACGGTGAGAAGTTCGAGGTGTTCACTGACCATCAGAGTTTGAGGTATGTGTTCTCGCAAAAGGACCTGAACCTCAGGCAAAGGCGTTGGATGGAGTTCATGAAGGATTATGACTTCACCCTGTCTTATCAGCCGGGCAGGATGAATGTCGTCACCGATGTCTTAAGTCGGAAGGTTGCGGTCAGTGCCTTGATGTTGAGGAAGTGGAGGCTCTGGGAACAAGTGCCCGAAATATCTTTCAGGCTCAAGATTCCCCAGGAGCCAGGGTTGGCGGTGCTTGCGAGTCTGACTATCACTCCTGCTATCCGTCGTCAGGTGACAGAGGCTCAGCATGCGGATCCTGAGTTACCCCGGATTCTTGCGATGGCTGATGTGGAGCTCGGCGAGGACGGTGCTGCGAGGTTTCGTGGCAGCTTGTACGTCCCAGCTGAGGAGCAGATTCGTCGTGCGGTGCTGCGCGAGGCTCATGGGAGCAGGTACACCGTACACCTGGGTGCGACGAAGATGTGTCGGAACTTGCGGAGGCAGTTCTGGTGGCCTGGCATGAAGAGAGATGTTACCGAATTTGTGGCCAGGTGCCTGATCTGTCAGCAGGTGAAGGCGGAGCATCAGCGACCAGGTGGTACTCTCCAACCCTTGGATGTTCCTGCTTGGAAGTGAGACCGTGTGATCACGGATTTTGTGGTGGGGTTACCGAGGACCCCGACTGGGTAGGACAGTATCTGGTTGCTGGTGGATCGGCTGACGAAGGTGACGCGGCTGCTGCCGGTCAAAGTCAGCTGGAGCGTGTCCAAGTTGGCTCGTCTTTATGTGGAGCGGATCGTACCGTTGCATGGGATTCCTATTTCGATCGTGTCGGATCGGGATCCACGCTTCACTTCTGGATTCTGGAGGAGTTTCCAGCGAGCTCTTGGCACGGAGTTGGCTTTTAGCTCGGCGTATCATCCTCAGTCAGATGGTCAGTCTAAGAGGACCATTCAGACTTTGGAGGACATGCTGAGATCTTACTACCTGGAGTGGCAGGGGAGTTGGATTCATCACCTACCGTTGGTGGAGTTTGCCTATAACAACAGCTATCATTCGAGCATCGGCATGGCTCCCTATGAGGCTTTGTACGGGCATCCTTGTTGGACTCCACTCGATTGGTTCGAGGTGGGTGAGCGTGTTTTGGCGGGACCGGAATTGGTGCAGCAGTGTGTGGATGTCGTGCACCTGGTTCGTCAGAACATGTTGGCGGCCCAGAGTCGGCAGAAGAGCTATGCTGACCGTAGGAGGTAGCCCCTCGAGTTCACCGTGGGTGATCATGTGTTCTTGAGAGTTTCTCCGATGAAGGGGGTGATGCATTTTGGACGGCGTGGGAAGCTGAGTCCCCGCTATATTGGTCCTTTCGCGATTGTGGAGAGCATCGGTGAGGTTGCTTGCCGGTTACAGTTACCTCCTGAGTTGGCGTCGGTGCATGACGTGTTTCACGTCTCGATGTTGCGGAAGTATATGTCCGATGACTCTCATGTGCTCGAGTTTTCCATTTGGCCTGAGGTGACTCCAGATCTTTCTCTCCCGGAGTTTCCGATCCGCGTGGAGGATAGGCGAGAGCAGCGCCTGCGGAACAAGGTCATTCCCTTGGTGAAGGTCGTGTGGCAGCGACACTCTGGTGGTGAGGCTTCGTTGCAACGTGAGGACGAGATGCGTCAGCAATTCCCGTATCTGTTTAAGTGAGTCTTCCTCTTCTTTCCCCTTTGGTTGTTCTCAATTTCGAGGATGAAATTCCTTAAGGGGGGAGGGCTATAATATCCCGGACCTTTCGGATCCTTCTTCGTGGGTCCCGGATCTGGTTTTTGGAGCGTCTGACTTTGTTGTGTCCAAAATTTTGTTTCGGACATCTTTCGTGTTCGGACCGGCGCGATCCGGAGTCATTTCGGAGGCCCGAAGGCGTTCCGTGACTTTTCCGCGTGTGTTTTCTGATTCCCGGTGTGTATTTCGACTTTTTCTTTGGAAGCTCGCTGCGGGCGAACCGGGCGGTTCAGCAGGGCACGAGTGGTACCGTTGCGATCGGTGCATTCCGAGGATTCCGGAAATATATTTTTCTATTTTTTGGTATTTTTACAAAAAATCAGATTTTCTATATATTCCTATTTCTTTTCTTTTTCTTTTCCTCTTTCTCTTTCTTCTTCTTCTTCCTCCTTCCTTCCCCAACCGTGGCCGCCCTCCTCTCTGGTGAGGACACGCACCGCATTACTCGACGGAGCACACGGAGCACGCCGGCATCCCTTTGGCTCGGCGATCACTTGGCAGACTAGCGGAGTTATCTTCACTTATTCTATACTTTAGGCCATGTTGGGCCTTGGATTAGTCCCTGCGTGGACACTTTTATTATTTGTGGACCTTTGTAGGCCAATTGGGGCCAATTAGGCTTTAGTTGGGTCTTTTTGTGCTTATTAGGTAGGAGATAGGGCTATTGGGCCACTTTCTTGGTTCAAGTCTTGGCCCATTTGGCATAGCTGGCCAACCAAGGCTTGGCCCACCTGGGGAATTGCGCCCCCCCTCCCTAGGGTTAGGGTTTTGGGCGCCCCCCCCCTTTTCCCTCCTCTTGGAAGGTGGCAGCCGCCCCTCTCCTAGATTATAGGAAGAGGGGTGCGGCCCCCCCTTTCCCTTCCCCATCCGATCACCCCCCTCCCTCCTTTGGCCGCCCCCCCATCCCCAATCCCCTCCTAGAATCTAGGAGTGGTGCGCACCCCCCTTTCCCCCCCTAGCACATTGCGCACCCCCCTTTCCCCCTTGGCTAGGGTTTCAACCCTAGCATTCCCCCTCCCCATATAAAAGGTTTGTATTTTTTCTTTGGAGCATTATTATGAATGGAAAAGAAAATTTGCTGTTGCTCTTGAAGGAGGCTGCGCCCCCCTCTGTTCCTCCTTGCTCCTGCGACGGGAGCAAGCCCGGGGTGTGACTCCCCATCCCCTCGGTGCGACGCCGAGGTTCCCCCTCTCTTCTATCCCTTCTCAGGTTCAAGTTCGGTGCAACCAGATTTTGTCTCCAAGAGCCGCGACGACATCCTCTGTCCTTGGCGACTTTGGGTGACCAGCCCATTTTTGGGTGATTCTACTACGAGTCGCCAACGCGTGCGAGGTGGTCTCGCCTCATTTGGAGTTTGGCATCACCCGTGGCGAATTTCTCCGTGAGATCGCGCAGAACCCCCTCTCCCTGCGAGCCAGATCCTGCCCGCCCTCTTGCGAAAATTCCACAGGGCGGACAACTTGGAGTCTGGACGCGGGATCTTCAGGGATCGTACCTCTCTTCGTCCCCTTTCCAACGCTGCTCACCTCGCCTCGTTTCGACATCGGTGCTGAGTGTGGCGTCAATTCTCGTGGGACCGCGCAGATCAACCTGTGCAGTCCGACCCCAGGATCAGCAACGACTTGCAGAGGTTCTCCCGGCCAACCTCGACCAGATCTGACTGAGCCCTTCCGTCGAGACCTGCTGCTCTGCGTCCCCGACGTCCTCCCTCAAGCGGCGTCCCGTTCGCCCACCGGAACAACGAGTTCTCAATTTTCCCGCTCGAGTGCGCTGTTCTGCGTGCAGGAAACCAGTCACGACTTGCAGATGACCTCACGGCCACCTCGGTGTGAATCTAAGCGCCCCTTTGGCCGAGGCTTCCTCCCGTGACCTAGCTACGCGCCCTCGCTGACGGCGCCTCAATCGGACACCGGACCAGGCCGTGGGAGCGTTCACCGCCGAGTCGCGCATTGCTGCGAACCTGCCGACTGCCGCCCGGGTCCTCCTCGCGGCCACCCCTTCACCGAGTGCCGCCCGTCAGCCCGTGCGTTGGCAGCCCCGAATCCATATGTTGTAGCCTGTTATCTCCCTGTGAGGAGTGGGCATTTTTTGGTTGGAGTTGTATTATTATTCACCTTATGTATCGGGGTTGTTGATCTCGGCCGGGGTTTCTTCCCCACGCCTAGGCGTGGAGGTACGTGCGACGCTCCCCTCGTTGGCATTTGCTTTACTAGTATGCTTTCTAGTATGCCGCGTGAGTGTTTAGGATCCTAGCTAGTCTTTTAGTCACCGCGTGACTGTGAGTTGAGAGCACCCATTCCGTGGCCCTAGTCGAGCGCCGAGCTCGGACTAGATTCCCTTAGGCGTACGGCGGTTCCTTAGCCGCTGAGATCCCCGCGCTTCCCTCATAGGGACGGTCGTTGGGCTTGGATTTCTTGTTGAGAGACGCCTCCACCCGGAGGAACGCTACGGAGGTCAGCCGCCCGGCTTGCCTTTGGCGTGCGAGTGTTGGCCGCACTTCGTTGTACTCGTAGGTCTTAGCCCTTTTCAGCCCCGTCCCGCATCACTCTCTCCCTCTCTCTCCCATTCAGATGCGGTGAGCCCCTCCCCGGCTGTGGACGGCGGCAGGGCGACGGCGCGGACGCGTGGGTGGCGGCGAGGCGAGCTCGTGGGCGTGCGGCAAGTGTGGGAAGCGTGGGGAGGCGAGGTTTCTAAAAGCGTTCTTCATGGTTTGTGGACGATCGGGCGGAGCATTCGCTCCATTGAGGTAGGGTGACGTTCCTTAGCCTCTTGCCGTTCGTTTCCGTGATTTGTAGGCCGCGGGGAGGCCGAGAGAGGCTTGTTTGAGCGGGTTTGGGGTTTTCCATGATTTGGGGAGAGCTCGCCCGATCTATGGTTTTAGCCCGCTATTTCATGTTTTGGTGGCTTAGAAGCATGCTAGGGGTCCTTAGGGGTCATTCCCCTTGATTTCCCCCTCTCCGGTGGAGGCATGGGGGCGTGGTTGGAATTTTTAGGCGTTTCCACCGTTTTTGGGCGCGGACTGAGAACGCGCTATACTCCAGTAGCGCGTTCTTGATGGTCGCGCTGCCCCGATGGGGCGCGTTCATCGGAGAAGATGAACAGTAGGGCGGTTCTGGTCGCGCTAGGGGTCCCTACCGCGATCTTCCTTGTCGTGCTAGGGGTCCCTAGCGCGACCTACCTTGTCGCGCTAGGAGGCCCTAGCGCGATCTTCCCTGTCGCGCTAGGGGGTCCTAGAGCGTTCTTCCTTGTCGCGCTAGGGGTCCCTAGCGCGATCTGTCCTGTTGTCGGGTGTTCCTCTTGGGCAGTGTGTGTGTCCTGGACACCCCGTGGAGTTCCGGGACCGTGTCTTTGGGTGTCCGGAGGTTCCGTTTGCCTTGGTCATGCGTTTGGCTGCGGGCGGTTCGTCCGTTTCTTCTCCGACCGTGGTCACCGTGCGATGGTGATGGTACGTGGGACGGCCCCCGTACTTCGTCAGGTTCGGACGTTGTTTTCCGTGGTCTTGAGAGTCTACTCCTTCAGTGACCCTCCACTAGTCGTAGCCCACCAGTACGAGGTGCTGGTCTCACCTGGGAGTGGTGTACGGGCATTCACCTTTGAGACGGTTTGTGGACCGATTACCGTAGGCCCCTCGTCGGTAGCCAGAGTCCGGCTACGGGGGAAAACCGGTCAGAGGACCAGACCTAGTGACGCAAGGTCTGTGTGTGCACACGTGGTTGGGGGCAATTGGACCCACATCGATGGGCTTGACCCCAGCTAGTTACTTGTTTGTGGTTACTTGTGCGGTGTCTGCACCTCGGGTAGGACCTACCACGTCAGGCGGTTCACCTGCGGTGTGGTGTAAGACGTCAGGGGACGCTACCGGCTGTACTTCTAGTGGGTGGTACTCCTGTCGAGTACGGAATGACAGACTGTCAGTCGTGTGTTTCCGACCTTCGGGTTTTGCGGTTCGACCGTTGAGTTTCGGTCTCGTACTGTGGCACGTGTGTCGGTTTGCATGCTGTAGGGCTTGGTTATGTAGAGTACAGGGCTTTCCTTTCCGAGGTACTTTCCTACCGCTAGTGTAGTGGTTTCTCATTTTACGAGGTAGGGTTCGAGTGATCCCTACTGAGTCTTGTTCCGAGACTCATTCCCTGCGTGTTTTCACCGTGTTTCAGGTGAGGCGCCACCTTCGGGGAGCGCGTGAGGAGTGCAGCGTGTTGTGGGTGCCCAGAGGTAGTTCCAGAGGTCAGAGCCGGGGTATGCCCCGTGTAGCTGTACTTTTCTTTCTTGTCACTGTACTAGTCGTGGACTACTGTTGCTGTTGTTGTTATTTGATTGTGGACCATGTAAAATGTTAATTTATTTCCTGCTTAGTATTATAACTGTTTAATTTCTGCGATTATTTGTGATACTTGTGTAGTCTCTACACCATCCTTTTAAACCTTCCGAGTCTTCGGGCTCGTGGGTGGCGGTGCGAGTCTCGGGTTATCGGGCCTTCCCGGTAATCGGATTCTCGGGTCGTTACAACCAGCCTCTCCGCCGAACTGCTAAGACATAAGCTGGTACATGCCACGGAAGAAATCCTCGGCCCCCGGAAGCCTCGCAGTATCCACTGCCTCGGTGGCCGCTGGTGGCGCTCTACTATGCTCCTCCTGGTCCCTCTGGACCCCCTGCTGGATCTCCTGACCTCCAGCCGACTGCCCCTGCTGAGAGCGAGTGCTCCGCCTCGGCGCCATGCTCGCTCCTGAAGCAAAAGACAGAAAACACGAGAACGGCAAGGTTAGGAAAACGCGCGATGCCCAATGCCAGCGTCATCTGTACATCATCGATGTGGACTAGTGGACCACTACAATCATCTATGATTTTCGTATAATTCCACAACCACGCTCTCTGATACCAACTGTAACGACCCGAGAATCCGATTACCGGGAAGGCCCGATAACCCGAGACTCGCACCGCCACCCATGAGCCCGAAGACTCGGAAGGGTTAGAAGGATGGTGTGGGAACTACACAAGTATCACAAGAAATTGTAGAAATTAAACAGCTTATATTATTAAGCAGAAAATAAATTAACATTTTACATGGTCCACAAAATAACAACAGTAGTCCACAACTAGTACAGAGACAAAAAAAGAAAGTACAGCTACACGGGGCATACCCCGGCTCTGACGTCTGGCACTACCTCTGGGCACCCGCACCACGCTGTGCCCCAGACGCGCTCCCCTAGGGCGGCGCCTCACCTGAAACACGGTGAAAACACGCAGGGAATGAGTCTCGGAACAAGACTCAGTAGGGATCACTCGAACCCTATCTCGTAAAACAGGAAACCACTACGCTAGCGGTAGGAGAGTACCTCGGAAAGGAAAGTCCTGTACTCTACAAAAAGAGGTCCTATGCCGCAAACCGGCACACGTGCCACGGTGAGACAACCGAAAATCAACGATCGACCCGACAAACCCGAAGGCCAAAGCCACGAAACTGACAGTCTGACACTCCGTACTCGACAGGAGTACCTCCCACTAGAAGCACAGTCGGTAGCGTCCCTTGAAGACTTACACCGCACCGCAGGTGAACTGCCTGACGTGGTAGCTCCTACCCAAGGCACGAACACCGCACAAGTACCACAAACAAGTGACTAGCTGGGGTCACGCCCGTCGATGTGGATCCAACCGCCATCAACCACATTTGCACACACAGACCGCGCGTCCCTGGTCTGGCCCTCTGACCGGTTTTCCCCTCAGTCGAACTCTAGCTGCAAGACGTGGGGCCCGACGGTAATCGGTCCACAAATCGCCTCTAAGGGTAAGCCTGTACACCACTCCCTGGTGCGACCAACACCGCGTACTCGTAGGCTACGACTAGTGGAGGGTCACTAAAGGAGTAGACTCTCAAGTCACGGAAAACGACGCCCGCATCTAACGACGCACGGGGACCACCCCACGCACCGGCCCTGTCGCACGGTGGCCACCGTCAGAATAGAAACGGGGTTGCAACCCTCTCGGGGCAACCAGGCGCCTGATAGTCCACCCCTGGATCGTCAAAGGGCTATAACGGTCTAGGAGAGACCGTCACAGGAAGCATGACGGTCCTGTTCTGGACCGTCACGCATACCTGACGGTCCGACGCCGGCCGTCACGCCCCCAGCGCAAAGCAAATCGTAACGCGCCTGCCCTGGCGCGTTACAGGCTGTGACGCCCCCACGCAGGCGCGTCATGGGGTGTGACGGTCCGACGTCGGCCGTCACACCGCCTGGGGTTTCAGACGCTCAAAAGCGCCCTGACGCGCCCGCCCCAGGCCGTCACAAGGATGTGACGCGCCAGGTCTGGTGCGTCACATGCCTCGACCCCCAACGGTCAAAAAACCAATGGTCATAAACCAACGGTCAGATGCCTCTGACGACCCACCCCAGGCGCGTTACACGCCTGTAACGATCTATCGGGGGCCGTCACACCCCCAGCCCTCAGCTGGTTAACAGGGACTGTGACGCACCCTCCCAGGCGCGTCACACGGCTGTGGCGGTCTATCGGGGGATCGTCACAGCCCCTGACCCCCAAAGGCTGACAAAAGGCGTGTGACGCACCCTCCCAGGCATGTCACACCATGTGACGGTCCCTGGAAGGACCGTTACACACACCCGACGGTGAAACGGCGGGAAACACCCAAAAACTCCGACCACGCCCCCATGCCTCCAGCGGAGAGGGGGAAATCAAAGGGGAAGACCCCTGGGGACCCCTAGCATGATTCTAGGCCACCAAAACATGAAATCATGCATCGAATCCATACATCGGGCGAGCTCTCCCCAAATCATGGAAAACCCCAAACCCGCTCAATCACGCCCCTCTCGGCCTCCCCTCGGCCTATAAATCGCGGAAATGAACGGCGGGGAGCTAGGGAACGTCACCCTACCTCAATGGAGCGAATGCTCCACCGGATCGTCCGTGAATCGCGAAGAACGCTTTAGAAAACCTCGCCTCTTCACGCTTCCCACGCTCGCCGCACGCCCACAAGATCGCCTCTCCGTCACCCACGTCGTCGCGCCATCGCCCCGCCGCCGTCTGTAGCAGGAAGGGAGCTCGCCGCGGTCGAATGGGAGAGAGAGGGAGCCGCGGTGGGGAGAAACGAAGGAGGAAGAAGAAGAAGAAAGAGAAGGTGGGGGAGAGAGAAATAGGGGGGATTTTTATAGAAAATTCAGAAAATCCAAAAAATATCAAAAAAAAGAAAATTATATTTCCGGAATCCTCAGAACGCACCGATCGCAACGGTACCACACTCGCCTAGGTGAACGGCCCGGTTCACCCGCAACGAGGTTCCGAAGGAATTACCGAAACACACACCGGGAATCGGAAAACACGCGCGAAAAAAGCCGCGGAACGCTTCCGGGCCTCCGAAACAACCCTGGATCGCGCCGATCCGAACACGAAAGATGTCCGAAACGAAATTTCAGACACAACGGAGCCGGACACTCTGAGAAACCAGATCTGGGACCAATGAAGAAGGATCCGAAAGGTCCGGGATATTACACTTGGCCTGTTACTGCCTGCACACTTAGCCTGTTCTAACCCAGTGTCTTCCGTTCGCTGGTTTCTCCGGGCTTTCCGAAGTTTCCTTAAAGGTGTTGTTGCCTTGGCACACACCTCAGATTGTCGGGTTCCGCCACTCCTTGTGTGCGCGCTCCCTATATCTCCCTTACCGTCCGGGTCATGGGGAGATACTGCCGAATTTTCGTCAAAACTAATGAACCCATTAAAAGATAAAAGGAAGCAACAAATAAATTAAAGAAAACCCCCTCATGTATCTGATTTGTGCTTACGTACCGCGAATTAACCCATAAACCCAACTAAGCCGCTTGCATGCCTGAATTCGTGTGTACAACCTCTACATTTAGCCTAAGCAAATTAAACATAAAGTCATGCATTTCATGAATAAAAGAAAACCACGAATAAAAGAAATTCCTCACATGCATTTCATGAATAAAAGAGAATCAAGTCTAAACTCCTCACATACGCCTCATGAACAGAGGGAACTTCCCCAACCCAGCCTCAGCTGCATTGACCTTGGCAAACCTTGCCCTCCACACATCCCTAATGTGCATAGACCTTGGCAGACCCTGCTCCTTACCCGGCACACTCGTGCCTCCTCGCCCGGCACACTCCACCTTCGCCGGTACACTCTCCGCCTCTCCACACACGTGCCAAATGTAACAAATAATAATAATAATAGCGGACTCATAATAAAAAAGGGATAAATAATAATAATAATAATATTGTAATAATAAAAAGGGGGTAAATAATAATGATGACAAACTCAATAAATAAATAAATAAACAATAGTAATAAAGCAATAGGTAATAATGATGATGAACTTAACAACAATAATAATAAACTTAATATATATAATAGTAATGAATAATAAATGAATAAAAAATAATAAAGAAATAATAAATAAGCAATAATAACAACAAACTCACTCGAAAAAATATATAAAATAACAAATAATAATGATAAAAAATTTAAATAATAATAAAAAATGATGAGATCCACTCCGCAGCCTCGTCGGCCTCAAAACTCGGTATAAAGAGAACATTAACGTTGCTTCTCTAATTCGGGTTCGGACCTTGAGAGCCATCCCAATATGGCCATAATCCGACATTGCACTGGGCCGATAGTTCGTCAGCCCGGCCTCGTTCTCATTGGGATTCGTTTTCGCTCTTTCATTGAAATTGCCGTAAACTCGGCATACATTTGTACGGGTTTGTTTCCGTTTATGTCCTACCTTCAATACGGACCTTTATCCGGACATAAAGTGGTCCATGAATGACCGACAAGGTTTGAATGGAACGAGACGGCTTTCGTCCCCCGGACCCTTTGCATGGGAATATTGATAAGACCTTCCTGGCTCATGCTTAGACCACGGGTTCGCCCTAATCATGGCCATTGCCTGACCCACATCCTAGGCCTATAGCCAACTATCTCTGTACACGTCTTTGTTTTGGAATCTAGTCCCGAGACACTTTCTCGTTGCCCTTCGGCACCGGAAATATTAACGACGCCTACGCAAGCCTCGTTTGGACCACGGGAGGCGCCCTCGGAATGGTCCTGACTCAATCTTGCACCGGGCTGACAAACTTATTGGTTTCCGACCACTCTAACCGGGATTTAACCGAACGTCTCCCATCCCTTCGAATAATAAATCTGCCGTGCCCCGGCATACATACGCTCTGGTTTTGCCCGTGACGATTACGATTTTCTTAAGCCGAACGCTCGTCCGAATATTAAACGGTCCCCTGAGCGACCGACATGTTACTCTAACCAGGATTTAACCGAATGTTTCCCATCCCTTTGAATAATAAATCTACCGTGCCCCGGCATACATACGCTCCGGTTTTCCCCGTGACGATTATGATTTCCTGAAGCCGGACGCTCGTCCGAATATCAAAATGGTCCCTTGAGTGACCGACATATTTCGAATACTTGCTTCCCCAGATATAGGGCTTTCCGACTGATTCGAGACCGCAATCGTCTTGCTTCTCTCGATATAATTTCTTGGCCATGAGGCCCTTATTCTCGGCGATTAATCAAGGGTGTTCCCCTCTCTGAGGGGATGTAAATGACGCCGTGACCTCTATGGCGCGGCGGATTTTGGTCCCGACACGAACTATACAATCGTCTGATTAGTCAGATCGAGCGCACCATGGGCTTCTTCGAAGCCCAAATAAATCGTCACTTTGTGACTGGCACGCCCACGCACTTAATAAACCCAATAAACAAATAAATCACTATTTAAATAAAAGTGTGTCCACAAGTCTGGCACGCCCGGTGGGACCTAAACCACCCTTCATCTCTTCGCCGAGATTTAGGGCCTCATGGCCTCCTAATAAACGAGGTTTGCCTGCTTTGATGAATTACATGTGCTGTCTTCGCCCGCCTTATGGGGAGAAAAGTCGGACTAGGTGCAACTGCCTTTGTGGCCTCGAGGACGCTGCTCCGAAGCATATGCAGCTTCCAGGAATCATGGGGGCTGTTATAAAAAGGAGAGAAGAGAAAGAGAAAAAAGGGAGGGGAAATCAGACCCCCTTTTTCGCAATAAGAAAGAGAAGAAAAGAAGAAGAAAAAGGGAAGAAAGAAGAAAGAAACAAAAAGGGAAGAGAAAGAATTGGCGAGAGAGGGTTGTACGGCCACGTCCGTCGAGACCCGTGCTGAACAAAGATTGCCACTGTGGGAGTGGTGCGGTGGAGCGAACCACTCATCCCCTCTCTGAGGGGGTGAGCGCTCTCCTGCACACCCACCTTGGTCTATTACACAAAAGAAAGAGAAGAAAAGAAATGACGAAAAGAAAAGTTGGCAAGCATTGTTGACCAAAAGAACAAGAAGAAACCCGGCATCCCGCCCGACTCTAGGATCGAGGGTCCAAGTCTATGGTGCAATGCCCCGGTCCGTTCCACCTTCCTGCTGCCCCTATCAGGCATAAGACGGCCCCGCAAGTGGCTGTTAGAAGATCCAACAAACTACAATTGTAGCTTGATGAATTGCTGCCCGCTCTGGGGAATGCTTTATAGCAATGAGGCCAAGCACGGCCACCACTCTCGAAGAGAGCATGCACACACCCCACCATGGGGGATAAGAAGAAGAGATATACCCCATCCTGGGGCATAAGAAGCAGCAATAATGCACCCTGGCTTGGGGGTATTTGAAGAAGAAATATACCCCGACTGAGGGGCACACGAAGAGAAATACACCCCCGCCCTGGGGGCACGTGAGAAGAATCTACCCCGGCCTGGGGACATGAGAAGCAATAGAGTTTCACCCCGGTTTAGAGGCATAAGAAGCAAAACACACCCCGACTCGGGGGACATACGAGGCAAAGGATACACCCCGGCTTAGGGGTATTCGAGGAAGAGATATACCCCGATATGGGGGGCACATGAAGCCAAAGACATACCCCGCCATGAGGGCATAAGAAGAAAATAATTCACCTCGGCCCGGGGGCATACAAAGAAAGAAGCACACCCCGACTTAGGGGCATCTGAAGAAGAAACACACCTCGCCATGGGGGCATATAAAGAAAGGAATACACCCCCGCCTTGGGGATAAAATCGGCAGAGGACATTCCGCCTTTCGAGCGTATGAAGCCAAGAGCTACACCCCACCTTGGGTGCAAAAGAAGCAGAACCCACCCCGTATGGGGGCAGATGAAACAAAAGAATACACCCCGGCTTTGGGAATACAAAGAGAAATATACCCCACTCTGGGGTAGAAGAAGCAGAAGAATCCATCCCACCATGGGGGGCACAACAAGCAACATAGCTACACTCCGCCCGGGGGGCACATGAAGAAACACACCCCGCCATGGGGGCACAAGCAGCAAGAATACACTCCGGCTTGGGGGTATACGAAAAAAGATATACATCTCGACCTGGGAACATATGAAGAAAGGTTTACCCCGCCTAAGGGACATTTGAAGAAGCAACATACTCCGCCACGGGGGCATGGAAGCCATGAAGAGTTCACCCCAACCTAGGGGTATTCAAAAAAAATCTACCCCGGTTTAGGGGCATTTGAAGAAGAACCACGCCCCGCTGTGGGGGTATGGGAAGCAACAACTATACCCCGCCTGGGGGCACACAAAGAGAGGAACTCACCTCGGCCTGGGGGCACATAAAGAAAGAAACGCACCCCACCTTGGGTGCACAAGAAGAAGAGACACATCCCGCCTGGGGACACAGAAGCCATAAAAATACACCTTGACTCGGGGGCACGTGAGAAGAATCTACCCCGACGTGGGGGCATAAGAAGAAACAGAGTTGCACCCCGGTCTTAGGGGCATTTGAGGAAGAAATGTACCCTGCCATGGGGGCGTATGAAGCAAAAAAAAACACCCCGCATAGGGGCATGAAAACATTAAGTTGCACCTTGTTCCAGGGGCATTTGAAGAAGAAGCACACCCCGCCATGGGGGCACATGAAGAGAATCCACCCCGACTCGGGGGGCACATAAAGCAAAAGTTATACCCTGGCTTAGGGGCATTTAACGAAGAAATGTACCCTGCCGTTGGGACATAAGAAGCAACAGAGTTTCACCCTGACCTAGGGGCATAAAGAGCAAAAGAATACACCCTGGCTTAGGGGCTTGTGAAGCAGAGACATACCCCGCCATGGGGGCATAAGAAGCAGGAGACACACCCTGGCTTAGGGGCATATGAAGAGAAGTATACCCCGCTCTAGGGCGGAAGAAGCATAAGAATCCACCCCGACCTGGGTGCACAAGAAGCAAACATACCCCGCTTTGGGGCATAAGAAGCAGAAGTTACACCCTGTCTGGGGGCCTAGAAGCCATGAAAGATACACCCCGCTTGGAGGCACAGAAGCAAAGTTACATCCCAACCTGGGGGCACATGAAGAAAACGCCCCGGCCTCGGGGTACATGAAGAGGAATACACCCCGGCCTCGGGGTCCATGAAGCAACATACACCTCCCTAGGGGGCATCTGAAGCAGGATAAATAATATTCCCCGGCTTAGGGGCGTATGAAGAAAGGAATACACCCCGCTTGGTGGCACATAAGCAAAGAAGAAGAATCCACCCCGCTCCGGGGGGGGCATATGAAGAGAAATATGCCCTGCCTTGAGGGGTAGAAGAAGTAGAATCCACCCCGGTCTGGGGGCATGTGAAGCAAAAGATATACCCCATGCCGGGGCATGTGAAGGGAAATACACCCCGCCCTGGGAGGGCGCAAGAACCAGAGGAATTCACCCTGATATGGGGGGCATAAGAAGCAAGAATCCACCCCACCTTTGGGGCACACGAGGCAAAACATACCCCGCCTCAGGGGCATATGAAGCCAAGAAACCCCTGTCTTAGGGGCATTTGAAGAAGAAACATACCCCGCCACGGGGGCACAAAAGCTATGAAGAATACACCCCGGCGTAGGGGCATTTGAAGAAGAAACATACCCTACCTTGGGGGCATTGGAAGCAGCAATACACCCCACCCTGGGGGCACTAGAAGCAGAAGCTACACCCCGTCTGGGGGCATAGAAGCCATAAAAGACACACCCCACTCAGGGGCACATGAAGAGAATACACCTCGACTTCGGGGCATTTGACAAAGAATTCACCCCAATCTGGGGGCATAAAGAACAAAATAATACACCCCGGCTTGGGGACATTTGAAGAAGAAACACACCCCGTACAGGGGCATAGAAGTCATAAAGAATGCACGCCGCCTTGTGGGGGCACAGAAGCAAAGAGATAGACATCCCGCTCCCGGGGGGACATATGAAGAGAAATATGCCCTGCCCCGAAAGAGGTAGAAGAAGCAGAATCCACCCCGATCCAGGGACATAAGAAGCAAAAGAATACGCCCTGCGAAGAGGTATAAGAAACATGAAGAATGTACCCCAGCCTGGGGGCACAAAAAAAAGAAATACACTCCGCCCTTGGCGCATAAGAAGCAGAAGCATCTACCCCGCTCTAGGGGCACAAAAAGAGACACACTCCGCCCTTGGCGCATAAGGAGCAGAAGCATCTACCCCGACCCGGGGTACAAAAGCGAAGAGACATGCGTCCCAATCTGGGAGCATATGAAGAAAGATATACTCCGCCCAAGCGGCATTTGGAGAAACAACATACCCTGCTTCGGGGGCATAGAAGCCGTAAAGAGACACACCCCCGCCGTGGGGGCATAAGAAGCATAAGAATTCACCCCCGCTCGAGAGGCATCAGAAGCAAAGACGCTACCCCACCACGGGGACATAGAAGCCATAAAGAACTCACCCCGCCTGGGGGCACGACAAGCAACAGAGTTATACCCTGATCTAAAGGCACGTGAAGAAAAGACACATCCTACCTTGGGTGCACAAGAGACGAAACACACCCCTCATGGGGGGCGCTTGAAGTAAGATACACCCCGATCCGGGGGCATAAGAAGCAGAAGAATCCACCCCGCCCTGGGGGCATAAGAGGCAAAGAATCCCCCCCGTGCTGGGAGCATATGAAGAGAAGTTTACCCCGCTACGGGGCATAAGAAGCAGCAGAACCCACCTCCACCATGGAGGCATAAGGAGCCAAGACTCCACCCCGCCGTGGGGGCGTAAGTGGCAAAGACTCTACCCTGTGCAAATCTGCCCTACATGGGGGCATAAGAAGCAGAAGACACACCCCGCCTGGGGGCACAAAAGCCATCAAGAATACACCCCAGCTCAGGGGAATCTGAAGAAGAAACATACACCCCGCCTAGGGGCATTGAAGCCGTAAAGAGTACACCCCGGCCTGGGGGCACATAAGCAAAAAGAATACACCCGACCTAGGGGGCATACGAAGAAAGCTATACCCCGAGTTAGGGGCATGTGAAAATAAATATCCCTCGGGCCTGGGGGCACAAGAAGCGTAAAGTTGCACCCCGATTTAGGGGCACTCGAAGAGAAACATAACCCGCTCGGGGGCATAAGAAACAAGGAATTTACACCCCATCTAGGGGCATAGAAGCCATGAGAAACACACCCCGCCTGGGGGCACAAAAGAAAAGCTACACCCCAACCTGGGGGCACGTTAAGAGAAAAACACCCCAGTCCGGGGGCATCAATGAGAAAGGAAGAGCAAAACAAAAAGAAAGGAGACATGAGGCAGATGTGGTCTTCGAACCCGCCTCTTCACACAACAGAAGAAGAGAAGAAAAGAGAGAAAAGACACATGAGGTAGACGTGATCTTCGAACCTGCCTCTTCACACAAAAGAAGAAGAGAAGAAAAGATAGAAAAGACACATGAGGCAGTCGTGGTCTTTGAACCCACCTCTTCACATAAAAGAAGAAGAGAAGAAAAGAGAGAAAAGACACATGAGGCATACATGGTCTTCGAACCCGCCTCTTTACATAAAAGAGGAAGAGAAGAAAAGGAAGTGGGCCTTGAGGTAGACATGGTCTTTCACCCTCCACCTTCGGCCTTTGGCCACCCAACAAAACCAAGAGACCTTTCCTATTGTCGGCACCATGACCTTCCGTGTAGGCCGATGCATCAACACATTGCCAGCATCATGACTCCTTCATCTAGGTTGGCGCATAAACCCATTACCGGTGGCACTCTCGCCATCTAAGCTGACAAATATCTCACCTTCGGCCTTTGGGCCACTAAAAAAAAAGAATCAACCTTTCACTTTGGCTCGGATCCTTTCCCGGCCAGAGAATTAAAGAATCAACCTTTCACTCTGATTCGGATCCTTTTCCCGACCAGAGAATCAAAGAATCAACCTTTCACTTTGGCTCGGATCCTTTTCCGGCCAGAGAATCAAAGAATCAACCTTTCGCTTTGGTTCGGATCCTTTCCCGACCAGAGAATTAAAGAATCAACCTTTCACTTTTGTTCGGATCCTTTCCCAGCCAGAGAATTAAAGAATCAACCCTTCACTTTGGTTCGGATCCTTTCCCGACCAGAGAATTAAAGAATAAACCTTTCACTTTGGTTCGGATCCTTTCCCGACCAGAGAATTAAATAATCAACCCTTCACTTTGGTTCGGATCCTTTCCCGACCAGAGAATCAAAGAATCAACCCTTCACTTTGGTTCGGATCCTTTCCCGACCAGAGAATTAAATAATCAACTCTTCACTTTGGTTCGGATCCTTTCCCGACCAGAGAATCAAAGAATCAACCATTCACTTTGGTTCGGATCCTTTCCCGACTAGAAAATTAAAGAACCAACTTTTCACTTTGGTTCGGATCCTTCCCCTGCCAGAGAATTAAAGAATCAACCTTTCACTCTGGCTCGGATCCTTCCCCTACCAGAGAATTAAAGAATCAACCTTTCACTTTGGTTCGGATCCTTTCCCGGCCAGAGAATAAAAGAATAAACCCTTCACTTTGGTTTGGGTCCTTCCCCGGCCAGAGAATAAAAGAATAAACCTTCGGCTTTAGTTCGGACCCTTCCCCCGGCCAAAGAACAAAAGGAGACCCCTCTCTTTGGCTCTCACATCCTGCTACTCGACGCCCTTCGGCTCAGTTATTCCGGCCAAGGCCCACTATCAGGATTAATCCACCTGTCCCACCGTGCTCTCTGATATTTTTCAGCTTTATAGCCTACTTCTAACATCTCTCAGCTTGTCAGCCTGCCCCCAATATCCCTTGGCTTTTTAGCCTACTTCTCAATATCCTTCGGCTCTTGCGGCCTGCTTCCCAACTTTGGCTTTTACAGTATGCTTCCCTTTGACTTTTATAGCATGCTTCCCAACTTTGGCTCTTGCAGCCTGCTTACCTTTGACCCTCGTGGCATGCTTCCCAATTTTGTCTCTCGTAGCCTGCTTCCCAGAATTCGGCCTGCACGGCCCGCTTCTCATAACTTTGGCTCTTACAGCCCGCTTCCCAATACCCTTGGCTTTTATAGCCTGCTTCCCCAATTGGGCCTTCACGGCCCGCTTCCCAACTTTGGCTCTTGCAGCCAGCTTTCCTTTGGCTTTTATAGCCCGCTTCTCAACTTTAGCTCTCATGGCCTGCTTCCCCTTCGGCCTCCGTGGCCTGCTCCCTAATTCTGGCTTTCATAGCCCGCTTCCCAACTTTGGCTCTCGCAGCCCGCTTCTCAACTTGGGCTCTCGCAGCCTGCTTCCTTTTGGCCTTTATGGCATGCTTCCCCAATGTCCCTCGGCTTCTATATCCCGCTTCCCTGATGTCCTTTCGGCCCTCAATGGTCTGCTTTCCTAATACTTTTATTACCACTACACTTATACATAACGACAATATGTTCTTACGCAAAAAAAGAAGAAAGAAAGAAGAAAAGAAAAGAGACAAATAAGAATGCTTGATTGCCCTGCCTGCATGCTTGCTTATAATATAGGATAATACATATCTTTGGAATTTTCTAGGACCTTGTTTCCTTGCTAAATAATAATGCCGCCCCGATTCCGGATGCAAGCGCGTCACGGCATATGCTCGAAGGGAACCGATTATGGCGGGTGCATACGTCAAGGGGAAGAGTCATGGTTGAATTGCTAAGCCCAACTCACAAAATAAACCTGAGGCAACACTCCCCACTTCACACTTAATGTGTTCAATAGCTTTCAACCATAGGGATTGCCCGAATTCCTTCTTAGCACTCTACGGAGACTTGAATTCCTGCACTCGCGTGAAGGGTAATCGTGAGGAAAAAGCTGCCTACCCCCACTGTAAAAAAAACGTGAATCCGAGTAGCCGGGAATCTCCACTGAAACAAATGAGGAGACTCGCGCGAAATGGTGAAGCAAGTTACAATAAGGATGAAGCCTGGTAGCCAGGAATCTCCATTGAGACATATGAGGAAACTTACGCCGAACGGTGAAATTCACTACAAATAATAAACAGCTGGGGGCTGTGTGAAGCTACCGAAAGTTGAAAGCCTGAAACTCATGTGTAGGCACTAGAGTAATCCTCGAGTGTCGCTAGGAAAACCTGCGTATCCCTATGGTTGGGGCTCTTTGTTCACACATTTGCACCTCCACGCCGCAGAGAATTGCCTCGGGTGAAATGCGTGAATTTAGGTTGTGCATGCAAGACGTGCGATATCCTCTTGACGAGTGCACCACCCCTCAATTGTGCCTCGTGGCCCGCACCATGTCTGTGAATTATGGGCGGTGTCCCTATCCTATCCCCTATAGAGGGAGCTACCTCATACGTATATTTATGTTATGCCTGCTAATGAATGCATGCATGCTTGAATAAAAAATATATATAATAAAAAATAAAAAAAATGTGTGTATACAATAAACTCAATTTCGGCTATCGCAGCCTACTTTCCCAGCTCTGGCTCGGAGAGCCCAATCTTGGCCCTCACGACCTACCTCCCGCCCTCACGGCTCGCCAATCTCTTAACTTTGGCTTCTCTAGCCTGCTCTCTCAATTTCGGCTCTGTGGCCTGCTTTCCAATTTCGGCTCTCGTGGCTTGCTCCCTAATTCGGCCCTCGCAGCCCGCTTCCCATACTTTGACTTCTCTAGCATGCTCCCTCAATTTCGGCTCTTATAGCCTGCTTCCCAATTTTGGCTTTTACAGCCTGCTTCCCCTTGGCCCTCGTGGCATGCTTCCTAATTTTGGCTCTCGTAGCCTGCTTCCCTTCGGCTCTTGTAGCCCACTTTTCAGTATACTTCGGCCCTCGTGGCCCGCTTTCCTAATTTTGGCTCTGGCAGCCTGCTTCCCAAATTTTGACTTTCGCAGCCCGCTTTCCTGATTTCGGCCTTCACGACCCGCATCCCGATTTTGGCTTTTACAGCCTGCTTCCCAACATTTGGCCTTCGTTGCCTGCTTCCCAACTTTGGCTCTTTCATAGCCTGCTTCCCAACTTCGACTTCTTGCAGCGCACTTCTCAACTTCGGCTCTTGCAGACTACTTCCCGATTTTGGCTTCAGTAGCCAGCTTCCCGATTGCGGCTCTTGTAGTTCGCTTCCTCAATTTGGGCTCTCATAGCCTGCTCCCCAATTTCAAATTTTGTAGCCAGCTTCCCGAGTGCAGCTCTTAAAGTTCGCTTCCCTGATTTTAGCCTTCACGGCCTACTTCCGCAACACCGATTCTGGCCCTTGCGGTCCACTTTCCTGGGTTCGGATTTCACAGTCGGTGCTCCCGACGCATTAAAGAACATCAAATCCTTTCACTCTAGATCGGACCTTCTGTCCGGCTAGAGAACAAAAAGACTCTTCATTCTAGATCGGACCTTCCGTCCGGTTGGAGAATAAAAAGATCCTTCCACTTTGGTTCGGACCTGCCGTCCAGCCAGAGAATAAAAAGATTCTCTCCACTCTAGATCGGACCTTCTCCCCGGCTAGAGAATAAAAAGATTCCTTTCACTTTAGTTCGGGCCAACCGGCCAGCCAAAGAACAAAACGATTCTTTCCACTCCAGATCGAACCTCCCGTCCGGCTAGAGAATAAAGAGATCATTTCACTCTAGATCGGACCTTCCGTCCGGCTGGAGAATAAAAAGATTCCTTTCACTTTGGTTCAGACCCACCGTCCAGCCAGAGAACAAAAAGATTATTTCCACTCTAGATCGGACCTTCCATCCGGCTAGAGAATGAAAAGATCCCTCTCACTTTAGTTCGGGCATGCCGCCTAGCTAGAGAACAAACAAACAACTCCATTCCAGATCGGACCTTTCGCCCGGCTAAAGAATAAAAAGATCCTTTCACTCTAGATCGGACCTTCCGTCTGGTTAGAGAATAAACATATCCCTGTCACTTCAGCCCGGACTCTCCACGCAACCGTAGAGTAAGGAACTCTCTTTCTCTAATCTAGCTCGTAGACCTTCCGTCCAATTGGAGAACTAAAAGACCTTTCTTGGCCGGTTCCCCCGGCGTGTTAAAGAACAAAACAACCTTTCTCCCTGGCCCGAGCCTGCCGTTCGGGTAAGGAATCATCCCCTTTTACTTGCGCTAACACTAGCCCGTGTCAGTGACTTGACCCTCTCTCCGTCCCTTCGGGTGACGAATATCCCTTTTGATTTGGACCTTCCGTCCAGATCATGGAATCAACAAACTCTTCTCTCCGTCCCCTTGGGTGACGAATATCCCTGTTGATTTGGACCTTCCGTCCAGATCATGGAATCAACAAACTCTTATCTCCGTCCCTTCGGGTGACGAATACCCCCTTTGACTTGGACCTTCCGTCCAGGTCATGGAATGAATAAACCCTTCTCTCCGTCCCTTCGGGCGACGAATATCCCTTTTGAATCAACAAACCCTTCCTTCCTCCCCTTTCGGGTGACGAATACCCCTTTGACTTGGACCTATCATCCAGGTCATCGAATCAACAGACTTTTCTCTCCGTCCCTTCGGGTGACGAATACCCCTTTTGACTTAAATCTTCCGTCCAGGTCATGGAATCAACAAACTCTCCTCTCCGTCCCCTCGGGTGACGAATATCCCTTTGACTTGGACCTTCCGTCCAGGTCATGAATCAACAAACTCCTCTCTCCATCCCTTCGGGTGACGAATATCCCTTTTTCGATTCGAGCCTTCTGCCCAAGTCATCTAATCAACAAACTCTTCCCTCCGTCCCTTTCGGGTGACGAATACCCCTTTTCAATTTGGACCTGCCGTCCAGACCTTTAAAGAAAGAAACCCTTCTCTTCGGCCCTCGTAGCCCGCTATCCACAACCTCAGCTTCTATAGCCCGCTTTCTAATAGCTTCGGCTTTCATAGCCCGCTTCCCGGGATTCCGGCCCACGTGGCCGGATTTCTCGATCTTAACTTCTGTCTGCGGACCCACTCTCCCCATCATGTTGATGAATCTCTCAATCGGTCTGCACCTGCAGGCCTCGCTCTCTCATCCCTCTCTCGCACCGTCTGTGGCTGGGGGGCATTTGTGGACACTAAAAATTATCACTTCATGTTTACATGCAGGGGAATAAAGAAGAGAAGAAGAGAGAAGAGAAGATGAAAAGAAGAAAAGAAAAACACCCTGAAGTGCCCGAGCGGCACACTCCCAGTTGCCCCCAGCGGCACGCTCCTGTGCCTCCAGTGGCACACCCAAACAAGCCTTTCAGCGGCACACACTCGAACGAGCCCTTCCAACGGCATAGTCTTCATGCCCCCAGCAGCACACTCTGGTTGCCCTCTCAGCGGCACACACACACTAGTGCCTTCAACGGCACACCCCCAGGTGCTTTCAACGGCACACCCCCTGGTGCCTCCCAGCGACACACCCCTTTGTGCCTCTCAACGGCACACCATGGTGCCCATCAACGGCACACTTGTGCCCCCTTCCAGCGGCACACCCTCCTCAAGCCCGCCAGCGGCACACCGTCAACACCCCTTCCAGCGGCACAGTCCTCTTGCCTTTCTAACGGCATGATGGTTGTGCCCTCCAGCGACACAGTCTCTCTGCCCCTTCAGTGGCACACTCCCTCTTGCTTGCCCAGCGGTACAAGCCGACAGAAGACACAATGGTCACTGCGAAGGACTATTGGCGCGCAGCTTGGCCACCTCGGAGCCAGCTAACACCTGCCACAGTGTTGCCCCCTGGTTCGAGCAGGCAGAGCCCCACCTGACAGGGACATGACCGGCGTCAACCTCGGTGGAAATGGTCATCATGCGTCCCCCCCGTCAACGTGGCTGGACATATAAGAACCCCCCACAATGAAGAGAACGGTGTGCAAGAAGAGAGAAGAAAAAAGGGGAGAGTTCTCTCCGGCAGGCTGGCTCTCCACAGAGGCAGAACGAGGAAGGCAGAAGAGAAGAAGAGAAGAATAGGGAAAGTCCTGTTGTTCGACCACCACCGTCTGTGTGAAGAAAGAAGAGAAGAAGAGAAGAAGAGAAAGGGGGGGTGAGTGAGAGAGGAGTCTAGCCTGGGAGCTAGTGCTATGTCTCCCTCCCCCACTATGTATCATCCCTTTTTCTCTCTTCCCATTTAATTTCCTCTGTTCGCCATTGATGCGGGACGGACACGGGAGACGACACTATTAGGTGCCACCCTCGGACTCTAGATGAAGACGCGACCAGCAGCACACACTAGGGAGACACTAAGCCCGACACTACGAGCTCCTAGTGGCAAAACGTCGCTAACAGAAGTGGAAGCTCACTCGTCGTCCCAAGCGAGGGAAAGCGAGGACCGTGCGCGATTAAGGAACCGGCGGAGGTCAAGGGTAGTCCGACTCAACTTCCGGACTCGGATCGAGTCGTGGGACGGGTCACACTCACTCTCACAGCGGTGACACGGACACACGGGCTAGTACCTACACTCTCGGCAGCGGCAAAAGACCGTATACTAGCTAAGCAAATGAACGCCAAGAGGTTCGGATCACTACCTCCACGCACCCGGCGTGGCGAAGACAACCCCGGCCGAATCACGGACTCCCGGTTAAACAATATCACAGCAATACAAAGATTTGACCCACTCCACGGAGGGAGGTAAAAGGTCACATGTGGAGCCCGGGGATCACGCAACTCGGGTTGACGGGCAGCATCTTGATGTCGCCCGGCGGTGCCGAACTCCGCGTTTTCGTGCTTTCCGAACGGCGGGTTCTGCGGGCCCGCGGGACCCACGGATGGCGCTGTCCTCCGGATCTGCGGGGTTGGGACCCACTATGATGGGGACCCCTGGTGGCGCGCCTCCACGGACGGCGGTCGGCCGGGAACACCGATCGGGGGTCGATCGGTCCCGATTCCCAAGCTTTGAAGTTGCTGCCCACGGATTTTTAGTTGCTGTTTTCAGGCACGCGCTCCGGTGAAAACGGCCGCTGCGATCAATCCCGACATCGGATCGGGACGCATGAGCTATCGTTGGAAAGCTCTCTTCAAATGCTTCAATCTAGACCTAGAGCGATCTGCTGGATCTGGTCGGATCAGAACTTTAATGAATTTACAAGCCCCTGTTGTACAGTAACCGAAACCTCAGATTTGCAGGGTACTTGTCTGAGAACCACCGTTGACCGCCTAGTAAACCTCCGATTCAGCTCTTGAGCTATTCTTCAAAGTTGTAGGGGATCAAACTACGGAACTGGGACTATTTTTGGAATTTGATTTGTAGGTGGTGGTGATATACTATAATTTTTGGGGTGACTGGTGGTCGGATCTGGGAACAGGGGGACAGAACTGTAGCTGGGACTGAGAACGATTTTTAGAAAATATGAGATGGACGAACAAAAAATTGAGAAAAATTGTGGATGAAGGAGTGGATGAATGGAACCACCAGTAAAATTGGGCGAACCAAAAGAAATCAAAAAGTGGACCTAAGACATGAAACTCAGGGCGAGGATGAATCTGGACAGAACTCTGGCAGAAACGAAATGGAAGAGTGGACGAAAATCAAAAAATATGAAACGAGATCTGAATGACAAACCAAAATTTTTGGGACGTCCTTGACACCTCTGGAACATCCACTAAAATCCCCAGATCTATCTGAGCTCGGGGATGAGACGAGAAATTCGTGGAAGCTTCTGTGGTACTGCGCGGGCAGAACTCCGTTGATGGCGATGGCGGTGCGGTGGCGGCTCGTGGCGGCGGCGGCGATCGTCGAAACCGATACACGAGGCGTCACACCTCAGAATGGAAGCCTTCACAGCTTCAAGGGGGAGAGGGAGGAGAGAGGAGGGGGGCGCACCAGCCCTTGCTTCTTGAATTAGTTTGAATCAAATGGCATTAAATTCATGAAAATGGGAAATTACAAGTATTTATGTGTTACATCTCAAATCCATTGGCAACCGTTGGATCTAGGGGAT
Source organism: Amorphophallus konjac (assembly GCA_022559845.1). Lineage (NCBI taxonomy): Eukaryota > Viridiplantae > Streptophyta > Magnoliopsida > Alismatales > Araceae > Amorphophallus > Amorphophallus konjac. The sequence goes on from CM040123.1 coordinate 380,786,957, forward strand.
GGGAATGAGTGGCCTGGATTGAGTGTGACACACACACACAAAAATAATATAATAAAATAAGGAGGGGGGCGGCCCTTGGACCAAGGAGTAGAATGTGGACTTGGTAGGTGGGGGTGGGTGGCCAAATGTGGACTTTCCAAGTCCGTTGTCCCCCACTTGGCCCACCCATCTAGAAGCCTCCATTTGACATGTTGACTGACCCCACATGGGGCCCATGGCTGAGGTGGCTCAATGGGATGGGGCCTGGGGGTCCCGTGGGGCCCAGGGGTCCCATTTTGCAAATAAGCCCCTCGTACACTCATAATTACATACCGAATACAATGAAATAAACACAAATTACACACACATAAATGCTAACTAAATATGATAAATGGGGAGGCTCAAGGCGGAGTCTCCAGGCTGTCTCCGAGCCAGATGGACGCTGAGGTGGCTTGAGTCGTGCTCCGTGTGCGGTACCGGTGGCTCGGCGTATCGCGCCGCTCAACTGCTGGGGTGTCCGCACCAATTCTCCCCGGGTGGGAGAAACTCGACCCTGTCGAGTAAGGGTCTGCATCGCTCCTGTATCACTCCAAAAGGTCCGGATCGATCTGCTGCAACTCACCATGTGTGATCCATGTGTCCTCAGTAGCGGGCCGTCCTCTCCATCGCACTAGGTAGCGCAGGTAAGATCCACTCCTGGTAACTGTCACTTGCTCGTCCAGTATACGATCTATATGCTCACGCTGCCGTGAAAAAGGGGCTGGAGGTGGAAGTGGACACTCAGGTGTGGGATCACTCTCAAGGGGAGGGGATGGCTCAAAAGGCTCACTAGGGATCACCGCTGGGTCCCTATATGCAACAAGATCTGATACATTGAAGGTAGAGCTTATACCATATTCCTCGGGCAGGTCCACAACATACGCATTGGATCCAACGCGTTTCAACACTCTAAAGGGACCGGCTCCGCGAGCTTGCAACTTCTTAACGGTTCCAGAGGGAAACCGTTCAGGTCTTACCCTGATCATGACGTATTCGCCCTCGTGGAACTCTCGGTGGTGTCGGTGGGCATCGGCTAACTCCTTGTACCGTGCATTACTGGCCTCAATGTGACGACGGATGTCGTCATGCAAACTCCTAACATGCCTAGCAAACGACTCGGCCGACTCCGACACTCTAGCATGGACAGGCATGGGGACAAGGTCAACGAGTTTCCTAGGCCTACGACCTGTGACAATCTCAAATGGACTCGTGCCGGTAGACCTATTCACCGAATCATTGTATGCAAACTCAGCCATAGGTAAAATGAGATCCCAATCCCCAATGCGGTCCCTAACTAGACACCTCAAAAGATCTCCCAGACTCCTATTGACCACCTCGGTCTGACCATCTGTCTGGGGGTGATATGCAGTAGAAAACTTAAGGTGAGTACCCATCATATGCCATAGTGTCTTCCAAAAATAGGAAGTGAATCTAACATCACGGTCAGACATTATAGTGCGAGGCAACCCGAACTTGCACACCACGTGAGTAAGGAATAGGCGGGCTACCCTAGAAGCATCCGACGTCTTAGAGCAAGGAATAAAGAGGGCCATCTTCGAGAAACGGTCAACCACCACATAGACCGAATCATGCTTCCTGGAGGTACGTGGCAATCCCAAAACAAAATCCATGCTAACATCCTGCCACGGGGCATCAGGCACGGGAAGAGGCGTATAAAGGCCCGAGCTTTGCTTCTTCATCTTGGCCGTAGCACATGTACGGCACTGAGCCACGATGTTAGCAACATCGCGCTTCAAGCTCGGCCAATAAAATCGATGCTCCACTGCCTCAATAGTCTTGTTCCGACCAAAGTGGCCGGCTAGACCTCCCGCATGTAGTTCCCACACTAAGAAATCTTGTACCGAAGTTCGGGGAACACATAGCCTGCTACCTCGAAAGAGGTAACCCTCCTGAAGCATATAATCATCATGATCTCTCGAGGGTCCGGCCTGGAGAGTGGCAAAAATCTGACCGAAGTCAGGACAGTCAACAAAGGCCTCCTTCATCTTCTCTAGCCCTATGACCTCGGCACTCATGGTGGTAAGCAAACATGCTCGCCGACTCAAGGCATCAACCACCTTGTTCTCCACTCCAGCCTTATGTTTCAGCACAAAGGTGAACTGCTGGAGATACTCGACCCAACGACTATGACGCGAGTTAAGCTTCTTTTGCGAATGGAGGTACCTCAATGCTTCGTGGTCGGAGTATAGGACAAACTCCTGATGTAAAAGATAGTGCCTCCAATGCCTAAGAGCCTGAACAACTGCGTAGAATTCTTTATCATATGTGGAATATCGCAGCTTCGCGTCATTCAGCTTCTCGCTGAAATATGCGATCGGGTGGGACTCCTGACTCAAAACTCCTCCAATTCCCACGCCCGACGCATCACAAGAGACCTCAAACACCTTCGAGAAATCAGGCAGTCAAAGGATAGGTGTCTGGGTCATGCGCTCCTTGATGTCCTTGAAGGCGGCAGATGCGGCCTTCGTCCATACAAATGTGCCCTTACGGATGCAATCCGTGATCGGGGCGGTGACGGAGCTAAATCTGCGGATAAAGCGACGATAGAACGTCGCAAGACCATGAAAGCTGCGGACATCATGAACGGTACGGGGTTCCGGCCACTCAACAATGGCCCGGACCTTCTCCGGATCGGCGGAGACCCCCGTACTAGACACAATGAAACCCAAGAAGGTAAGCTGAGGTGTCATGAAGGCACACTTCTGTGGGTTCGCAAACAACTGCTCTCGCCGAAGAAGTAGACAGACCTGCCGAAGGTGGTCTAAGTGGTCCCCTGTGGTGCGGCTATAGATAAGGATATCATCAAAATACACCACTACAAAGACTCCAATGAAAGGTCGAAGGACCTGAGTCATGAGCCGCATGAAAGTGCTAGGGGCATTGGTCAACCCAAAAGGCATGACCAACCACTCATATAGACCATCCTTGGTCTTAAATGCGGTCTTCCACTCATCACATGGCCTAATCCTCACCTGATGGTAGCCACTCTTAAGATCGATCTTCGAAAAGATAGTGGCACCTGCCATCATGTCTAGCATGTCATCCAGGCGGGGAATAGGGAACCTGTACTTCACGGTGATCTTGTTGATGGCACGACTATCAATACACATTCTCCATGTGCCATCCTTCTTCGGGGCGAGTAATGCAGGTACAGCACATGGACTCATACTGTCCCGGACAAATCCTCTCTGCACAAGCTCATCGACCTGCCGTTTAAGCTTGGCATGCTCCGTGGGGCTCATTCGATAATGAGGAAGGTTGGGCAAAGAAGAGCCCGGAACAAGGTCGATGGCATGCTGAATATCCCGCATGGGTGGGAGTCCCTCGGGAAGCTCATCGGGAAAAATATCAGCAAACTCCTGCAGAATAGGAACAACCTCGGGTGGGAGCTCACCCTCGGAGTCCCGCTCCACCTCTCGGACCGTAATGGCAAACACCGGACAGCCCTGACTAAGCTCCTGCTCCATTTCCCAGGAGCTAATCATCATCAATCTCCTCGTCGAGGGCTCTCCTGGGCCAGAGGTAACGGTCATAGTCCGAGCTGGGGATGGGGTACTGGGCCCGGGTACGGAAGGCTTTGGAGTACTAGGGCCAGTAGGACCCCTGACTGATGGGCTCCTGGGCCGAATGGGGTGGAGGGTGACCCGTTGGCCATCGTGGTCGAAGGTACAGGTGCTCGACCGACCATGGAGTGTGGCATCTCAGTCGAATAACCACGGCCTACCAAGAATGATACTTTCCACTTCCATGGGGAGAACATCACACCAGATCTCGTCACGGTAGGAGTGGAGCTGCAGCGGGACCAAGCACCGCAGCCTGACCGAAATGGAAGTGATATCCACCCATGATACCTAATAGGGACAAGGATGGTCTACGGGTGTGAGACCAAGACGAGCGACAGCGTTCATGGAGATTGCATTGATACAACTCCCGCTATCGATGACCACCTTGCAAATTTGCTTTCCCAGCCTACAGAATACCTGAATGATAGTGGTCCGACGCCAGTCATCACTGGCCTGTGGCTGGGTGAGGATACATCTGACGACCCCCATGTGGGTATCATCCGAATGCTGGGCATCCTGGGCCTCACCTCCCATCTCATAGTACTCGTCAGCTAACTCTTCATCTGTCTCATAGCTGACTAACTCGAGGCCCGTAGGGGTGGTATCCTCGGCCTGTGTGTCCCCAATGTGAAGAGATGGGCGGGTGGGACACTGGTTGGCGAAATGGCCAAACCCATTGCACCGGTAACACTGCTGCCGTGATCCACTAGGCTCCCCAATCATAGGTCCTTTACCCTTATCCTCTCGACGGATAGGAGGCGTAGGCAACAAAGGACGTGCAGGAGGTGCGAGTGCCGGTGGACGGGCTATGGGTGGGGCCGTAAGATGCTGGGGACGAGGAAGGTCCCTCGGGGGTGGAGGACGAGGCCTAGGAGCAAAGGGCTCGAGGCAAGCGGGCTCCTGAGGTCGTGCCATGGGGGCCCTCGGATACGTGCCAGATGAGCCACGGGACTCGACACTACGAAGGGGAAAGGAGCCCAACCGATGGGGTGACTCAAACTCGGCCTCGAACTGCTCCAATTCGAGAGCAATCTGATATGCCTGCTCCAAAGTGGTGGCATTGCGGCGAAAGAGTTCATATTGATAATTGAGCCACAAACCTCTCCGAAAGCGGGATATCGTCATGGTGCTCTCTTCTGTGACCCCGCACCGCAAATAATACTCATCGAACTCGACGGTGTACTCGGTCACGAATCGGTTCTCTTGGGAGATGCTTTGCCACTTGTCTATGAGACGTTGGCGATATGAGGCGGGAAGGTACTTCTCCCTCAACTTGGTTTTCATATCATCCCAAGTACCGATCTGGGGTTGACGTCGCTGGTTGAGCAGGCTCTCCACATTGATCCAATAAGTTTGAGCCTGCCCTTGCAGCTTCATCTTAGCGTATCGGACTCTCCGGTGGTCCGTCATCTCAAACCACTCGAAGTATCGGTCCATGCCGGCCTCCCAATCTAAATACACCCGAGGGTCCAAGGACCCGCTAAAAGTGGGAGGGTCCGCACGCACACCCTTAAGAATGCGGTCGTCATCCTCGTCATCACGATTCCGTCGTTGATGACGACGACCGTTACCCCCTTGATCATTATCAGATGCATAATCATCCACCACATGCACCTGTTGAACCCCAACATTCTCCACTTGAGCCCTTGGCACAGCGGGTTGCTGCACCGGCTCTTGTTGGCCATTCGTCGGCGCGGGTTGCGCCGCTACTGGGCCCCTCTCTAGGATGGCAATCCTCCCAACTAAGCCCTGGATGGACTGATCCGAACTCTCGGCCCGATCCTTGAGGGCCTTCATCCGCCCTTCTAGACGCGTCCCTGTGCCATCCATACGCATACTAAGACCATCCATACGCGTGTCTAAATGATCCATGATGGCCCGGAACATCTCGGCCGTGGAAGACTCATCGGAACTACGGGCTCGGGACTCCACCATAGGTGGTGGTGGCGAGTACTGGGTACCTCGACGGGTGGGCATGCAACTGACACACGACCTAAAAGACACCGACTAATGCAAACACACACTAAATGATGCAGTTTAGACCTAAACCAATATCCGGTACGGGGCGGAGTTAACCGATCCGAAGATCACTCCCGCAAGTGTGCGACCTCCCGGTAGGCGTAGCCTAACGTTCGAACAACACCTTTTAAGATACCGAATAAAGGGTGCAAATGCAATTTAAAACACACTTTTTTTTTGTTTTGAAAATAATGATGGTCCTAGACTCGACTTAGACCATGATGCATGCAAGACATATGCAAAGACTACCCTAGACTCGACTCGCTCTGATACCAAACTGATGCGGGACGGACACGGGAGACGACACTATTAGGTGCCACCCTCGGACTCTAGATGAAGACGCGACCAGTAGCACACACTAGGGAGACACTAAGCCCGACACTACGAGCTCCTAGTGGCAAAACGTCGCTAACAGAAGTGGAAGCTCACTCGTCGTCCCAAGCAAGGGAAAGCACGGACCGTGCGCGATTAAGGAACCGGCGGAGGTCAAGGGTAGTCCGACTCAACTTCCGGACTCGGATCGAGTCGCGGGACGGGTCACACTCACTCTCACAGCGGTGACATGGACACACGGGCTAGTACCTACACTCTCGGCAGCGGCAAAAGACCGTATACTAGCTAAGCAAATGAACGCCAAGAGGTTCGGACCATTACCTCCACGCACCCGGCGTGGCGAAGACAACCCCGGCCGAATCACGGACTCCCGGTTAAACAATATCACAGCAATACAAAGATTTGACCCACTCCACGCAGGGAGGTAAAAGGTCACATGTGGAGCCCAGGGATCACGCAACTCGGGTTGACGGGCAGCATCTTGATGTCACCCGGCAGTGCCGAACTCCGCGTTTTCGTGCTTTCCGAACGGCGGGTTCTGCGGGCCCGCGGGACCCACGGATGGCGCTATCCTCCGGATCTACGGGGGTGGGACCCACTATGATGGGGACCCCTGGTGGCACGCCTCCACGGACGGCGGTCAGCCGGGAACACCGATCGGGGGTCGATCGGTCCCGATTCCCAAGCTTTGAAGTTGCTGCCCACGAATTTTTAGTTGCTGTTTTCAGGCGCGCGCTCCGGTGAAAACGGCCGCTGCGATCAATCCCGACGTCGGATCGGGACGCATGAGCTATCGTTGGAAAGCTCTCTTCAAATGCTTCAATCTAGACCCAGATAGATCTGCTGGATCTGGTCGGATCAGAACTTTAATAAATTTACAAGCCCTTGTTGTACAGTAACCGAAACCTCAGATTTGCAGGGTACTTGTCTGAGAACCACCATTGACCGCCTAGTAAACCTCCGATTCAGCTCTTGAGCTATTCTTCAAAGTTGTAGGGGATCAAACTACAGAACTGGGACTATTTTTGGAATTTGATTTGGAGGTGGTGGTGATGTACTATGATTTTTGGGGTGACTGGTGGTCGGATCTGGGAACAGGGGACAGAACTGTAGCTGGGACTGAGAACAATTTTTAGAAAATATGAGGTGGACGAACCAAAATTTGAGAAAAATTGTGGATGAAGGGGTGGATGAATGGAACCCCCAGTAAAATTGGGCGAACCAAAAGAAATATAAAAGTGGACCTAAGACATGAAACTCAGGGCGAGGATGAATCTGGATAGAACTCTGGCAGAACCGAAATGGAAGAGTGGATGAAAATCAAAAAATATGAAACGAGATCTGAATGACAAACCAAAATTTGTGGGACGTCCTTGACACCTCTGGAACATCCACAAAATCCCCAGATCTATCTAAGCTCGGGGCTGAGACGAGAAATTCATGGAAGCTCCTGTGCTACTGTGCGGGCAGAACTCCGTTGATGGCGATGGCGGTGCGGTGGCGGCTCGTGGCGGCGGCGGCGATCGTCGGAACCGATACACGAGGCGTCACACCTCAGAATGGAAGCCTTCACAGCTTCAAGGGGGAGAGGGAGGAGAGAGGAGGGGGGCGCACCAGCCCTTGCTTCTTGAATTAGTTTGAATCAAATGGCATTAAATTCATGAAAATGGGAAATTACAAGTATTTATGTGTTACATCTCAAATCCATTGGCAACCATTGGATCTAGGGGATGGGAATGAGTGGCCTGGATTGAGTGTGACACACACACACAAAAATAATATAATAAAATAAGGAGGGGGGCGGCCCTTGGACCAAGGAGTAGAATGTGGACTTGGTAAGTGGGGGTGGGTGGCCAAATGTGGACTTTCCAAGTCCCTTGTCCCCCACTTGGCCCACCCATCTAGAAGCCTCCATTTGACATGTTGACTGACCCCACATGGGGCCCATGGCTGAGGTGGCTCAATGGGATGGGGCCTGGGGGTCCCGTGGGGCCAAGGGGTCCCATTTTGTAAATAAGCCCCTCGTACACTCATAATTACATACCGAATACAATGAAATAAATACAAATTACACACACATAAAGGCTAACGAAATATGATAAATGGGGAGGCTCAAGGCGGAGTCTCTAGGCTGTCTCCGAGCCAGATGGATGCTGAGGTGGCTCGAGTCGTGCTCCGTGTGCGGTACCGGTGGCTCGGCGTATCACGCCGCTCAACTGCTCGGGTGTCCGCACCAGCCATGAACTTCTGTACATTTCTTTCGCAAGGAATAAACGAAGGGTTTTGAGATGTGTTCATGCTTCTCATTTGTGCCTCCCCTTTGTCCATCTTCCTCCGTGTTTCCTCGTGAACTTGATTTCCGGAGCATCTCAGCTGGCCTTAGCTATGCCATGTGTCCCTGCAAAAGTTTCATTCTCACCACATTCCAACTAGCATGTTGGAGGGGTCCATGAGACCCTGTCTGAACCCCCTCCACCTAGCCACGGTTTTCCGAAGTGTTGACGGCTCTGCTGGTCCCCGGTGCACCCGTTGCGCCCTTCGCCCGGCACACTCGTGCCCTAGCTACCCGGCACACTCATGCCCGAGCTCACCCGGCACACCCCGTGCTGCCTTACCCTGGCACACCGGCAGGGTGCCCCACCCGACACACTCCCAACGGCCCTTGGCTGGCACACCTCCTAGCCCTCCTGCCCGGCACACTCATTAGCTTGTGCCTTGGCCGGCACACTTCCTAGACTACGTTGCCCGGTGCACCCTCCGTGCCTTAGCCGGTACACCTCCCAGCCTTCCTTGGCCGGCATACCCTTGGCTTGTTCCTGCCGGCACACTTAGCCTGCTCTAACCCAGTGTCTTCCGTTCGCTGGTTTCTCCGAGCTTTCCGAAGTTTCCTTAAAGGTGTCGTTGCCTTGGCACACACCTCAAATTGTCGGGTTCCGCCACTCCTTGTGGTCGCTCTCCCTGTATCTCCCTTACCGTCCGGGTCAAGGGGAGATGCTGCCGAATTTTCGTCAAAACTAATGAACCCATTAAAAGACAAAAGGAAGCAACAAATAAATTAAAGAAAATCCCCTCATGTATCTGATTTGTGCTTACGTACCACGAATTAACCCATAAACCCAACTAAGCCGCTTGCATGCCTGAATTCGTGTGTGCAACCTCTACATTTAGCCTAAGCAAATTAAACATAAAGTCATGCATTTCATGAATAAAAGAAAACCATGAATAAAAGTAATTCCTCACATGCATTTCATGAATAAAAGAGAATCAAGTCTAAACTCCTCACATATGCCCCATGAACAGAGGGAACTTCCCCAACCCAGCCTCAGCTGCATTGACCTTGGCAAACCTTGCCCTCCACACATCCCTAATGTGCATAGACCTTGGTAGACCCTGCTCCTTACCCGGCACACTCGTGCCTCCACGCCCGGCACACTCCACCTTCGCCCTGTCCGGCACACTCGTGCCTCCTCCTCCGGCACACATCGTGTGCCTCTATCCAGCACAGTCTCCACTGCTTCCAGCGGTACACCCCTCCACTGCTTCCAACGGTACACCCTTCCACTGCTTCCAGTGGTACACCCCTCCACTACTTCCAGCGGTACACCCTTCCACTGCTTCCAGCAGTACATCCCTAAATCATCCTCCAACGGTACACTCTCCGCCTCTCCACACACGTGCCGAATGCAACAAATAATAATAATAATAGCGGACTCATTATAAAAAATAGATAAATAATAATAATAATAATAAAAGTATAATAATAAAAAAAGGGTAAATAATAATGATGACAAACTCAATAAATAAATAAATAAATAATAATAATAAAACAATGTGTAATAATGATGATGAACTTAACAATAATAATAATAAACTTAAAATATATATATATAATAGTAATGAATAAATAATAATAAGGAAATAATAAATAAGCAATAATAACAACAAACTCACTCCAAAAAATATATAAAATAATAAATGATAATGATAAAAAAATTCAAATAATAATAAAAAATGATGAGATCCGCTCCACAGTCTCGTCTGCCTCAAAACCCGGTATAAAGGGAACATTAACGTCACCTCTCTAATTCAGGTTCGGACCTTGGGAGCCATCCCAATATGGCCATAATCCGACATTACTCTGGGCCGATAGTTCGTCAGCCTGGCCTCGTTCTCATTGGGATTCGTTTTCGCTCTTTCATTAAAATTATCGTAAACTCGGCATACATTTGTACGGGTTTGTTTCCGTTTACGTCGTACCTTCAATACGGACCTTTATCCGGACATAAAGTGGTCCATGAATGACCGACAAGATTTGAATGGAACGAGACGGCTTTCGTCCCCCGGACCATTTGCATGGGAATATTGATAAGACCTTCCTGGGTCATGCTTAGACCACGGGTTCGCCCTAATCATGGCCATTGCCTGACCCACATCCTAGGCCTATAGCCAGCTATCTCTGTACACGTCTTTGTTTTGGAATCTAGTCCCGGGACACTTTCCCGTTGCCCTTCGGCATCGGAAATATTAACGACGCCTACGCAAGCCTCGTTTGGACCACGGGAGGCACCCCCGGAATGGTCCTGACTCAATCTTGCACCGGGCTGACAAACTTATTGGTTTTCGATCGCTCTAACCGGGATTTAACCGAACGTCTCCCATCCCTTCGAATAATAAATCTGTCATGCCCCGGCATACATACGCTCTGGTTTTGCCCGTGACGATTACGATTTTCTTAAGCCGAACGCTCGTCTGAATATTAAACGGTCCCCTGAGCGACCGACATGTTACTCTAACCAGGATTTAACCGAATGTTTCCTATCCCTTTGAATAATAAATCTGTCGTTCCCCGGCATACATACGCTCCGGTTTTCCCCGTGACGATTATGATTTCCTGAAGCCGGACGCTCGTCCGAATATCAAAATGGTCCCTTGAGTGACTGACATATTTCGAATGCTTGCTTCCCCAGTCATAGGGCTTTCCGACTGATTCGAGACTGCTATCGTCTTGCTTCTCTCGATATAATTTTTTGGCCATGAGGCCCTGATTCCCGGCGATTAATCAAGGGTGTTCCCCTCTCCGATGAGATGTAAATGACGTCGTGACCTCTATGGCGCGGCGGGTTTTGGTACCGACACGAACTACACAATCGTCTAATTAGTCAGATCGAGCGCACCATGGATTTCTTCGAAGCCCAAATAAATCGTCACTTTGTGACTGGCACGCCCACGCACTTAATAAACCCAATAAACAAATAAATCACTATTTAAATAAAAGTGCGTCCACAGCTACCGCCCTCGCCAGCTGGCCGACAGCCAGTGTTGATCGCATGCGCCCAGTGTTGACCCGTAAGCCCACGTTCAGAAGGCCGCCTGCCTTCCCTCTTTGACCGTGCCCATCTTCTCACCCACCAGCCGACGTGAAGACTGAAGAGCCCGCCAGCGAGGCAGCGATGGCTGCCTTCGCCTGAGAGCCACCCACGTTATATATATATATATATATATATATACAAGAAAAGGGGTTTAAATATATATATATATATATATATCAAAAAAATAGAGTTGTTGGAAGAAGTAATTATATATATATTATATATATTATATATAAGGGATATATATATAATATTATATATATTTATATATATATATCATTTGGTTGAGCATTGATTGTGGCACCCGAGTCCACAACTACGGCTTGACTGGCGGCCGAGTCGCCCGGTCGCCAACACAGAGTCCGTAAATTATTACGGAGTGAGAGTGTCCGTAAGTCTCCCTGCGCTGAGAAATTGGATTAATTTGTTCCCCTACGCGGGAAATTTTTTTAAATTAAGCAATTTTGTAATAATTGAAACCTCCATGCATGGAGTGAATTTGTTGTAACCGTGAAGCTTCGTCGACGCCATGCGGGTACGCACGTCCCCGCTCGCCTTCGTCTCCGGTCGGAGCTGGACTTTTCAGTCTAGTTAGGTACGTGCTCCCCTCACTTGTATATTTAATATCCTTATCAATTGCCACACGATGAAGTGAGAGAGAGCTCGATCCATGCAGCATGTCTCCTGAGTGCATCGCTGTGGACGGAGCGAGAGAGCTTGTATGCACCTACCCTTTAAAGCCCTAGAACTGCCGCATTAGGGCACCCTAATTATCAGGAGGTAGTTCCACAACTACTCAGCCTACGGGCAAGCAACCCTTCCTGGCCAGTCCCTTCAAATTGACCATTTGCCTATCAGCCAACAAATTGGGTCTAAGCATTGCTGATCTTCGGTCCCATGATTGCATCATTTAGGTCCGAGCTCGTGCATGCCACACTGGTCTAGGAATTCATCAGGCCGTCTAGAGTGCCCTTCAACGCTACCTATGGATCAAAAGAGTGTGAGTGCTATGTTAGTCCAGCTCGAGCATAACCTTATGGCATACTTTGAAGAATCCATAGGCCAATTACGAGCAGAGCTAGATGAGAAGATCCAGGCTTTACAGGAACGACTGAAGGGAGAGGAAGGAAAAGTGAATGGCCGCGGGGATCCCGTAGCCAATCCTAGGGAGGAGAGAGACCAAGCCCACCAGAACCAGGCTCCCCAAGGTAGAGAGCAAGAGGCCCGTGCGTCTCGAGAGAGAGACCACGACGATGAGGATATCATCCTACGGAACGTCAAGATTGACGCTCCAAGTTTTGATGGGTCCCTAAACCCCGCTACATACCTAGATTGAGAGACCAGGATGGATCAATATTTTGACTGGCATCGCCGCATGACCTCTGCTACAAGGGTGAGATTTGCCAAAATGAAACTCCTAGGTCAAGCCAAGACCTACTGGTGCAACATCAAAAACCTCCTAGCAAGGAGACGAGAGGAGCCCATAAGCACGTGGGAAGAAATGAAGGAGAAACTGAGGGAGAAGTATCTGCCACCCTCCTACCATCACCGTCTTTTAGACCAATGGCAGAAACTCACCCAAGATGGAAAGTCCGTGGACAAGTACATCGCCAAATTTGATGAATTCTTCCTTCGGAGTCGAGTCATGGAGGATGCATCTGTCACCCTCTCATGATTTAGGGCTGGCCTCCACGAGAGCATACAGTGGGAGCTATTCCTACAAGAGGTAAACACTCTTGAGCATGTCTATCAGGTCGCTCGAGATGTTGAGCGATTTCAAAGGATGGCCCCACCTCGGGTTCCCACCTACCGCCAACCTGAACCCCGAAACCCCATAGTCCGCTATACTAAGAGAGCTGGCCCCTCCACTTCCTATGTCCTTACTGCTACCCCACTCCGGGCCGTTGCCCCTACTGTTCCTTTCACAAGGAATCCCTTACCTGCACCCGTTGATGTGCCCATGTTGGAGTACACTCCGCCAACTGATAGGAGAGATGACAAGGGTAAGGGAGTCATCCATAGCACCTCCCAACCAATCCCTGTCTCGGAAATTTGTTGCTTTAGGTGCCACAACCTAGGGCATGTTGCCTCCAATTGCCCCACCCGAGCCTTAGTCATCACCGACCCCCAGCCTGTGGAGCTTCCACCTCAGGAAGGAGAAGCCATTGAGCGGTATGAGGCTGATCTTGACCCCATCGCCCAGTTTGAGGAAATGGATGCAAGGTATGATGGAACACATGTCGAGTACATGCAAGTGGGAGATATTACCGAGAGCTCTAACCAGAGAAGACTGGGTGTAGTTCGATACATCCTAACACACCCCCAGGAGGACGATTGACATCGAACCTCCATCTTCCAAACCTATATCATGGTGAAATCCTAACCTTGCAAGGTGATCTTTGACAATGGGAGCTGTATCAATGCAGTCTCTTCAGACTTTGTCTCCCGTCTAGGTCTACCTACCCACCCTCATCCTAGACCATACAACGTGACTTGGGTTGACGACACTTCTATCCCAGTCACCACTACATGTGTCATTCCCATCCAATTCCAGTCTTACCAAGGACATACCTTATGCGATGTAGTGCCAATGAAGGTAGGTAGCATCATCCTAGGATGACCATAGATCTATGATATAGACCTTACTACATTCGGTCGGTCCAATCAGTGTTCCTTCTCACACAATGGGAAGAAGATACAGCTGTACCCGACACCACCAAAGGTGACCCCAGGAAAGAGTTCCACCTCCACCCCCACTGGAACCTCTAAAGTTCAGGAGAGCCCCCAAACTCCCACTGAAGGGAAACTTCCCATTCCCCCTTCTTTAGCACCTACCACACCCATTCCTAAGGCCCCTAAGATTGGTCATGACCTAGTTAGGCACCTGAACTTCACAGGTGTCCGTGAGCTGAATAGAGAGGTTGCTGAGGGTGCCCCAGTTTGGGCTGTTATCGTCACCATCACACCCGAGGAGTCCCAAGTCTCAGTCCCACCTGAAGTCCAGGAAATCTTGCAGGACTTCCAAGACATTTTTTTCAAGGACTTGCATTCCCTCTAGACTCCCTCCCATGCGTGATGTACAACACGCTATTGACCTTGTCCCTGGGTCCACCCTACCCAACCTTCCCCATTACAGGCTGAACCTTAAGGAGCATGCTGAGCTCTTATCCAAAAGGGTTTCCTCAGGGTGAGCAAGAGCCCATGTGCTATCCCTGCATTGCTCACACCCAAGAAGGATGGCACCTGGCGGATGTGTGTTGACAGCCGCGCCATCAATAAGATCACTGTCAAGTATAGGTTTCCCATTCCCCGTCTTGATGACATGCTTGACATGATGAGTGGAGGCACCATCTTTTCCAAGATTGACTTGAAAAGTGGCTACCACCAGGTCCGAATCCGACCAGGGGATGAATGGAAGACAGCCTTCAAAATAAAAGAAGGTCTGTATGAGTGGCTCGTCATGCCCTTTGGGCTATCCAATGCCCCCAGCACATTCATGCGGCTTATGACGGAAGTCCTTCTCCCCCTCATTGGTAGTTTTGTTGTCGTCTATTTTGACAACATTATCATCTATAGCCACAACCCTCAAGACCACATCCACCATTTGAGGGAAGTTTGCGAGACTTTGAGGAGAGAAACTAGGGATGTCAAAAATACCCGCAAATTCGATTACCCGACCCGTGATGGGTCCGGTAATACCCGAATAAACGGATATGGATTCGGGTTCGGATACGTTTAAAATACCCGTTTCATATTCAGATAGGGTATGGATTTAGTGCACCCAAACCCGTACCCGATCTGAACCCGCTCTTAATAACTTATTGTGCATGTTAGGCCTATGATTTTGACATGAACCTAATCCGTTGTCCGTCTTATTGAGTTTGTGAGTTTAGACTTCTTGCTAAAATTAGAAGGACTTTTTTATAAAACATAAAAATTACTTTAGAAAGGAAAGAATTGACCAGATTTCTTTTTTTCTAATTCTCATAAATCTCACATTTCTTTGGATGTGAATGTGGACTCATGCTTATGGACGGATACGGATATCCGCGGATGTATCCATACCCGTGACGGATATACCCGTATCCATACCCGTGAAAATAATTGGGTACTATCCGGGTATGGTATTAGTAAAATTTTCACGGATAGGGTATGGTATTGATCTACCTGAGTCGAACCCGATCCATTGACATCCCTAAGAGAAACCATGTTTGCCAACCTCAAAAAATGTGAATTCATGACAGACCGAGTCACTTTTCTCGGGTTTGTGGTTTCTAGCCAAGGAGTGTCTGTGGACCAATCCAAGGTCCAAGCCTTAGTAGACTGGCCTGAGCCCCAGAACGTCCACGATGTTCACAGTTTCCATGGGCTAGCCACTTTCTACAGACGCTTCATTCAGGGTTTTAGCACCATTATGGCACCCATTACGGATTATATCTGTAAGGAGAATTTTGAGTGGACCAAAGCTGCCTCCCAGGATTTTCGTGCCATAAAGGAGCTCATGACCAAAGTCCCTATCCTCCGCCTGCCAGACTTTTCCAAAGTCTTCGAGATATCCTGTGATGCATCTGGCGTAGGAATAGGAGGAGTGGTTAGCCAGGAGAGCCACCCTGTGACCTATTTCAGTGAAAAGCTTTCTGATGCAAAGCTTCGCTACTCCACCTATGATAAGGAGTTTTATGCCGTGGTCCAAACCCTCATGCCATGGTCCAAGTCCTCAAACACTGGAGATAATATCTCTTACCATAAGAGTTTGTCTTATACTCGGATTACGAGGCTTTAAAATTCCTTAGCTCTCATAAGGGCTTAAACCCTAGGCATGGTCGGTGGGTAGAATTCCTCCAGTCCTTCACATTTGTCCTAAAATATAAGGCTGGAAAAGAAAATAAGATGGCCGGCGTCTTGAGTCGAAGGGTCTCCCTTCTTTCCACTGTCCGGGTAGAGGTCACTGGATTCAACCGCATGAAGGAACTCTATGGAGAGTGTCCCGATTTTGGCCCTGCCTACTCTGCCTTGTCTGCTGGACCCTCGACATCCTTTGCTGACTATCTACTCCAGGATGATTTTCTATTTCGAGGGCAGCAACTCTGTGTCCCGAGGACTTCTGTTCGGGACTTCCTGATTTGGAAAATGCATGCTGGAGGTCTTGCTGGTCACTTTGACCGTAACATGACCATCCATTCTGTGGAGGAGCATTTCTATTGGCCTGGTCTGAAGAAAGATGTGGCCAAAATTGTAGCTCAGTGTAGGACATGCACAATGGCCAAACTGGTCAAATAAAACACTAGTCTCTACACTCCTCTCCCCATTCCTGATAGATCGTGGGTTGATGTGAGCATAGATTTTATCCTTGGGTTACCACGCATTGCTCACAAACATGACTCCATCTTCGTGGTAGTTGATAGGTTCTCTAAGATGGCCCACTTCATTGCATGTTCAAAAACATCTGATGCATCTAGAGTAGCCCACCTATTCTTTGATGAAGTCGTGCGTCTGCATGGTCTCCCCCAAACCATAGTGTCTAACTGAGATGTCCGGTTCACTAGCTATTTTTGGAAGATACTTTGGCACCTAGTTGGCACTAAGCTGAAATTTTTCACTGTCTATCATCCCCAAACCGATGGACAAACCGAGGTCGTCAACAGGAGTTTAGGGAATTTACTGAGATGTCTTGTAGGGGATCATCCTGGCACTTGGGACCTTCTTTTGCCTAGGGCCGAATTTGCATATAATAGCTCTGTCAATAGGTCCATAGGTATGAGTCCATTTGAGGTCGTGCATGGATACAGACCTAGGAAACCCGTGGATCTCATTCCCCTTCCCCTCGAGTCTAGAACATCCAAGTCAGTTGAGGAGTTTGCACAGCATGTCAAAAGTCTGTATGAGTCAATTAGCAAGTAAATCAACCTCAGTAATGAGACTTACAAACGCTTGACTGATTCGCATAGGCGTCACCATGAATTCCAAGAAGGTGACATGGTTATGGTACGAGTTCGACCTGAACGACTCCCCTCGGGAGCCATTAAAAAGTTACAAGCACGTAGTGATGGTCCGTTCCCAATTCTGCGGAAGATTGGCTCCAATGCATATGTTGTGGACTTACCTCCTGAATATGGGATTAGCTCGACCTTTAATGTGGCAGACCTAGTGGCCTACAAGGAACCTACAGCGATTCCTAGTGACCCTTTCGAGCCTTCTCCTCCCATTGAGAGTGAGCCCGCCCATGTGCGTCCCACAGTCTCAAGAGCATCGTGCGAGCACATTGAGAGCATACTAGATGAGCAGGTGACAACTACACGGAGCCGGGTGTACCAGCGCTACCTTGTCCGCTGGCAGGACCGTCCACCTTCTGATGATTCCTGGATCAGCCGGGAAGATCTCCAGCGCCTCGATCCAGATCTACTGGAGCATTATCATAGTAATGCCCCCCCTTACTCGACGGAGTCGAGTTCCAGCCACCCAGGGAGGGTTGGTGGGGACACCAGGCCCACTACCGGACCCAATACTCGGAGCCGAGGCCGCACCGTCCCGAACTTGTGACTCGGAGACTCGTTTGAAGACTCGGCGTCCTGAGTACGTATCTGTGTGTATTGAGTATGTATTATGTGTACAATATATGTTTTACTACATGTATTTACTTTTGTTTTATTAGGCTAGTCATAATCAAAAGTTGTGTATATTTTATTTTATTTAAACCCACAAGTCAAATAAGGGTTGTTGGGTTTTATTTTATTAGGCTAGGACATATATGCAAATAGGTGAAGTTAAAGATTTTTGTTGTCATAGCCCTCCCTATATAAAGGGGGGCTAGGGTGTTATGTTTCATACAAATGAATGAAGAATTTTCAAATCACGTAAGAGCCCTTCCTCTTGCTTTTCCCCTTCCCTCTTAGCTTCTTGTGAGTTTTGAGCGATTGCCCAGTGTGAGACCGTCCGGCGTGAGACCGAGCTGCGCGAGGTAGCAACTATCCCGTCCTGTTCGCGTCCCAGAGCTACCGTCAATCCACCCTCCGACGCCGTCCGCGTCATTGACCTTTACCTTCGCTAGGTTGTCGTGGCCGGAAGAGATTTGAGCCGCCCTACCTGTGCGTCTGATGAGGCAGAGAGACGTGGACACTGACTCGAAATTCTTTCGTCGAAGGAGGAAGCTTCACTATTAATATGGTAGGGCTCGCCGGAGACGTATGGCTGAGTTGTTAGGGGGAGCGGCATGGGTGACGTCCTCCTTTCCTTTTTTGTTGTACTAGAGCGCCTCCCGTCATTAATCCGACGAGGCCCACTGAGGGCGTGAGTCGTTGCTACTAGTTGGAGGAGACGCACGAGGTACAATCTCTGGACTTAGGTCAGCATCAGGGCAGGTCACGTGTTGGGCAAGAGTTGCTAGACGTGGGCCCGGAATGTTGGGCTTTTGAGATGAGTTGTCCAGGTGGGCCATAATGGGTCGACGGACTTTACCCTTTTCAGTATCCTTTTTGTGTATAAGTTGTGTAACACACCAATGATGACATAAGAGGGAAAGCATACGATGTTTGTGAAAAAAAAGGAAACATGTAACTAACTCAAATGCGCATTACGCTATATGTGACCTTTGACATAAAAGTTTAGTGTAAAATTTTTTTGGTATGATTCTATTTTTTTATGTACTAATCTACTTATGATCATTACCTACGTGTGTACTAATAATATGTTCAAATCTCTTGTACATGTTTTTTGTGTCAAGGTATTTTTATTAGAACTCATTTACAAGGTATGTTTCATTACAAAAGGTTAAATGGAACTTTCTACTTGCTGCAAGAATGAAAAGATTTGGATTTTTATAATAATATCCCTATAAAATTTCATATTTTAATGTAAACCCCTACCTTTGTGATGTTGACACATATACCCTTAATATAGCCTGTATTATTTTGGATATACCCTCGCAGTAACCACCATATTTTAATTGGAGTGACATGTGGATTAAGGGGGGTAATTACTAACCTACTCTCTCTCTCTCTCTCTCTCTCTCTCTCTCTCCATAGCAGCCGTCGACAATAGTAGCAGAGGGCCACCGCCATGCCCCTTCCTCTCCCCCTAACGGTGTTGGGATCGATGGACAAGGGGGTGCTAAAGTGAGGGGAGACGGTTGGGGGGGTTAGAGAGAGAGAGAGAGAGAGAGAGAGAGAGAGATGGATGGGGGGTCATGAAGGAGGAGGCTCACTGGTGGGGTACGTGCTAGAGCACAGAGAGGAGAGAGGAGAGAGGAGAGGGGAGAAGGGGAGAAGGAGATGGGAGGAAGGGGGGCACCGGGTAGGGTGCACGCTGAAGTAGAGATAGGAGAAAGGGTGAAGAAAGAGTTGGGTGGAGGGGGGGCCTACAAGCGTCCCCTGGGGGGGTGGAGGGGCAAAGGAGAGAGGGCCTATGAGTGCCATCGGAAGAAGGGTGAGAGAGAGAGAAGAAGGACATTGGAGGATGGAGAAGAGGAATGCCACCCAAAAGTGGTATGTGTTGAAGTTCGAGTCGTCGTAGTTGAATATGGCCCAAAGTCGCACTTTGCAGGGCCCAGCATGCTGTGCATGGCCAAGACCAACACCCAGATGGCGATCGCAGCCGTGTAGGCTCGTGGGTTCTTGGCGTGAGGTGGAATATATGGTTTATGTGATATATTCCTCGTAATATTCATCTTTCGTTGATGGTTTGAAATTACAGGGGGTATAATTGCAGTAATATTATATATATGAAGGGTATACGTGCCAATATGACAAAGATAGAGGTTTACATGCAAACATGAAATTTTATAGGGGTATTATTAATGTGAAAACCCAAAATATTTTGGTTACATGCAAACATGATTCGTAGCATGCACAAAATTTATATGATACAACGATGCCAAAAATAAGCTTTTCTTGTTTACTCTTATGCTTAAATGACTTGTTATTATCTCAATAACCCATGAATGTATAAATCAATCATTTTTCATCTCTTTGATACACTTCCAGATTAGATGTATATGCTTGATATTTATTCCTTAATGCATCATCGGCATTTATATGGCATGCTGACAAAATATGAGGATAATTGATATTACATAACAAATCTGATACAATAAGAAAAGCACTAGAACAACATAAACATCTCAACATTCTACGTTAAATCAAATATGGATATAACAATTCTTTTGTTCCTAAAATTGCAATTAGTACAGCACTCTAGAGAACACCAATCTTGCATTGAAACTACAGAGCACTTTTATTTTCTTTAAATTGCTTTTTAAAATAATGCCACAATGTTATAACCTTTTGATATTGAGCTTGATTTCAGACCCAAGAGCTTGATCAATTTAGGAATTTGAAACATAAGGGAATTCTAGTAAAAGATGGCGTTAATTTAAATGATACTGACTCACAGTCTTTATAAGTTCAAGCAACTCCTTGATTATTGTAAACCATCAAACTAGGTGTCATCAAGTTAAATGTAGATACACGTGTCAATAACACCTCGAGATTTCCTCTATCCTAGAGAATGATATCATTCCTCCTCCTCGTTCCTTAGCACAAGTGCTAAATAAAGAGGGACTTGTGTAAAGATTAGCCTTCCATCTAATTGGTGGGAGATTGATATTCTATGATGAAACTCAAATAGTATTTTTTTTTTTTTGCCGAGTTATCCATTAGGACCCAAAAAATTTAAGATTTACACTCTCTCAAATAACGAGGATTTTGAATTGAAGATCTCATGATTCCTTGTGAGACGAAGAATCAACTAGGCTACCCAACTGATTCACTCACGTAGTATCTAGTCTATAGAATTCAAGGTAATTAACAATCCTTTGAAACTCCTAAAAGAATATTGATAATACAAAGGCACGTGGATATATCTCTTGCCATTTACATGTTGAAGTAATTGAAAGACCTTACGGAGTACATTTTGGCTACTTTAGGGTTTGCGTGCCTACGATTAGGATCGCTTAGTCTCAATTTGATATGGAGTTAGATTAAAAGTGGGTTAACTCAACTTGATTAAAATAGCTCGGAGTTAACTCATTTTTATTTTGATAGGAAAGTAGTTAATCTGGGAGTAAGGAGGTGGAAACTTACTTTTAATTTAGTGTGATTTGATAAGTAATAGGTTAATCCAGTAATGATGATAAATAAAATATTATATTTATATATCTTTTATATTCTTTAATATATCTCTCATTCCCTCTCTCTACCTCTCTCCCCTGCCGTCTCTCTCTAGTCACTCTCTATCTCTCACACACATTAATTATTAGTTTAAGTTACTATTCATCTTTAAATTTTTTTAATTTATTTTAATTTTAAATTATTTTAATATATGTTAAAAATTAAATATATCATAAAAATAAAAATATTTTTGATAAATAACATCAATAATCTCACTAATTTAAATTTAAAAGTCAAAAATGACATTAATTAATTACGAATTTATGTTACTGTTCATATTTAAAATTTTTCATTTTATCTTAGTTTTAAATATTTTATTATATTATATAAATATAATATATCATTAAATAAATTTTGTTTGATAAATAACATCAATAATATCACTAATTAAAATTTAAAATTCAAAAATGGCATTAATTACGGGTTTATATTACTGTTCATCTTAAAAAAATTATTTTACCCTAATTTTTAATATTTTTAATATATTATATAAATTGAATATATCATGAAATAATTTTATTTTATAAATAACGTAAATAATATCACTAATTAAAATTTTAAAGTCAAAATGACATTAGTTACATGTTTATGTTACTGTTCATCTTTAAATTTTTTAGTTTATCTTAATTTTTAAATATTTTAATATATTCTATAAATATAATATATCATGAAAATACTTTTTTTGATAAATAATATCATTTATCTAACTAATTAATATTCAAAAGTCACAAATAATTTTAAAACTAACTATTTTTTATATCTTTATTTTTAAATTTTTATAAAAAAATAATTGAATCCATATGATAAATAAACTATTATAACAATAAACCTTTTGATTAAAAACTATCATTAATATTACTAACTAAAATTTTAACAATAATAAAAGTTATAACAATTTAATGTTAAACATAAACAAATATGAGAGAGAGCATGAGAGAGAGAGAGAGAGATTAAATATAAACAAATAAGACAGACATAGAAAGAGCATTGATTATGGGTGAGAGAGAGAGTAGGAGCATTTATTGAGTATTGATTATGGGCTAGCCTATCTTAACCCACCTCTGGAGGTGAGTTTCAAAACTCAAGACTAATCTTGGGTTAGTCCTTAACGTAATCCGATTAAATGAAAATGGTAATCAAATCATAAAAAAGGTTAGCCCTAGACTAACTTCGGATTAACCCAGGATTAACTCTCAATCAAAAAGGGGCGTAATGAATTAATGTTGACCTCAATTTGTAGTTTTCATTGATTAAGTAGAAAAAATTCCTTAAAGATACAAACATCCAAAAATGAATATGTTTATGAAGAATAAATGTTGTGGGAAGATTTCATGGCTCCCAAGGGATGTTGTCCCTAGCTACAATAGAGGTGAGATTTATTATAAATGAGTACTCTTGGGTGAAGAGAGATGAAGACAGCTTAGAAATACACAATTATCTTTTCAACAATTGACATGGGATTATTTGGAGACCTTTTTTTTCCTGCCTTTGCAATTATCATATCATGATGTATGCTCTCATATTGGTTTAGCCAGTCTATCTCTAAAGACATATAGCACTCCCGCCACTTGTCTAGGATGATTGCAATAGACGTGGCAGCTATATGGGCTTTTCCTAGCCACCATTTATGTTCCATCTTGAGATCAAACCTCTCCTGGGAGTCGATAAAAGTGTTTGCCGAAGCAATTCTGAGAAAATCATGGTGGCACCGCTTCTATTATTCTTGAGAAGTTGGATGGTCACGGAGTGGAAAGGAGATGATAGCTTTCTCTTCTACATCAATTGGGATAATTTGAGAGATCAGTTGGCCTTCTCAGCTATGTTAATTTGGACTATATGCACTAATTCTTCTTGTGCAAACAGATACCTTCCTTACCACAACGAAGCCTTTAGAAAATGGGAAGACAATGAGTTCTCTGCAAATACTTTCCTAATGAACTTCATATATTTGCAAACCACAGTAAAATATGTATATATTTTTTGCTTATGTGATGAGTGCCTGAAATGATCGATATATGTACTATCACTTCCTTGTCGGTCATCTTTCTGTCCCAATAGATGCTGCACAACGGAGCCTTTTCACAATATACGTAAATCTTCCAGTTCTAATTACGTATGCCCACACATCAGGAGGATTTCCATTTCATGTGGGCCAACCAATGTTGGCATAGGCCCGCCACTAGTTGGATGCTGCATCCATAATGTATGTCAAGAACTGAAACCACAAAAGGATAGTTCCCACCATACGTGTCTTATTACCAAGAGACAGAATGAGAGACAACCCAAAACAAGGAGTAGCTCAAATTGCAAGAGCTAGATTTCTTGACGTTGAAGTCTATACAAATCCTTTTGTGAGGCACCCCCGGCTCCACAGCATGCATCATGAATGTAGAATCAATTATGAACAGTCAGATGCCAGGTTGTGGAGTCATTGATAGGCATAAAAGTAAGTGCAGGGGGCAGCCCCCACCACTCCTATTTAGAGAATCATGGAGGGCTGACACCATTGATGCGATTTATGCTCTATCATTCTTCTAATAGGGAACCAGGGGGGAAAAGGTCAACTAAGTCGGCTCCTAAATGCACAGAACTGCCAAAGGACAGTAGTAGCAGGCATCACAGAACTGTCACAGCAGCCGGCATGCAGATTGCTCGAATCTGAATCATACAAAGGAAACCCCGGTCCAGACCCTATCACCCATTAGTTGTTAGGAATATCGACTGCCCAAACAAGTAGCTAAAATTAGGTTCTTCACGTTCCGAGTGCCAATCGTTTAAGCAAAATTTCCAACAGCATTCATAAGCGTAAATGAGACGGTATTGGTGCAAGCCCCTGGTAATAACCAGGGTTGTTCTCTGCCCGGCTATTCTCGGGATAGAAAGATGTTTGATGGATTCCACAATCTCACCATAAAATGAAAAGAAAAACTTAGAAGAACACAAACACAGTGGGGAAGACACAAATGATCGTCAAAACTGCAACAAAAACAAATGGCAAAGAAGAGGCTCCTGAGAATGCGTAGACAACTGCATGAATCAATGCTGCATGTAGTCAGCACGCACGCGCGCGCGCGCGCACAGAGAGAGAGAGAGAGAGAGAGAGAGATTCGTGGTGCAGGAAGGAGGAAGAAGATAGAAAAAGGCCATCTCGCTTCGCTTTATCCGGCCCCTGAAAACTAAAGCTGGAAGACCCTTCACGAAGCAACAGAGCGCGCAGCAGCTGGCACTGGGTGCTCTACAGGTCTTGCAGAGCGTTCTGCAATCGGTACGGATATAATCATGTTCGTTGACCGACACTGTCCTTGTTCTTCTGTTTTTAAGAATAAAAAAGAATTATTAGGTGGGGATAGCAAATGCATCTCATCCATAATTTGTTACCGTACCGACACGCGTGGGGCAACTACTAATGTGATGTCACGGAGAATTTGATGCGTGATGCGATTCAATAACGAGCTTATCGGACTCATTTTGTAAAAAAAAATTAAATAATTAATCGACACATCTTGAGTTAAGTTGACTCGTACCGTATCTAATCTTAATCTCATCCACCAATCAAAATAAAAAAGAAAGTATTTAAATAACAAAAAAAATGAGGCGGCCCTGCAAATAACCCTACCGTTGAATGGCTGGAATTGGATGGGTCGAACTACTGACATCAAAGGACAGTCATCGACCGACAAGTTGATCGTTAGATGAGTGGTACCATATGTACCTTTCACCACGTTTCGTCAAGAATCTTCCGGTCAAGAGATCGGACGGTTTCATCTCAACAACATACAACTCTTGTACAACTCTGTCCAACATGCTTACTTTCTGATGATTGAAGCACCATCGGCGGAGTAAAGAGTGGCAAAAAAGGAAAGTACCCTCAAATGACAGCATAACACAGTTACCTATATTTATTACTATTGAGATCAGATGACGCTTGGAATTTATTTACAACTAGTCTACAAGTTATTAGTAGATTAAATGCCGCAGTTCACGAGCAACTTCAAACTTCATCGGTTAAAAAGGAAACTATCCGGTGGAGGGATTACGAACTCTCTTCTTCTGTCTTCTGTATTACATAACAACAGTATTATGTGAGAAGCACGGCGACACACGACGGCTCATTATTCAGCATTCGAAGTGGAAGTTGAGAGCAATGGTCCTCTTCTTTGAAATAATATATAGCCACCCAACACGGGGATTAGATTACAGCATACATCATGAAGAATACACACAAAGGGGGAAAGCCGCATGGCTGTGTCGACCAAAGCCATGTCCGGCGAGCTTTTTGATTGGAAGCTAGTTTTGTTTCCATTTCAAGTAGCTTCCACCCTAAACATGAGAATTATTGGGTAGAAATAGAACTACTAAATTTGACAACGATACTAGTCGCCAATTCAACCTCTTCACCCCCACCCCCTCGGCCCACCCCAACGACCCAACAGTAATCTCATTATCTTTTCCACAATGGAGGAAGCTCAAACTTGGAGCTCTCTATTAGGAAGCCGAACAGGTCCATAAATGACCTTTAACCTCTATCATCTTTCCACCTCCCCGCCCCCTCTCATCATCCGCCACCCCAAAAACAAAGTAATGGGGTGATCATGGAAGCTCCGGCGGTTCCAAGTGGGGGCTGCACCAAACATGCCCTAAGCTGCCCAGTATAGAAAAAGAAAATTGAATTTGACTACCTAAAACGGCCAAAGATCCCCCCAGAAAGACTTGCGCGCCTGATGATGCAGTGTTGGGTTCTTGCTCTGAGTGACTACGACATGCTCAAAGATGCCCTCTGAGCCATCACGGTTGGCAGATCGGCAAACATCCATGGACACCTGCCTACCCCTACGTACCGGTGAGAATATAATCCGTCCCCATCCACTACTGAGATCTGCACGGCCTGCAGCTTCTTCTTCTACTTCTTCCTCAGCAGCAGTATCCGTTTCTTCCATATCAGAGGCATACAAAGCTACCTCCTCTGGTTCTGGAATGAACTCGTCAACCTCTGAAGTGGATTGGTCACCTGAGGGAGAAGGAAACCATCAGTTCTCCATTCAGGAGAAAATGACAAGCAGATACCGCAGGAACATGCGAATAAAATGCTCAAAACTATACTTCCCACATTCAAGAAAGCCGGCAAATAAGCAGTGCCAAAAGCATGATAGATTTATGGCGTTTTTGATGACAGGAATGTAGGGATTGCTAGTCCTAGAAGTTCAGAACAGCATTTTACATATTAATACTACATTAACATATGTGGATTGAATTAGAATGAGAAAATGAATGAGATCTTACCACACTCAATAATAAGATCTTCAGGATTTCGTTTGGCACGTCGTTCTTTGAGCGTCTCAAATTCCATACCATCAAGTGGCCATGTTCCTCTGATCAAACAGGATGCACAGACATCAGTTGCCCATTAAGTGGGAAAGAAAAATCATGGAAGTCTCGTATGGAAAATTGGAACTGCTTCATTGAGGGCCAAAAGTGGATCCTGATGCTTCAAAAAAATGGACACAAACAACCAACTTACATTTTAAATCTATTTCCACAATTTAATTGGAATTGGAACCTGATGTTCCAATAAAATATCAGGATCAGAATGGGGAAACAAGGTTTTTATATCCATATTTCTGACAGCATCCCCATAATGTATTTATAAATTTCTTTACTTTGGAAGCATAATGTATACAATATATATTCACTTTTTTTGTTTTTCTGTGAGAAGGTAAGTGAGATGAAACAGTGCCAGATCCCCCGACCCAGAGAGCCACAGTCGAGGCCAATTGTGCAATCAGAGAATGCTCTGTCACTGCCTTCTCCCCATCCAGACTTTTTTAAGATTTGAACTTCAATTACATTTCTGATCATTTCTTTGTCAGAATCATAGTTGAAAGAAATTCATTTCCAACTTGTCCACTCATTTACACACCTGTATCCAGTGCATTAAGCCACAGAATTGAGTTTCTTGTCAATAGATTTGACCAAGGTAGCAAAAATGATGCCTTTTTCCTCTATTACTTCTTAATATGGAAGATACACTCTTGCCTAGGATCAGGAATTTCTGGTCTGGATAGGGGATCAGCTGGACCAGTACCTAATTCAAACCCCACCAAGCAAAATCCAAATCAATTTCTGCATCCAATCATTTCTGGGATTGAAATGCAAGAGATTATGACATCAATACTGCTATACTACTTATAGTGCAAAAGAAACATTATAAAAAATAGGAAGCATTTCACTTTGACAGGACAAGATTAACTCAAGCCAACTATTGTTTTAAAAGTTGGTAGTTAAAATGCATTGCAAATGCTTCAGATAAAATACACCGTTGTTTTGAACCAAATCCTACCTTGGTCTTTCTCCTCGTCTTAAAGCAACGTAGCAAAACTTCTCATCCTCAAAACCCCGTAATGATGCACCCTTGGATCTCTACAGAATACGCAAAGAATGTCACAGTTAACAATAACATCAGAGGGATAAGAGAAAATGGATGCTACCAAAATAATCTACCTTCAAAATAGGCAGAGGTCACATGCAAAAACGAGTTAAAAGATTATCTCTAAGCAAAATTAGATTTTTTTAGTTTTGCCCACAAAAGCAATAAGAAAGTATTGCATACATATGCAGTTCTGGTTTAGGGGAGATATATCAAAGAATAGTGGGTCTGCCAAGTTTTGCTAATTCAGGGAAGACAGGTATTTCA
Source organism: Amorphophallus konjac (assembly GCA_022559845.1). Classification (NCBI taxonomy): domain Eukaryota; kingdom Viridiplantae; phylum Streptophyta; class Magnoliopsida; order Alismatales; family Araceae; genus Amorphophallus; species Amorphophallus konjac. Next base: position 380,815,134 of record CM040123.1, read on the forward strand.
TTCTCAGCCAACCGTCTGACATTTTCTGCTACGTAGATGTGACATAAGAGCCAATCTATTTACCTAATTAAGATGTGAGAGATGACAAAGAAATCCTCTTGAGCTCCCCGTGTTAGTTCTTCTCACTCAAGTAGAGACCCGTGTTTCTGCTTTATACACAAGACCAATTCCCCCTGGCATACTGCACAACCATTCTCAAACGGGAAACAGCTAACCATACCACAGAAATGACACTTTGTGAATGTGTTTCAAGCAGAAAATGATCTACTGCACAGGAAGATACCCAAGTTTCCAGAACGGGGACATGTTAAAAAGTATAGTGCATTCCTGATTCCTCAGACAAACACAATGCATGGAGGTGTCATCTCCAAGGATCCAACTTATGTCAGAATCACTCAAATGCATGGAAGCATCTTTTGAAACCATTAGAAAAAATAAATGCTATGAAGCTCAGCCAAGGAGTTGAAACTCTTCTGAGAGCACTGAGAAATCCCATGAAACAGAATCTTCATGAAGCCGGACACTTCAGTCCCTTGATCATGTAGACAACATGCTTTCCGAACTTTGGACCTACTTCAAGACCTTGAATTGTCAAGGGAAATAAGGCATCTTGGAAGAGCATTGTCAGTGCTGTGAAGTTCACATTCAGATGATTCATTAGGCAACCTTTTCTCCTTTGAATCACTGGGCTTACCATAATTTATTTTTGAACCTTCTTGCCAATATGGTGATCACAGAGCAAATAGTACAAACTTTGATGGGGTGCCTTGGTGAAGCAAGTATTGAGGCACGGGGTTGATTCGGTATCAACCTAACTCCCTTGTAGACACAATCATGGTTAGGCTAGTGGGTCAAAACTAAAGAAATCCTATATTTGGAACTGGGATCTACATGGAGAGAAAGGAATCAGCACATTTTAAGGGGGAGTGAACAAGTGATGGAGTAGGGCCGGCAGGTAGGATGAATTGTTGGAATCCATTAGGTAGATTGGGTTAACCCTGTCATCTTCATGTTTCTTGGCAACATCTTACTCCTTGAACATTAGTGGATCTGCTGAAATTTCCAAATATGCATAAATATAAACAGAGTTGGCAGTATTCAGTGGATTCAAATGCGCACTTATGGCTAAAGAGTTTAATCCCATAGTTGGAGAAGATCTAGGATCTCACGACCCGATCCAACATCTTGTGAGATATTATACGCTTTGGATGAAGTTCACATAGCTTCCTATAGTGACCCAACCGCAGCCATGCAAGAGGCCAAGGCTACATGAAGGAAAGAGCTACTCAAATATAGGGGTGAAAATGTGCCAATGTGGAGCCACCACAATGTAGAGCTACTACTATGTATGGGGGTTGGGGTAGGATGAATATCAGATTATTCCCATATCAGAAAGCGAGAAAAAGTTACTGGGCTATATATGTAAGGCCCGGATCTATAATTTGTGAGGCACTCTTGGGGAACAAAACTGTAAGGACTTGGTCCAAAACAAATAATGCCTTACAAGAGGTAGATTAGATCATGACAATAGGAGTTGTGTAGCACAATATAGGTAGATTTGAGGACAAACCAGGCAGAAGTTCATGGACCTATAGTGACCTCGTCATGAGATGTGTAAGAGATGACTACCCATAGGAAAAGGCTACCTAAATATAGGGGTGAAAGCATGCCACTATGAAGCCGTCATGAAATGGAGCTACCACTATGTATAGGGGCTGAGGCAAGGATGAACTAGATTAGTTTTATATTGGAAAGTGAGAAAAAATTAATAGGCTATATATATAAGGTCTGATGTATAACTTGTAAGGTGTCTTTTGAGAACAAAGCCGTGTGGTCTTGATTCAAAACAGACAATACCTCACAAGAGTTTGATCTAGTTGTGACACGTAGAGCGTCTTCCAAATTGGAACATCACTCAGACATACCCAAAATTAAGGTTTCCTTAACATAACAGCTAAGCAGGTAGAGATCAAGGTTTGCCAGATCACAGATCCAAACTAACTCAAAACGGGCCTGATCCAATACGAGTTTGTCAGACTTGGGCCATCTCGTCTACACATGTTTTTGGCTTTTTTTTTTCAAAATGGAAAGTTCTTGAAATATTTGGGCTATTTACCCTAGATTTTGATCGAGTTATGATATATAAATTATGTAAGTCAACACTATAGTGATACAATCCACTGTTTTTATTTTTAAGTAAAATTTTAATGTTATATTATTATTTATATAATTAATAAATCAATAAATTTGAAAATAGAGTTTCAAGTTCTTTATCCATGGAAATGCAAGATGTATGGCTAATGCTATATCATTATGCAATCTTATTTTTAAAAAAATGTAAACTAATTTTAAATATTATATGACTATTTAAAAAAAAATTGAAAGTGGGTAGTACCATTGATGTATTAAATAAAAAGGGGGTGTACAAGTATCAAATCCCAAAAAATCCCTACAAAGAGGGCCACACTAAGACGGCGTGTAGCACTCTAAAGTCTAAACCCCCGACCAGGCAAAAAGAATAGAGTTTTGGGAATTCACATTACAAAGGATCTCAGCCCATTCCCTCACTCTATTACAAACAAAAGAAATCATTGTATCCTGGGCTCTCGCCTCCCTCTTGAAAGTATGGTTGTTCCTTCCCCCCCACAACGTCCACAGTGTGACATGGAGGATGAGTCACCACACCGTCCAGTCACCCCTAAGGGGTCAAATCCTATCCCAATACTCAATCAAGTGGTGCACCTCCCTCTAATGGCCGAAGACGTTGTGAGTTCTCCTAACAAGCTCCCTCCACACCCCCTGTAAGTAGATGCAGCCTACAAACAAGTGGTCGATAGTCTCATCATCCTCCCCGCATAGGCAACAAGTCAATTGGATACCCAGAAGGAAACGAAGCAGTCCGTCCCGGGTAGGTAACCTCCCATGGGAGATCCTCCAGGTCAGGGTCTTCACCTTCAGCAGGCTCTTCGGTCTCCAGACCTGATAGAAGAGGCTGTGGCAAGCACCTCCATCAAAAATAATGGCGTAGCCTGATCTGACCGAGAAGGAGCCCTCCCTATCCCACCTCTACATCCACTCATCCTCTCTATCTGGCTGGTGATAGAAGTGAAGGAGGAAGGAAAGGAGGTCCTAGAACTGCGCTAACTCATCGGACCTGAGATCCCTCCTGAAGGTCGAAACCGAGGTGCCTCCAGAATGGAGGTAGTCAAAGGCCTGGGAAACCACCCTCAAAGGGTCCACAACAACCGCAAAGAAGCTAGGGAACAGAGTCTCCAAAGTGAAGTCTCTACACCATCTATCCTTTCAAAAAGGGTCTTGTCACCTTTTCCTAGATAGATCTAGACATCGGAGACGATAACATCCCTGCAAGATAAGATATCACGCCAAAGAGGTGAAGTCCTGTGCTGCAGAGTAAGTGTCAAGTCCCAGACTCTCCTCCTGCCATAATATCTCTACCTAATCACTCGGGCCCACAGTCCATCCTCTCCCCTCCCCAACCTCCACAGTCACTTACATAAGAGTGCTAAATCAAAGTCCCTTACATAGTTACATCTTTGATCCCCAGACCTCCCTCCTCCCTACTAGAGGCAATCCTCCCCCAAGTGATGTCATGCAAACCCCTACATCTCTCTCTATTACCATGCCAAATAGAACTTGCTCTGGATAGAGTCAATCTTCTTCGCCACCGTATCCGAGACCCAGAACATGGAGAGGAAATAGATAGGGAAACTATCTAGCACTAATCTGCACAAACTAGTCTACCTCCATAAGGTAACACTCCAGCCTTCCAACCAACCAACCTGGACTCATATCTCTGGATAATAGGAAGCCAATCTGACCGAAGAAGAGATCTGGGGGTAAGCGGGAGACCAAGGTAGGAAATAAGGAACTCTCTAATCTTACACCTCAACATGTAGGCCACCCTCTGTAGATGGCAATCCTCCACATTAACCCCTACGAACAAGCTCTTATTGAAGTTTACTTTGAGACTAGAGACCACCTCCAACAATTCCAATAAGAACCTGACCACAAAAAATTGTTGCTCATCCTCGGCCAAAAACGAGATGGTGTCATCTTCAAACTGCAAGTGGGTAAGTGAAGGACCCTCTTTGTCCATCGAGAAGCCCCTAATCAGCTCAGCAACCTTAGCTCTCAGCCACACCCTGCTCAGAACATTAGCCACAAGCACAAAGAGGAGAGAGGACATAGGGTCTCCCTGACGGAGCCTCCTACCACCGTGGAACCACAAGGACGGCTTCTCATTGACTAGAACCGCAAAGAAAGCCGAAGAAATGCAAGCCCTGACCCACCAATCCACCTCTCCCCTAAGCCCATATTCTCTAGAACATCAAACAAGCACTGTCAATTCACCATGTCATAGGCCTTCTTGAAATCTAGCTTCAAGACCACTTCTCTCTTCCTCTGAGACTTCATAGCAAATAAACACTCATGGGTCACCAAGACATTATCGCGGATATGTCTCCCCCAAATGAAGACCCCTTGAAAGCTGCTGACCAATCTCCCGGCTAGCAGCTTAGTGATGATCTTGTAGGTACCATACAGCAAGCTAATGGGTCTGAAGTCTCGAAAATCTCGAGCACCTGACTTCTTAGAGATAAGGACTAGGAGAGTTTTATTGATACCCACTAAGTGAGCCCTCCCCTCCTGAAACTCCCTCACAGCTGCCACTAGGTCACCTTTGATGACTTCTCAACATTTCTGGAAGAAGTCCAACTAGAAGCCGTCCGACTCTGGAGCTCTGGCCCTTGCAAGAGAAAAAACACCCTGATGAACTTCCTCCTCTGAAAAAGTCTAGGAGATAGCATCGCTCTCCTCCAGGAAGAGGCGAGGGAGAAGGTCATTTGTAATCCTCGGCCTGCAGTACTCATCTAGGGTAAACAGCATGGAGTAGGTCCCTTGGGTGCAACCGGATCTAGAAGGGGGGGTTGAATAAGTCCGGTACAAACTTTGCCCAAATAAAAACTTAGCTCATTAAGGCACAAACAACAACTATAATGTACATGAGACACTTAGACGCAATGCACAGCGGATTTAATAGGAATAGCTCAAATGAAAGCGGCAAAAACACAATGTCAAGTGATGAGGTTGAGACACCCTTAAACACAGGCGGTTCAGCAAGAAGCTGGGTCGTCGCAGCACACTAGTGGGGTCGACGCACCCACACACACAGATCAATAGTTAGACTGACAAGCTGCTCAACAAGACTCTAGTGAGGTGTGTGAGGATGATGCTAGTGAGTACGTTAGAAAATAACTGAAATGAGCAAGTAGAAGCTAACACCCTAACCTGTGAGTGAGGATAAAAGATAAGGATCAATCACACAAAGTACAACCCACTATACAAGGCATTTTTAAGGTGGTTCAGTCTGCAAACCCGCAGACCTACATCCACCCCTCACCGAACCGGTGAGGCTTTTCCACACGAGGACGAAGTCCTCAACACACACACACACACACACACACACACACACACACACAAAACAAAGAAAACAAGCTGCAAGTGCAGCAAAAGTTCTTCCGATCTCTGACCAAAGCACCGGGAACACACACTGAAATTGCGGATCATAAATGAGATAGAAAACAAGGCAATGAAGAACTCTGGCTGTAGCTTCAAATAAGACTTTGAAAACCGGTGGCTGCTACTTCAGACATAGATCCAAATGGATCTTCTCTTCAGACTTTCTGTAGGGCTGCTCTCTCTAAGGCTTCTCTCCTTTCCTCTTCTCTCCTTTCTTCTTCTCTCTTTTCTCCTTTTCTCTTTTCTCCTCCTCTCTTTTCTCCTTTTCTCTTTTCTCTTACAGCATTGGACTGGGACAGCCAGATGCTGAGCTGCTCTCCACTCTTCTTTTTCTTCCTCACAGATTTCTGCTTGAATGCATAAGGGGCGTGGCTCTCTTCAAGTGCAGCAACGGCTCTCTTGTAGAATGAGCTTCGTATAAATAGAGGAGCCAGTGGAGGATTTTCCCTCCAAGAAGATTTCCAATATGACCGGTTCAAATTAAGGTAGATGCTTTGACCACTGACCTTCTTCTTGCGGTGCTTGACTTGATTCACCGGGCATAAGGAAGCAGATGGGAAGGCAGTTTTCCCTCCAAAATCCTGCGATCTGATTTGGCTTGAATGAACAAGATTTGTTTAGAACACTGACCTCTTTTTGATAGGACCACCATATCTGATGGCAGGAGCAATTCGCATTTCCCAAGCTGAAGATTGATTGGCCCAGCATAGACACATAAGTTTCCCTCCTTCAATTTGAATGGCTGGAGTAAAATAATTGAGGTTGACCAAAAGTGCCTACGGCTTCTTTAATATCCATGGGCTGGCTTTGCAGAGAGGACGTCCTTTTGGTCCAGGGAGATTTTCTTCCGACAGAGATCTTGCTTGGCAGACTCCAGGAGAGGGACAGCAGAGAAGGAGTCTTTTCCTTGACAGAACCTTGTCCAAAAGGTAGCTCTTGTTCACTTATTATGATGAGGGACAGTGTCAGTCCTAGGAGCCTCCTCCAGACCTCAAAATCCGTGATTTTATAGGTTTGTGGTCCATATTTTAATCCTCTGGATGAGCTTCAGAAACTGTGCAGGTTTGACAGATAAAGGCTCGAAGTCTTCTGGTGCGTCGACGCAGCAGGCCATCGCGTCGAGGCATCCTCTGTGAAAGGCCGTTTACAACGGCTTCTGGAAATCCCCTGCTTCGACGCACTGAGCAGGTGAGGTCGAAGCACCTGTGCCCTGTTGCTGTTGCTGGAACAGGAGCTGCGTTGAGGCATGGAGGCCATGAGGTCGAAGTAGCTATGAAGTGAGGTCGAGGCAACAATATGTTGAGGTCGGAGCATCAAAGAGCTGCTTGGACTTTCTTCTTTCTGTGAAGGCCTGAGGTCGGAGCAACGTGACCTGAGGTCGGAGCAGCGTGTCACGACAGAACGTCTGCGAAAAGGAGTCGACACTAAACACTTTTGACTTGGAAGCTTGAAGAGGTCGGAGCATCAACATGGTGAGGTCGATGCAGCCTTCAAAGGATCTGCAGTTGTTGACGAGCTTGAGCTTCATGGCGTCGACACAGGACTGAAGGTGCGTCGACACATCCTTTGTTGAAACTGCCTTACGAGCCATTTGTCACGGGTAACACCTATTTGTCACCCTTATCTATCTATTTGTCACCCTTAACAGCTATTTTTCACCCTTACGCACCTATTTGTCACCCTTACTCAATTGATTTGTCTGCCTTCATTTTTCATTTGTTTGAGCAAGAGGGTGAACTCCACTTGACTTTCTCTTCTTAATTTCTTTCTTTTTGCATCACCTGCCTTGATTTCCGTGCAACCAACAATTTTTAGCTTTTCATCATTTACCTTGATTTCCGTGCAGCCAGTTGCCTCGATTTCTGTGTAGCCAACAATGTCTTGGCTTCTAGGAGCATATTTCATGCAGTTTGGTTTGCCAAGGTCCTCTCTTCAAATCTCAATTTACTTTTCTTGATTTATGTGCATCCAAGGAATCTTTGCACCTGGGAGATTAAGGAGCTTGATCTGCCAATATCATTGACTCAACCTGCCTTGCTGCTTTCTCTTATTCTTTGTTGCCATTGATTTATTTAAACCATCTTCCTCTATGTCATTTGACATGCTTCGCATCTGCAAGATTCTGAACTTAAGAAGGGTTAGGCAGTAAATGCTTTTTGACATTTTGTGGTGATCCAAAGGAATGAAGTTTGTTATCATCAAGGCACGTTTGTTATCATCAAAACACACGCATGGTTCAACAATCTCTCCCTTTTTGATGATGACAAAACCTGATGCCAATCACCCATTTCACCCATTTCTTCTCCACCTTTGGCATAATCAAAAAACAGTCAAATGGAAGAGCAATTTCCAGAGCACAACTATTTAAACGCAAAACTCAAGCAAGCGAGCAGAGTGCCAGATATGCATTCAATCAGTGATGAAGAAGTGAAGAGCCAAAAGTTAAATGCCATAAGTGCTGGAGCAGCCAAATGCAAAAGCAGATTGTTGGGTCCCTCGGGATTGTGGGGTCCCTTGGCTTGGCATAAACAATTCACACAAGGTGGCATCGGATGCCATGAAGACATAGCAAAGCAACGCAGACTGGATCATGAAAGACAAATAGATGCAAGATGTTTGAACATAGCAAGATGATGCAATCAGAGAGCAGTTCTACAGCCATAGAGCTGGTTTTGTTTTCAGGGTTTTCAAATTTTTAAGTTTTATGGTCTTCAGATTTTTTAATGTTTTCTATGCAAATGCATGAAGAGGGGAAATGCAAACCAACCAAATACATGAAGAAACTGATACCAATTGTTAGGAGGAGATGTTTTCATAGCAACCACGTGCATAGATCAACAAGAAATCACTTTGTCTTAAGGACAAATGCTAGGACAGCCAGACAAAAGTCTGGACACAAGGACCAAATCCAAGAAAGTTTAGGATGGGAGTACTTCAATCTGGAAGCCAAATTCATAAATGCAGAGTTATGGATTTTTCATAATCTTCAGTTATAGAACTCCAAAGATAAAGCCCCTATTTTCAGATTGGTTTAAAACTGATTAATTCTGAGTTTTCTCAAAAAAGCTTTTGAAACTTTCTTCATTCAAAATTAATAGAAATGAACCAATATTACATATAGAGAGCAAATTAACCTCCTTTCATCCTACTCATTCAATTCCACAAGCCCCTCGAAGGAAACTACAATAAGTATTGAGGTTAAACACATGAAGTTTCTGATTTTATCTATGGGACGCAACCAATTTCGGATTTTTCTCAAGATACCAAATGTTACTATTTTTTATTTTTCAGGAACATGCAAGTGGGGGGCCAGATATCATCCGTGCAGGGCCAACCAGATTTGCTTCGAATTTTATTTCTTTGGAGTCTTTGCACAAGTATAAGATTGAGCTCAATTCTTTCTACTTTATCCTTATAGTTATGATCCGTATTTGATTCAAATTTCATTTCTTTGGAGTCTCTGCACAGGTATAAGAATGAGTTGAAAGCTTTCATGTACCACATGCCCTGCGGGAATACATAGACAAGTCTAATGTTGATGCTCAGATGGATTATTTGGATGTCTGTCACATCGTGGAAGACAACAAATTTTGGGGCAGGGTCTTACGGTACATGAAAGTAGTCACACCCCTCGTGAAAGTCCTAAGAATAGTGGATGACGATGAGAAGAATGATATGGGATATCTGTACGAGGCCATGGACTGTGCCAAATTAGAGTTGCAGGATTCCCTTCCTAGAGAATATGTAAAGTGGTGGAAAATTATTGACCATAGATGGGACAACACATTACATCACGACTTGCACGCAGCTGGTGAGTGATTAATTGTATTGATACATTGTTCTTTAGGGGCGAGTTTGAGTCGTTTGACTACAGGTTAGAGTAACATGGTTAAGATAAGCACAAGTAGGGTACCATGGGAGTTAGCTTGCTCTATTTTCATAACTGCCACTTACTCTTGCTGGGTTAAAACCGAGTAGGTCGACCATATACCCAAATTCACTGAACAGCTCTGCACCAGACCTATCTCTGGGACCTGGGTAGGTCGACCTATACCCAGGGGTAGGTCGACCTATGCCCAGGTCCCAGGGATACCCTAGCCATAGGTCGAGGGTCGACACCCCTGGGTAATGGGTATAGGTCGACCTCGAGTGACCCATTCCGTCTCTTAATTTGAGCAAGTCACCCGCCCAGGGATATCTCATCCCTGCCGACTTTAATCGTTTATCAAACTCGCCCTAGGTTATTTTATATCTAATATTTAGTTAACTATACACAAATGCAGGTTATTTCCTCAACCCTTGATTTATGTGCAATGTCAATGCACATGTTGATGACGAGGTGCTCCAAGGCACTTTAAAAGCCATTAGTCATTTATCGAGGACACCAAAAAAGAGACTTCAGGCCGAAGTAGAGGTTGACCTTTATTGATTTTATCAATAAGACGTATAGAATTTACTTAAGTCATTATGTTAATCTATTATTTTATCTTTGTAGATGAACTATTATAGAATGAGGACTGGGACATATTCTGACTCCCAATTGCAATACGTTGTGGGAAGAGTGAGCCCAGGTATATTTTATTTTTGTGCTTTCTTAACCTCAATATGTATTAGTACATCTTACATTTATTTGTTTATGGTTGGTGGAATAGCTGACTGATGGATAATGGTGAACAACCGAGATGTGGGCAGTAATGCATTGACTTTCATTGCAATTTGGGTGCTCAGTCAAACAACATCGGCAAGCCAATGTGAAAGAAATTGGAGCACGTTCATCCTTACACACTCAAAGGTTCGCAATCGGCTAAAAGTTGAACGGTTAGAAAAATTGGTTTACTGCCACAACAATATAAGACTGAGAATAAAAAACATGAAGTTAAGACAACAGTTGAGGGACAAACGCGTCGCAGAGAATGCAACTTCATAAATTGATGTGGACGCTTTATTTGATGATGACAATCCCTTGCAGTCTTGGGTGGAGATACGAGAGCAGGTTGATGAGCCCGTTTTTTATATTGATGATAGAACATAGGCAGAGGGCATACTAGATGAAGATGAGTCAAGAGATCCAGAATTCAAAAGAGCAACAAAGAGGGCCAGAGCGACTCATGCGCACCAGAGAAGGGACCCAGCTTTGTTTGTTCATGACACTGAGGAGCAGCCTGAATTTGAGCCAGCTAGATACTCAGAATCAGATAGCAGGCCAGTCACTCCTAGAATGTTCAAGCCACCTCCATCCTTAAGAAGAAGTACATCAGTGCATGAGATATTTGAGAGGGACTAGTGCTGCTGCACGAGAGGACCCGGCAATTGAGCAGTTGAAGCAGATTTATGTGAGGCACACGCCAAGGGGAAAGGGACTCATGTCAACACTAAAATAAAAAAAACATCCAAAGGCTAAAAGGCGACTGATTTCATCATCATCATCATCATAATCATCATCATCATCATCATCTGCAGGTGCTACTTCATCATCATCATCATCATCATCATCATCATCATCATCATCATCCCAGTGCAGCTGCAGGTGCTACTTCTGGCGGTGGCACTGCTGGTGCTCCTTCCTCCTTCCACGCAGACACAGGCAGAGGATACAGTCATAGTGAGCAAGGATATGATTCACAGAGTCAATATGGGCATCCATCAGGTTATGGACGTGGCACTTCCGGCGGTGGCACTGCTGGTGCTCCTTCCTCCTTCCACGCAGACACAGGCAGAGGATACAGTCATAGTGAGCAAGGATATGATTCACAGAGTCAATATGGGCATCCATCATGTTATGGAGGTGGCAAACAGGAAGCAGCCATTTATGGGTGGGGTCATCAACCAGAATTCCAGTTCCATCCAATTTCTCTTCTCATCCTCAAGATTCTTATGCTGATTCTGGATTCCAATCAAGCCAACAACCTTACACTCTAAGAGGGATCCAAAGAGGGATGCAGGACTTGGCTACCTCATTGTTTGATTATAGTGAATATATAGAATACATGCAACCTTTTTATGGGACTCAACATCAAAAGTCAGACGACGAGGGAGAAGGTTCTTCTAGTTATTATCCATATTAGTGATCATCATTTAGTGATCATTTAATTTCTATAACATTTACTGTGTCTAATTAGGTTTATTGTACTGCTTGAACCTACTACATGCTTAATATGTACTCAAAAATATTAGTTTAACATGTTCAATACCTACTTCATGTTTATTGCACTTAATCCAATTTCTTTACAGTCAAATGCATGTCTAATAAATTTTATGATTTTTATGTGATTATTTATATTTTTCTATTTGTTTATGATTTTTTAGATTTATTTTTATTTTTTTTTAACCTTTTCACTGGGTTTCGGCCGGTTTCGACCAAAATTGAAACCGAAACCGAGTCGTTTCGGTTTCAGACTCGGCCGAAACCGAGTCTGAAACCGACACTGCCATCCATGGCACAGGTTGGGGATCATCTAGCCAAGTAATTCCATGTGCTGGGAAATCACTAGCCAAGATTGATTCATGTCCTCCATTCGCCGTGCCCAGAAGGACGTTGTCTTGTGAGGCTACAAGAAAAAAGGGGGTGGGGAACATTATGATAATGCCCAACGGCAGAGGAACAAAACAAGAGTAAGAATGTGCCTCCAGAAACCAGGTTATTGTTTTTTTTTACCTAAGGAGGTGACCTCCTCCAAAGTCTCGCCCCTAGGACTAGACTCAAGCATGCCCTCCTATATGACACTAGGACCAATGGGCAAAGAGGGTGCCGGCTGTTCTCTGGCAGGCTCTGTTGTGCATAGGAAAGTGCAAAGTATAATGGTTGTCAGATACATGTAAATGCACCGAGAAGCAATGATTCAAAGAAATCAATTACTTGACGGTGCAAGATTCACATCGCCTGATGCTCGGAGTCGGATCGTTCTGGCCCAAAACCGATCGGATCAGCCGATGTGAGCCGATCCAATCCAATTCTGCCTTCCTTGAGAAGTACCCCTCGGAAGATGTTGCCGCTTTTTTCCTGCCAAATACTCCAAGCGAGTGCATGAGATCAGGCCTAATAATAGGCATCTTGATCTATCTGCCGTAGTTACCTTAAGCATTTTGAAATGCTGCCACATTTACTGGATTGTCTGAAATGGCATAGTGAAATTGAAGATGAGACTGAAAGCCCTCCAGGCCTCTCTGCTAATGGGGCAGGTAACCATGAGATGGTCCACATCTTCCTCAAACAGCCCACACAGAGGACAGAGCACATCGCAGTCAGGTACCCACTTTCTTCGGTATGATTTAGTGATAATCCTCCTTGCTCACACCAGCCACACGAAACACTGAACCTTGAGAGGAGATTTTAACCTTCCAGACTTGTGGATACAAAGCTACATTGCTGCTGACACTCCAATTCATGATAAAAATTCTTAACAGAAAACCTTTTTGTTGGACTATCCCAGAAAAGTGAATCATCCGCCTGGTATTGAGCTGTGTAGACTGCAACAAGATCAAGAGGTCAGCAAACTCTGATTGTTCATCATTTCTTAAGACTCTTCTGAGATCCACAGCCCACTGGTTACTGTCTGCCCTGAAATGTTGATGTACCAAGCTGTATTTATCTCTGGCCAAAGAATAAAGTCTAGGGAATCGCAGCTTCAAAGGTTGATCTCCGCACCACCTGTCAAACCAGAAATATGTATTGAAGCCATTCCCTATGTGGTTCTGACAGATGACTCCATTAGTGCACCTGCCTTAAGGATACCAGCCCACAGGGGTGAGGCATATGAGCTATATCCATGGGCATATAGAACTTCCCATGCAGCCAAGAATGTTTGTGCAGAATAATTGCCTTCCACAAAGATTGCCCCTCACCCAGTAACCCCCACAGCCGCTACCTAGGAGTGCCAGGTTCTGCTGAAGGTTTGTAAATCCGAGGCCCCTGTATTCCTTTGGCTGACAGACCAAGAACCACTTCATTAGATGAATGCCAGCCTTGTTGTCATGTCAACCTCCCCATAGCAATCTCTTCCTAATCATGTCAATTTTCTTGCATATTTGAACTGGCATGAGGAATACAAACAGAAAATGAAGAGGCATAGCTGAAATAACAGAGTTAAGGAGCGTAATTCTGCCTGATTATAAGCTTTATTGAAATCAACTTTACATAATAGATACAACCGCTTGCTCTTCTTGGCAGAAAACAGGACTTCATGAGCCAGAAGAAAATTTTCCTTAAGATGCCACCCTGGTACAACAGCAGATTGGTTCTCCTAGACCATTTTAGACAACTCCTGATTCAATCTAGTTGCAAGTAATTTAGTGTATTTCTTGTAGATACCATTCAACAAACTAATGGGGCACAAGTCCTTGAGCTCCATGGCATCCTCTTTCTTTGGTAATAACACAAGAAAGTTGTGATTGAAAGCCCTACAGCATCTTTTATGATCCATTACATCACTTACAGCCTTAGTAATGTCCTTCCCAAGGAGGGACCAAAAATATTGATAAAAGAACATAGGAAACCATCAGGCCCAGGTGCTTTGTCACTGCTGAGACTGAATGTGACATCCTTAACCTCTGAAACCATAATAGGCTTCGTCCGTAATTGCTGCTCCTCAACAGACAAAGTGCACAAACTATGATCCTTCCAAGGGTGGAACCACCTACATTCCTCAGAGAATAAATTAGTGAAGGATATGATTTCTTCAGTAATATCCTCCTCATTATGTAAAAGCAGGTCATTTTTACTCAACACCAACAACAATTTCCACTTATGTCGTCCATAAGCAACCTTGTGGAAAATGAGGTATTGAGGTCTCCTTCCTGAAGCCAGGCAATTCTTGCCCTCTGCCTCCATCTAACTGCCTCTTCATATAACCAAATAGCAAGCTTCCCTTTTTTATTCTGCTCTTGCTCGGATAAAGGTCGTTACTCTTCAAGTAGGTCCAGCCTGCTGATGATTTCAATAAGATCATCTTTCCTTCTGTCTCTCTTTATACCACTGAGCTGCCCATTGCTTGATGGAAGACTTAATCCTTTTTAATTTCAGAGCAAAGTTCCTGACACCAGAAGGATGAAGGTCATCAGTCATCCAACATAGTGGGATGGCCGCATTAAAAGATTCATTTCCCAGCCATACTTTCTCCACCCTGAATTGCCTGCCTCGCCTAGAAATGTCAGTACAGTTTAGCAACAGAGGTTATGATCGGATACCGTCCTGGAAAAGTAGTGAGCCTGGTGAAAGAGAACCAGGCTTCCCACCGATCATCACAAAAAACTCTGTCCAGTTTAGACAAGGCCGATGCAGCTCTGCCATTAGACCATGTGCATTTAACTATGGGGAGGGGCAATTCCATCAGCGCCAAGTCTTCCATCCACGAGTTAAACTCAGTCATACCAATAATAATGTCTTCCTTTGTTCCTTTCAGCTGGAGTTCTCACTTCATTAAAGTCACCCGTTATACACTAGGGTAAACAAAATTTGGACTGGCACAAGTTTAATTCTTCCCATAATGTTCTGCGGGCTGTGTAACTGGTGGGTACATAAACCACTGAAAGCATCCAAGGAGTAGTAGATCCATTAGAATTAAACTTCACAGCAACTGAGTGCTCCCCAGCATCCAGTAGTTTGCCCTCCCATAAGAGGGAATTCCAGCATACTAAAATTCCTCTGGACAACCCAGAGGCCCTTCGAAAAGCAAAGTCCACATCTCTCAGACCTGTGCAGCAACGAGCCAATTCCATCATGGTACACTCCTCCACTTTTGTTTCTAACAAAGAAATAATTTCTACCTTTTAACGATGGACCAAATCCTTGATTGCACCATGTTTCCGCTGACCATTCAGGCCACAAACATTCCAAGAAAGAAGGATCATTGAGGCTGTCTGCCCACCCAAAGTCCTCTGGAACCAGCAGTAGAGGGCTAACCAAAGCATTGGCCAGACCTAAGCAAACTGTCAAGTTCCCAGTGCCCTTTCTTTTTTTGGCCACCGCATCAGCCAGTTCTAGAAGGTCTGCCCACAATTTCCTGAATTGACCAGCGGTCTTTACTTACAAACCCAAAGCTGAAACCTTCACCAACCATTGCCCCACTATGCCAACAAATCACAGCCAGAAAAATCCAGTGTATAATCCTCAGAATCGCCAAGAATGGGCTCATCAAATGGCTCCTCCCCTTTGATGAAGACGTTGAATCATCGGTGATGGGAACTTTCCCATTATCACACCTTGCAGAAGGGGAGACAGGGAGCGGGGATGACGGGGGGGAGAGGATAGGGCAACCATACCTCTATTTGCAGCACCGAACATAGGGATGTCTCCAACAACGGCCCCAGCAGTAACACCTTCTGTGGACCTCCTTTCCATGGAAGTCGCCTCCCTTGTTTTGGGCAGCCGGTGACAGTAGACACAAACTTTAGGATTCCTTTGCACTTTTCAAAGCCCTTATTGAAGCCCGCGTACAACTTGAGAGGAAAGGGGGGGCAATCATAGACTGCCACCAGATGTCCATCGCAGAGTTGAGAATGCCCTCCCCATGCTGTAAAGGCTGAGTAGGGAAAGGGCAAGTCCTGTCTTTATCCATGGCCTCCTCTTTGTGCATAGACTCCGAACCAACAGACTCCACCAGGTCCACTACAATGTGGGAATGGTTGAGAGAAGGCTGTGCTGGCTGACTAGAAACCAGTTGTTGCAAACCCGGCTCAACTGGAATGGTCCAGGTGACCTGCTCACCTTAGTCATCTTCTTCCTAATGCTAAACCACTGTTCATCCCCGAACACCCTGTTCGTCAGAGACACCGCAGCAACGCCTTTGAACGACCAGCCCGATGTGTTGCTCGCTGCCTCTTCTACCTCCATAGAGACCCAAAACCTCTGACTGCCCCATCGGATTTGCACATAAGAAGGTAGCCGCTTGCCTTCATCAAATTCAACCTTGAGCCGAGTAAAACTCAAAGGATCCCCAAGCTGTCGCATTGTAATCAACTTCCTGTAGAGAACTGAAGGGAGAAACAATGCTAGTGTATACCTCGATATCCCAAAAAGAAAGAGGAAAGCCATACATATGACACCATCTGCAGTCGCCTTTCGCCGTTGGTGAGGCACCGACAGAATGTCACCATGCCCAGACCGCCACGGAAATAGGATCCCCAATATTCCCCTATGTAAGTAACTGATGGAGCAACTCTTTACTTTCACAAGAAATAATAAAAGATGACCCCCCTCATAACAAAGACTCTCCAATACTTCTCCAACGGCCATCACTTCTTCAGGCTCAACAACTTCTCCAACGGCCATCACTTCTTCATGCTCAACAAAATATCTCCAACCGAAACCTCCCATGTAACTCCATCAGTCACAAAAGAATGCAAGAAGAACTCCATGTTATGCCGGCGGTTGTAAAACTAGGGTACATGAAGACCTGGACCAGAGGGGGTGCCGTACCCTCTAGGTGAAGTGAGTGCTTCCCAAGCATGCACTAGACTATGTTGTTCGGCCAACGACCTTTTTAGGCACCGGAAGTTCCTATGACCAATACCCATACAGCGTCAATAGACAATCACATTCCGGCAAGAGGAGGCGAGATGCCCGCACTCCAGACGACAGTAGCACCGCCGGTCAGCCCTCTCAGTCGCCCTTCCCGCTGCAGGTTGCCATTGCAGGGGACGTGAGAAGCGTGCTCCAAGAGAGGAGGGAAGGAGCCACAGGGGTCCTGCTCCGCCATCCTCGGAATCTAGGGCTTAGGGGAGCCCACCAATCAGTTGTTACTCCTCCACTTCAAATATGCTTGGTTTAATTCTCAGTCAAAAAGGGAGATTCTAATTAATTTTTAGTCCATTGACTAGAATTTTTTATTATGAGATCCAAAGACTTAAAAAGTTTCAATTCTAGGTCTGTTCTATCAACTTCCAGGGTTATTTCTTTTGAAAATGCAAAACTACCCCTGAAACCAAATGGTCTTCCTTGAACACCCTTCCCCCAATTGGAACCCTGTCGCAACCAGGAAATCTGCAGGACCACTCTCCCCCCTAGCTGCGAGAATGTCTGAGGGGTTGTGTCTGCCAGCAAGAATGGCTGGGGAGATCCTTACAATCCTCGGCGTGTGAGTACGGCACTGAGGAGGGCTCCTCCCCATCTGCACAGTGCTCTAAATGAGGTTAATCAAGATAATGAATTTCCATTCTCTGGTCTAGGAACGGAGAAGTTCAGTAGAGGCACTCGCGTCTTTTTTTTTTCTTTTGGAGGGTGACCAGCGGCCACATTTCATTGAAAGAAGGATAGAAAACTTGTGTATTTTTAAGAGGCATCAGTGAATGCCTAGCGAACAAAGAAGTGCAGCCCCTTTTATCTTTCTGGGATAAGAACATGCTTCATCAAGATAAGCCATCCCCTAGCAGAGGGCAGAGAAGAACACCAGCCTTCATTCCCTTTCAAATTTTTGTCC
Source organism: Amorphophallus konjac (assembly GCA_022559845.1). Taxonomy (NCBI): domain Eukaryota; kingdom Viridiplantae; phylum Streptophyta; class Magnoliopsida; order Alismatales; family Araceae; genus Amorphophallus; species Amorphophallus konjac. The sequence continues at coordinate 380,833,085 of CM040123.1, forward strand.
ACCATATGATGAAAATAAAAAACTCTTAATAGACTAGAAACCATTGGCACTCTAAAATATTTTATTGGTGGCTTTTTCTGAGATAAACCTGGATCGCCTATAAAAATGGTGCCAAGGGCTTGAGATTGCTTGCAGAAACATAACCCTGGGCTTTGGGAGAACTGCCAAGTAAGTCCTCAGGATTTCCAGCATGTGTAAACGGCGCCTAGGAGAGCTTGGGGTCAGCTGCAAGAAAAGGACTGAAGGCTTGGGTCACCAGCTAGAATGGTGATTGGGGCAAGTGTGTAGAATACCTTGCGATCATAGTTGTCAAGGCGCCCGCCTAGGCGAGAAGGCATTTTTCCCAGCCCAAGGCGCTCAAACACCTTATTGGTCCTTAAAAAAGCAGCCCAAGGCGCCGCTTTGGCGGTCTGGGCGGCCCAAGGCAACCGCTTTGGCGTGTCGGGTCCGCGGACCCACCTAGAACCCAACCCGGACCAGTTCTTTCCATATCTTTTTATAAGACCATCGATCCCAAAACCCTAACCCGCGGCTACGGTTTCAAGCGGATGATGGCCGCTGATCTTCAATGCTATCACCGCCGACTTCGAGCGGCCGTCGTCGCCATAGACCTGCAGCCCCCGCCATCGCCGCCACCGTCCGCAGCGTCCACAGTCGCCATTGCCACCGTCCGCAGCCGCCGTCGTCACCAAAGATGACTTCCGTTGCCCTTGGCTGCCACTCTGCTGTCTCCCACCGCCAGTCACCACCGTGGATAGGTCTCTCTCTCTCTCTCTCTCTCTCTCTCTCTCTCTCACACACACACACACACACATTCACACAAGGGGCTTCGGCCCCTCTATCAGACAAGCATCACACCTCCCTCTCTCTCTCTCTCTCTGACATAGCCCTCTGTCTCTGTCTCACACCTCTCTCTCTTTTGCCCCCTCTCTCTCTCTATTTCTCTCCCTCTCTCTGAGTCTTTCTCTTTGTCTCTGTCTCACACCTCTCTGTCTCTCTGTAGTTTGTCCTTCTCTCTCTCATAATGAGGGGGAGAGACTCACACCTCTCTCTCCATGTCTCCGCCCCCCTCCCGGTTCTCTGCCCCTCTCTCACTTTCACACCTCCCATTCTCTATCTCTGTCTCCCGCCCACCGATCTCCGTCTCTCCACCCCACCCCCTCTCTAGCTCATTGTGAGATAGATACTCTCACGTCACCCCCAAACGTAAGCCAAAGGGGCTTCTTCCTCCCTTCCTGTTTAGCTAATTTATTTAGAGTTTTAAGTTTTAATTTGAACTTAGTATGTTCTGAAATTGTTGTTCCAAACGTTATTTGTAGATGTTTGGAAGACGTTGACAAATACCATATTAGTAGTTTCTTTATTCTGAAAGTTTCATTTTATTATTTTTATTTCAAAATTAATTTTAATATTTCATTACAATGCCATTTTATTAGTTTTCATTTCTATGCCATGCTAGTGTTGTTTATTATATTTAAATGATCATGATAAATTTTTGTATACAAAATTATATATATATTTTATGAACTTGACGCCTAGGCGCCGCTTAGGCAGACGCCTAAGCGCTTAGGCGTTCAAGGACCCCAAGCTCGCCTTGGTCGCCTTGTCGCCTTGACAACTATGCCTGATGGATTAGGGGCAGCAACATCCACCCTCGAAGGAGAAGGATGGGTCTCCTTCACACTAGGGTCAGCCTAATGCATTGAGGTATCCTCAGTGCCCTCTAAAGAATGAAATGGTAAAAGTTAACCTAAGGTGTGGAATTAAACGTGCCAAAGGAGCGAGAAGCAATAAAAGAAAATTTAGAGTAAAAGACCTTGCAAGTCGATGTCAGCATCCTCATCAAGGGATGAAAATGAAGACCCCGTGGTAGAAGAAGATGCCTCTGCATCTTCCATGGCTTCCTCCTCTACTGGTGAAGGTAGTTTAGTACTCCCTTCCACAAGACAATCTAAAAGAGAATCACACATCAGCATGAAGGCCAGCCAAATCTCCTGAGGAAAAAGAAGAAAGAAAGAAAAGGACAATATTTACCCTCGGTTTTCTCGCCAAGGGTCGAGGCTGAATTTTCCCTTAAAGAACAAGCCCCAACATCCTCGACGTCAACTCCTAAATCCCCAGCATCCGGTTCTGTCACCGAAGGATCTCCACCAACCTCTTGCGAGGCACCAAGGAAACCTGTGATGGGAAAACCCACTACTACACAAGATAGGGAGCCAGTAAAAAGGTTAGATAAATATCTAAGCGAAGCAAAGGGCAGCAATGGGTTCAAGACCATATATACTCACAAATGGTGAGAAATTTGAGTCACCGCCAAGCTTTGGGAGGCAATCGGGCATCCAACTTCATCCACCTGAGGGTCCGACTCTAGATCCTTCTCTGCACGAATTTCGGCAAGCAGGACTTCTGAATAATTGGCCACCATTTCCCCGTCAGTAGGGAGAGTGGCAAAAAAAATTGGAAAATCCTCATTCAACTCAGAATTCAAGAGTGCAGTGAACTCTCCTACAAAAAGGGCTAGGTTCGGGTCCAGCGGATCTGAAAACAAAAGATGCCAAGGTGACCTCCATTGAAACAAGAAAGAAAGGGGAGAAGACACCCTACAGAAGCTCACTTAAGGAGCCCTGGTCGACATGCGGACCCGTCCCCTGTTCAGGAAGTGTCATTGCACCTCCAGCCTCAAAAATCTCCTTTGGAAGAAAGGAAAAATACACCTTCAAGGATCCATCAAAAAAAATGCACATAATGGTAGGCAACGAAAAGGAGCATACCAGCCAAGGCACTGCCAGTGGGCCCTTTACACGAGAAAGGCGGCGAGGCACCCCAAACTGGATTATAGTCATCAGTCATTAAATCCAAATCTTGTAATTCGCCCTCTTCCTCAGTTCCCCTCATTTCAAGGGAAGTATTTTCATCTATAGGAGGGAGATTTCATGCCCTCTCGACAGCAGAAGATCCTGAAAGCAAGACAAGGCAACAACATTATTTAATAGAAGCTGCTTTGGCAAGATGAACAAGGATATGCAGAAATTACCTTGCGGTTGTCCATGTGAGGTAGTCCCCGTGGTGCGAGGACGGGGAGCCCAGGTGCGAGGACGGGCACATAATGGTAGGCAACGAAAAGGAGCATACCAGCCAAGGCACTGCCAGTGGGCCCTTTACACGAGAAAGGCGGCGAGGCACCCAAAACTGGATTATAGTCATCAGTCATTAAATCCAAATCTTGCAATTCGCCCTCTTCCTCAGTTCCCCTCATTTCAAGGGAAGTATTTTCATCTATGGAAGGGCGATTTCCTGCCCTCTCGACAACAGAAGATCCTGAAAGCAAGACAAGGCAACAACATTATTTAATAGAAGCTGCTTTGGCAAGATGAACAAGGATATGCAGAAATTACCTTGCGGCTGTCCATGTGAGGTAGTCCCCGTGGTGCGAGAACGGGGAGCCCAGGTGCGAGGACGGGCACATAATGGTAGGCAACGAAAAGGAGCATACTAGCCAAGGCACTGCCAGTGGGCCCTTTACACGAGAAAGGCGGCGAGGCACCCAAAACTGGATTATAGTCATCAGTCATTAAATCCAAATCTTGCAATTCACCATCTTCCTCAGTTCCCCCCATTTCAAGGGAAGTATTTTCATCTATGGGAGGGATATTTCCTACCCTCTCGATAGCGGAAGATCCTGAAAGCAAAGACAATGCAACAACATTATTTAATAGAAGCTGCTTTGGCAAGATGAACAAGGATATGCAGAAATTACCTTGCGGCTGTCCATGTGAGGTAGTCCCCGTGGTGCGAGGACAGGGAGCCCAGGTGCTAGGACCCTCATCTTCACCCGACCTTTGCCTTTTCAAAGAAGTGAGGACTTTCTTTCCTTTGTTCAAAACACTTTTTGTAATAAAGCTCACCGTGGAAAGAAAAGGAAGAGAGTAGCAGAATTAAGCATCATCCAAGGCAAAATAAATTCAGCAAATGAAGAAGAAAAAATAAAAAAAAAAAGAGAAGAAAATTGTTGGCTACGTATCCACTAGAGCCGGCGAAAAAGTGGGCTGTAGCACCACCTGCTCTGGCTGAAGGCCAACAACTTTTCCTGCTTTTGTAATAGCATCTGAGATGTCCTGCAAGGTCGTTCCATTCTCAAATGGGCCAACATGAACAATGGAACTGATTAAGTGCCTTGCCCACTGCAGTCATAAGTCATTGTCGAATCCCTCGGGGGCAAGCTCAGTGTTCTTTGCAGCATTGGGAGAATAGCCACAATCTGACAAGAAATGCTCCCGCCAAGAAAACACCTTTTGAACTGTTGGGGTTCTACTCTACCCTGAGAAAGTATCAGCAGGGCGTCTTAGAGGCTTGATTGCCCCCTAATAAGGCCGTCAGTCTATGGTGATGGCTCCATTTTTGGCCTCCTATTGTGCGCGAAAATCTCTGACAGTCCTAGCAATCCATGAGAACTGAGCATAAAGAAAAGAATTTTCAATAGCAAATGGTGGTAAATCAGTCCTCCCCAAACAGGCTTCCTCAACCTCTCTCAGCTTCTGTAGAGGTTGTCTAAAAACATTGCTATGTTTGAACCACCACCGGGTATAGTACATGTCAACCTGGCCAATCCGCCTCATCTCTGGGTCTGGCACACCTCTAAAGAAGAAGTTCCACCAGCTACCTGCAATCAAGTTAGTGTCATGGTTCCTGCATACTCTGCCCTCCAAGACAAAGTCGGCATCTGGAGAAACTAACTGATCATAACCGAAATTCCAAGCGAAGCGGTGTGGATACTAGGCCTCCAAGAAAGTGGTGTTCCCCTTCCTGAAGACAAGAACACTCGGACTGATACAGCAGAGCCAGTCCTCATAAAAAGAAAGACAGGAGGTCGAATGATGGGCAAAACTATAAGATATCCCACTCGAATCCTCAATAGTGAATGGCCGGAAATCATACGAGCTGTGAGCAAAATTCAATCCCTCTTCCCCCTGGGTGGGGACATAAGATAATAGCCTGCGTGCTCTTAACAAATGCTCCGGCAGGATCTAGTCTAGGTGGTTCAGGAACAAAAAAATCAATGGAGCTGTTGGATTCTCAACAATTACACTTTGACATAATGATGGCAGCAATAAGCCAACCCAGGCACTCAGATAATGGGTGGCCATGAATACACTCATGTCCCTGGGAGAACTGTGAGATGTCAAATTCCCCAGACCATGATAAATATTACATAAAGTAGCAGGAGCAAGTGCCAATCTATGTCCATCGGTGTTTAACACGCGGAATTTTTTTTGAACGTTTGGTTTGGTTAGAAGGATATGCATACACTTTAGACATATTTGTTAATTCCGCACTTCTGGGATTTATCAGACGATTTAGGGTTCGTGTACAGGACCTTTCCCCACAGATCGGAGCCGGTGTTAATTTACATCGGAGGAGTCTGAACACCTTTGATTAATTGCCAAAGACTTCAATTACAATGTCGGTCCTAGGGAGGACCTGCCCGCCGTAGAACAGGGGTATATTTGCAATTCTCCTTACAGTTGGGGGTGTATATGTAATTTTTCCTAAACAAGGGACACATTTGCAATTTTCCCTTCAATTTATTTGTAATTTTCCCTCTTTTGGGGGGTGCATTTGCAATTTTCCCTCTTTCGAGGATGTATTTGTAATTTTATGCCCTCCAAAGACATTTTGGTAATCTGCTATCAAGGGCATTTATGCAATTTATCTACTATCGGGGCCATTTCTATAATTTTTGGATAGCAGAAAGTATTTCTGCAATTTCTGGGCAGCAAAAGATATTTCTGCAATTTTTAGACAGCAAAAGGTATTTCTGCAATTTTTGCGGTTTCCTTCAACGTGATATATAAAAATAAATTCCAGAACTATAAGTTCGTGGGCGTCATTTATATCTTCGCTGTCCATATTGAATAACATAAACTTTCCCTCGTTAGGGTATTTTTACATATGGCCTTCACATGAGGGTTTCTTTTTTACAAAGTTTTCAATACAACTTGAATAGGGAGGAGGGCGTCCTGACGCGGTCGACGTCGGAGGAAGGATCGACGGCAACTCCGGGGACGCGAACAGGACTGGATAACCACTGCTTCGCGCAGCTCGGCCTCACACCGGACGGTCTCACACCGGACGACACTCAAATCTCACAAAAGGAGGAGGAGGGAAGGAAAAGCAAGAGGGATGACTCTTAGGTAGGTTTCTTTCATACAATCTTTCGTATATGAAAACAACACACCCTAGCCCCCTTTATATAGGAAAGGCTATAACAATCATACCCTTAAACTTTCTTAATAGCATCTATGTCCTAGCTTAATAAAACAAAACTCAACAACCACTTTTGACTTTGACACAATAAAATAAAATAGTTGGACTTTGGTGGTTAATAATAATACAATACCACCATAAAAATAAAATACATACAATACACAAATACGTACAATACAAATACACACAAATAAATACCCAGGACGCCGAGTCTTCAAGAGGCCGAGTCTCCGAGCCACAAGCTCGGTGTCGGGGCGGTGCGACATCGGCTCCGAGTAGTGGGTCCGGTAGTGAACCCGGTGTCCCCACCAACCCTCCCGGGGCGACTGGAACTCGACTCCGTCAAATAAGGGGAGACACTGCTCTGGTAGTGCTCCAGCAGGTCTGGATCGAGGCGCTGGAGATCTTCCCGGCTGATCCAGGAATCATCAGAAGGTGGACGGTCCCGCCAGCGGACAAGGTAGCGTTGTTACACCCGGCTCCGTGTAGCTATCACATGCTCATCCAATATCCTCTCAATTTGCTCGCGCGGTGCTCTCGAGGCTATGGGACGCACAGGGGTGGGCTCACTCTCAATGGGAGGAGAAGGCTCGAAAGGGTCACTAGAAATCGTTGTGGCTTCCTTGTAGGCCACTAGGTCTGCCACATTAAAGGTAGAGCTAATTTGACGCGGTCGGCGTCGGAGGAAGGATCGACGGCAACTTCGGGGACGCAAAAAGGACTGGATAACCACTGCCTCGCGCAGCTCGGCCTCACACCGGGCGACACACAAATCTCACAAAAGGAGAAGGAGGGAAGGAAAAGCAAGAGGGATGGCTCTTACGTAGGTTTCTTTCATACAATCTTTCATATATGAAAACAACACACCCTAGCCCCCTTTATATAGGAAAGGCTATAACAATCATACCCTTAAACTTTCTTAATAGTATCTATGTCCCAGCCTAATAAAATAAAACTCAACAACCACTTTTGACTTTGACACAATAAAATAAAATAGTTGGACTTTGGTGGTTAATAATAATATAATACCACCATAAAAATAAAATACACACAATACACAAATACGTACAATGCAAATACACACAAATAAATACCCAGGACGCCGAGTCTCCGAACCACAAGCTCGATGTCGGGACGGTGCGACGTCGGCTCCGAATAGTGGGTCCGGTAGTGGGCCCGGTGTCCCCACCAACCCTCCCGGGACGGCTGGAACTCGACTCCGTCGAGTAAGGGGGGACACTGCTCTGGTAGTGCTCCAGCAGGTCTGGATCGAGGCGCTGGAGATCTTCCCGGCTGATCCAGGAATCATCAGAAGGTGGACGGTCCCGCCAGCCGACAAGGTAGCGCTGGTACACCCGGCTCCGTGTAGCTGTCACCTGCTCATCCAATATCCTCTCAATTTGCTCGCGCGGTGCTCTCGAGGCTGTGGGACGCACAGGGGTGGGCTCACTCTCAATGGGAGGAGAAGGCTCGAAAGGGTCACTAGGAATCACTGTGGCTTCCTTGTAGGCCACTAGGTCTGCCACGTTAAAGGTAGAGTTAATCTCATATTCGGGAGGTAAGTCCACAACATAAGTATTGGAGCCAATCTTCCGCAGTATTGGGAAGGGACCATCAGTACGGGCTTGTAACTTTTTAACGGCTCCCGAGGGGAGTCGTTCAGGTCGAACCCGTACCATAACCATGTCACCTTCTTGAAATTCATGGTGACGCCTATGCGAATCAGCCAATCGTTTGTAAGTCTCATTACTGAGACTGATTTGTTTGCTAATCAACTCATGCAGATGTTTAACATGCTGTGCAAACTCTTCAGCTGACTTGGATGTTCTAGACTCGAGGGAAAGAGGAATGAGATCCACAGGTTTCCTAGGCTTGTATCCATGCACGACCTCAAATGGACTTATACCGATGGACCTATTGACAGAGCTATTGTATGCAAATTCGGCTCTGGATAAGAGAAGATCCCAAGTGCCAGAATGATCCCCTACGAGACACCTCAATAAATTCCCTAAACTCCTGCTGACGACCTCTGTTTGCCCGTCAATTTGTGGGTGATAGGTAGTGGAGAATTTGAGCTTAGTGCCAACTAGGTGCCAAAGTGTCTTCCAAAAGTAGCTAGTGAACCGAACATCTCGGTCAGACACTATGGTTTGGGAGAGACCATGCAGACGCACGACTTCATCAAAGAACAGGTGGGCTACCCTAGATACATCAGATGTTTTGGAACATGCAATGAAGTGGGCCATCTTAGAGAACCTATCAACGACCACGAAGATGGAGTCGTGTTTGTGAGCAGTACGAGGTAATCCAAGGATGAAGTCCATGCTCACATCAACCCACAGTCTATCAGGAATGGGGAGAGGAGTGTAGAGACCAGTGTTCTGTTTGACCTGTTTGGCCATTGTGCACGTCCTAAACTGGGCTACAATCTTGGCCACATCTTTCTTCAGGCCAGGTCAATAAAAATACTCCTCCACAGAATGGATGGTCTTGTTGCATACAAAGTGACCAGCAAGACCTCCAGCATGCATTTCCCAAATTAGGAAGTCCCGTACAGAAGTCTTCGGGACACAGAGTTGCTGTCCTCGAAAAAGAAAACTATCTTAGAGTAGATAGTCAGCAAATGCTGTCGAGGTTCCAGCAAATAAGACAGAGTAGGTAGGGCCAAAATCTGGACACTCTCCATAGAGTTCCTTCATGCGGTCAAAGCCAGTGACCTCTACCCGAACAGTGGAAAGAAGGGAGACCCTTCGACTCAATGCGTCGGCCACCTTATTCTCTTTTCCAGCCTTATGTTTTAGGACAAATGTGAAAGACTGGAGGAATGCAACCCACCAACCGTGCCTCGGGTTTAATCCCTTCTGAGAGCTAAGGAATTTCAAAGCCTCGTGGTCCGAGTATAAGACAAACTCCTGAGGTAAGAGATAATGCCTCCAGTGTTTGAGAGCTTGGACCACGGCATAGAACTCCTTATCGTAGGTGGAGTAACGAAACTTTGCATCAGAAAGTTTCTCACTGAAGTAAGCCACAGGGTGGCTCTCCTGGCTAAGCACTCCTCCTATTCCTACGCCAGATGCATCACAGGATATCTCAAAGACTTTGGAAAAGTCTGACAGGCGGAGGACATGGGCTTTGGTCAAAAGCTCCTTTAAGACACGAAAAGCCTGGGAAGCGGCTTTAGTCCACTCAAAATTCCCTTTACAGATGCAATCCGTAATGGGTGCCATAATGGTGCTGAAACCCTGAATGAAGCGTCTGTAGAAAGTGGCTAGCCCATGGAAACTGCGAACGTCATGGACGTTCTGGGGCTCAGGCCAGTCTACTAAGGCTTAGACCTTGGATTGGTCCACAGACACTCCTTGACTCGAAACCACAAAACCGAGGAAAGTGACCCGGTCTGTCATGAATTCACACTTCTTAAAATTGGCATACAGGGTTTCTCTCCTCAAAGTCTCGCAGACTTCCTTCAAATGTTGGATGTGGTCTTGAGGGTTGTGGCTATAGATGATAATGTCGTCAAAGTAGACGACAACAAATCGACCAATGAGCGGGCGAAGGACTTCCGTCATAAGCCTCATGAAAGTGCTGGGGGCGTTAGATAGCCCAAATGGCATGACAAGCCATTCATACAGACCTTCTTTTATTTTGAAGGCTGTCTTCCACTCATCCCCTGGTCGAATCCGGACCTGGTGATAGCCACTTTTCAAGTCAATCTTTGAAAAGATGGTGGCTCCACTCATCATGTCAAGCATGTCATCAAGACGGGGAATGGGAAATCTATACTTGACAGTGATTTTGTTGATGGCGCGACTGTCAACACACATCCACCAGGTGCCATCTTTCTTCGGTGTGAGCAAGGCAGGAACAGCACAGGGGCTCTTGCTCACCCTGAGGAAGCCCTTTTAAATAAGGTCCTCGACAATTCTTTGGAGCTCAGCATGCTCCTTGGGGTTCAATCAGTAATGGGGAAGGTTGGGTAGGGTTGACCCGAGGACAAGGTCAATGGCGTGTTGTACATCACACATGGGAGGGAGTCTAGAGGGTAAGTCCTCAGGGAAGATATCTTGGAAGTCCTGTAGGATTGCCTGGACTTCAGGTGGGACTGAGACTTGGGACTCGGGTGTGATAGGGACGACAACAGCCCAAACAGGAGCACTCTCAGTAACCTCTCTGTTTAGCTCTCGGACACTGATGAAGTTAAGGCGCCTAACTAGGTTGTAACCAACCTTAGGGGCCTTAGGAACGGGTGTGATAGGTGTAGAGGGAATAGGAAGTTTCCCTTCATTGGGAGTTTTAGGACTCTCCTGAACCTTGGGGGTTCCAGTGGGGGTGGAGGGGGAGCTCTTTCCCGGGGTCACCTTAGGGGGTGCCGGGTACAACTGAATCTTCTTCCCATTGTGGGAGAAGGAACACTGGTTAGATCGACCGACTGTAGTAAGGTCTACATCATAGATCCATGGTCGTCCTAAGATGATGCTCCCGACCTTCATAGGCACTACGTCACATAAGATCTGTCCTTGGTAGGACTGGAATTGGATGGGGATGACACATGTAGTGGTGACTGGGATAGACGTGTCGTCAACCCAAGCCACGTTGTATGGCCTAGGATGAGGGTGGGTAGGTAGACCTAAACGGGAGACAAAGTCTGAAGAGACTGCATTGATACAGTTCCCGTTGTCAAAGATCACCTTGCAGGGTTGGGATTTCACCATGATGTAGGTTTGGAAGATGGAAGTTCGACGCCAGTCGTCCTCCTGGGAGTATGTTAAGATGCAACGAACTACACCCAATCTCCCCTGACTGGAACTCTCGACAATATCTCCCACTTGCATGTACTCGACATGCGTGCTATCAAATCCTGCATCCATTTCCTCAAATTGGGCGATGAGGTCAGGATCGGCCATATATCTCTCAATGTCTTCTCCTTCCTGAGGTGGAGGCTCCATAGGCTGGGGGTCAGTGATGACCAAGGCTCGGGTGGGACAATTGGTGGCAACATGCCCTAGGTTATGGCACCTAAAGCAGCGAATTCCCGAGACAGGGACTGGTTGGGAGGTGCTAGGGAGGGCACCCTTTCCCTTGTCATCCCTCCGATCAGTGGGCGGAGTGTACTCTAGCCTGGGCACAGCAGCTAGTGCAGGTAAGGGGTTCCTTGTGAACGGAACAGTAGGGGCAACGGCCCGGAGTGGGGTAGCAGTAGGGACATAGGAAGTGGAGGGGCCAGCTCTCTCAGTGTAGCGGACCATGGGGTTTCGTGGTTCAGGTTGGCAGTAGGTGGGAACCCGAGGTGGGACCACCCTTTGAAACCGCTCGACATCTCGAGCAACCTGATAGGCATGCTCGAGAGTGTTAACCTCTCGTAGGAACAGCTCCCGCTGTATGCTCTCGTGTAGGCCAGCCCTAAATCGCGAGAGGGTGACAGAGACATCCTCCATGACTCGACTCCGAAGGAAGAATTCATCGTATTTGGCGATGTAGTCGTCTACCGACTTCCCATCTTGGGTAAGTTTCTGCCATTGGTCTAAAAGACGCTGATGGTAGGAGGGTGGCATATACTTTTCCCTAAGTTTCTCCTTCATTTCTTCCCACGTGGTGATGCGCTCCTCTCGTCTCCTTGCCAGGAGATTTTCAATGTTGCACCAGTAGGTCTTGACTTGACCTAGGAGCTTCATCTTGGCAAACCTCACCCTTGTGGTAGGGGTCATGCGGTGATGCCAGTCAAAGTATTGGTCCATCCCGGTTTCCCAATCAAGGTACGCAGTGGGATTTAGGGACCCATCAAAACTAGGAGCGTCTATTTTGACGTTCCGGAGGATGATCTCCTCATCATCGTGATCTCTCCCTCGAGGCGCACGGTCCTCTTGCTCCCTACCTTGAGGAGCCTGATTCTGGCGGGCTCGGTCTCTCTCTTCCCTAGGGTTGGCTACGGGATCTCCGCGGCCATTCAACGTCCTTTCCTCTTTCCTCACGTGATCCTCTAAAGCTCGGATCCTCTCACCTAGCTCCTCTCGCAATTGGCCTATAGATCTTTCAATTTGTGCCATAAGATGTTGTTCGAGCTGGGCTAAGATGGCATCCATGTTATCCTGATTCATGGGTGATTGTAAGGTTAAACTGCGCTCTAGACGGCCCGATGAATTCCTAAACCAACGTGGTATGCACGAGCTCGGACCTAAATGATGCAATCCTGGGATCGAAAATTAGCAAGGTGTAGACCCAATTTGTTGGTTAATATTGCAAAGGGTCAATTCCTTTTGCGAAGGGACTGGTCAGGGAGAGTTGCTCGCCCGTAGGCGAAGTAGTTGTGGAACTACCTCCTGACAATTATGGTGCCCTAATGCGGCAGTTCTAGGGCTTAAAGGATAAGCACATACAAGCTCTCTCTCTCCGTCCACAGCGATGCACTCAGAAGACAGGCTGCATGGATAGGGCTCTCTCTCACTTCGTCGTGCGACAACTGATAAAGATACTAAATGAGCAAGTGATTGGCACACGTACCTAGCTAGACTGAAAAGTCTGGCTCTGACCAGAAACGAGGGCGAGTGGGGACGTGCGTGTCCGCACGGCGTCGATGTAGCTTGAGCGGTTACAAAATTTTACTCCACACAGGGAGGGTGCAATTATTACAAAACTATTTAATTAAATTTCCCGCGCAAGGGAACAAATTAATTCAAAGTTTCTCCGCGCAGGGAGACTTTCGGACACTCACGTTCCGTAATTTACGGACCGTCTGTCGGCTACCGGGCGATCCTGGCGCCGGTCAAACCGTCGATGTGGATTTTGGGGGCCATAATTATTAATTTAATCAATTGATATAAATATAGATATAATATGAATACATATATATTATTATATATACTAAACACTCCAACCCGGTTGTCAACAAATGCTGGCGGGTCAACAAAGGCAGGTGAAGGATAGTCCAGTCAACACGCTGGCACGGACGCGGAGGCGAGCGAAGGCAGGGCGAGCACGGTCAACGCGCTAAGGCGGTTAACGCGGGCGCGGGACTCGCTGGCGTCCTCGCGGGGGAGGGTGGTCAGCTGGCCGGCGCGTGGGCGTGGGCAGGGCGCGGGCCCGAGGCGGCAGCGGCATCGGCAGGGGCGGCAGGGCGGGGCCAGGCGCGGGCGGGCGTGGTCTCGGGTACGGGCGGCCTGCGGGGTGCGGCAACGCGGCCGCTGGTGCACGGGGGCGCAGGCAGGGCGCGAGTGCTCATCACCCACTCTGTATACAAAGCTGCATCTGACTCCCGCTGGTAAGGGAGGGCACAGGTCGCCCCACCGCTCGAAGGCACCAGGATCAGACGGGAGTCTCTCGTGGCGCTGTCAAAGGGTAGCTCGTCCTCGCCCCTGCCGGGCAGGTAAGATAGGGCCCTCCTAGCCCCTTCCAACTGCGCAACAGCATCCCCGTCCGTCTGCCCGATGAAGCTGAACAGTAGAGGTGCCGCCTGGTTCGCCACTGTCCCTCGAGTCACCGGGCCAGGGAATAACAGACCGGCCCACACGCTGAGGTAGTGGGTCGGCAGAAGTAAGCTCCTCTCACGTGGCGCCGGATGCGCCGCCAACACTCCCAGCCGCTGATAAATATTGACTAGCGCCGCAGGAGCTAAAGCCAGCCTTCGTCCCTCTGCCAGCAGACACGAAGGCCACAACAACTCGATCCTCAGCAAACCGTCCTCCCCGTGCGGGACTAGAAATGTTGCCAACCAGTACGCTAAGTAAGCTGCTAGGTGCGTCACGTCCGACAACCCGTGGGGGTTCCACCCCTCCCGTGGCACGTATATGTACCTCGAGTACGTCCGGAATCGCAGCTCTACCTTAGTGTACTCCTCCCAAGGAGTTTGGTCTTTCGCAAACTCCTGATAAAAGCAGAAGGGTCCGCTGTAGAAGTGGCGGACCCACACATTTAACGGCACCCGGGGAGTCTGTGCAGCTCACTCCCTCCCAGCCAAAGCTAAGTCCCGCCAGGTCTTCAGCAGATACCGATAGCTGTGAGAGACTCGATATCGCCCCTGCCCGCCTGTGTGGCTGCGGTGGAGGTCATCTAGCACTACCTCCTCGTACCCCTCGCCGCTGATCAGCAGCCCGGAAATCCTGAACTGAGACCACAAATCCAGCGAAGTCTCTCCCTCAACTGTCGCCACCGTGTTCCATCGGCGGTTGAAACGCTCTACCAGTGCCTGTATCAGCCCCGTGTAGCAGGGGTACCCGTACAACGCTGCAGTCATGGCATATCTGATGTCAGCTCTGTCTAGAAGCGCCCTGTAGTGATGCACAACCCCCATCAGCCACTCGGTCGCCCCCTGATGGTACCGGTGCGAGGGGATCACCGCCCAGTGGCCATACCAGCTAACAACCGTATGTCGTAGAATTCCATCCAAAAGGCTGTGGTCGTCGTAGCCTTCTCCTGCATATTGCAGCCCTGACGGCTCCAGCACCAACCCCAGAGTACCCTCTGTCTCCGCCCGGTGGTGGGCCGTGCAAGTCCCAAGAAGCGGGACCCAACGCTCCGACACGGACCCCGAACTGGTCCGCTCTGCTATAGAAACCCAGGCACTCAGCACTAGGGAACTGACACTGCCTCCAGTAGTCCATCGAGAAACTCGGGAAGCCGTAGAGGGCGACCCCGTGCAGGCTGTCCTTGCCCACGAGGATGGCCCGCTCCAGTCGACGGCGCTCTCCAGCAACTCGGGAATCTCCCTCCTCCATCCCAGACAGGACATAGCTCCTGATGAACTCGAACAGATGGCGGTCTAGTGGAAACTCCGCCGGGTAGCCTCCAGTGCGGTCATAAGAGTAGATCTCGCCTGCCTCTGAAATCCGTGCCACCTCCACGGTCCCAGCTCTGCTAGCCCCCTCTCCCACGGGGCCCTCAGCTACTAGTGTGCGCCCCAAGTCAAGTTGGTCCGCGCTAGCCGCCATAACAATGGGCGGGCCCAAAGGAGGCAAGGGTCGCCCGGTCCTCCTCACCCAGTGGTCCTCCTCTCGAGCCACACGCCTCAGGACTCGCTCATCTCGGCCGAATCTCGCCATAGCTGCAAAATAAATTGCACTAAAATGGTAAGCATACCAGAAAGTCAACATATACAACACAGTAAAAGAAAGGCACATGAAGTGTCAAAATACAACTACGACAACCCAGAATGAGGAGCTCACGGGCCGTACGCCCTTGTCTCCGCCTCTGACACACGCCCCGTGGGGGGCATTTGTTGTACCCAGACAAGTCCCCACTGAAATATTGATAAATAAGGGCTCGGGAATTTCCTCAAACACCTTTAAAGCGAGGGCTACCTAGCCCCTTCTAAGACTCACCGGGCCCAACCAAGGGTCCCCACCAGCCAGCCGTGACCCACGGCGACATCACTAATCGATTGGAGTTAGCCCCGATCACTCAGTTTGCGGGTTTTCCCGCGTTCTACACGGCCACCCGGGCCAACCCGGGGGCACTCCGACGACAGGCCACGACACGTGGCACCCAGCAACGAGGCCGAGAACTACCCCCAAGACGCCTCCATCCAGCCTTCTAAGGTCAAAGGGAGACCCATCATGGTCAACCATGGGCCTTAGAATCCCATAGCGCTCGTACTCGGCCCATACACGCGTGTCGAGAATTTTCCCAAACACCTTGTGGACACGCGTACCTCAGCCATTCTACAACAAGCCGAGGGCCAACCTGTGGCTCCAGCCACGTCCTATGACGACCCTCCAGCAAGTCGGGGTCACCCCCGACCCTCAGATACGCGGCGACAAGCCACTTCTTTTCAGTTCCCGGGACAACCCGGGACTCCCCGTGAACTTGCCGTGGTACGCGGCACACACCATGAGTCACTCTCTTAGCTCTTATAAGCCCTTGCCCTCAGGCCAAGGTCAAATCTAAGGCCCGCCAGTCACTCACCCAAGCCGATCGGCAACCCGAGGTGTGTCGAGAATTTCCCCGAACACCTTGCGAGCGGCAACGACAACGCGACACCCACAAGCCCCCACGGGCTAATCCCAGCATCCCGGAGCCCTTTGTCCTTTAAAGGACACCCCCAAACGACGAAAGGAGACCCCCGAGGGCCATCCCTCGGGGCCGCGGCTCGCCGGGGGGGAGTTCGCCCCGGGCGCGGCCGCGCCCCGAGGAGGGCGAACCCCCTTGGGGAGCGCACCCTCCTCTCAGCCCAGTGGCCCTACGGCCATCTCCCAGTCCCAGTCATTCTCAGTTCATGCAAGGATAGTGCAAGGTTGACCGGCATACCGTGCGTGGAAGGATTCGGCGACAACGACAGAAGCACAAAGTCACACGTCGGTCCACACGCGCAGGCAATACCAATTCAACTCCAGTATCCAGTATCCTTTTGTCCTCTTGCTCTTGATCAAAGTAAGACAAAAATAGAAGAAAATGAGTTTTTTATAGAGCGGGGAACGCCCCCCTCACTCCCTCCACTTTGCTCTGCCTAAACCCCCTGGGGGGGTTAGGCGGACCAACCTGACCCCCAGGCTGGTCCGCCTAAACCCCTGGTGAAACAAAAAAAAGAAGTTTTTTTACACAAAAACCCAGCCCCCCAAGCCCTGGTCGCGCCAACCCTCAAGGGTTTAGGCGGACCAAACCCTGCCACAGGTTTGGTCCGCCTAAACCCATCCAAAACAAAAAAAAAGAATTTTTTCAAACAAAAAACCCAGATTTGGTCCGCCTAAATCCCCTGGGGAGGGGTTCAGGCGGACCAAACCCAGCCCCTGGGTTGGTCCGCCTAAACCCTCCCTCCCCCACTCAGAAACAAAAAATATATATTTTTTCTAAGGGTTTACCCAGACCAAGTTTAGCCCCCAACTTGGTCCGCCTAAACCCTTCCCTGACCTCTCATCTTCCCCTATAAAAACCCCTTAGAGGCTCAAGGGGCACACACACGGCAAGGAAGGCAATCCAGTACATGCAAGAACATCCAAACGCAGCATACTCGTCTCCGGCAAGCAGGGACGGACGCAAGGAGCTTAGTGTGCGCGGTTGGCTTGTAAAACGGCTTAAACACGCCGAGGGTATGCCACTCGTACTCCCCTCATACGGCGTTTAGCCATTCCACACAAGTCCATCCCCGTTACACACAAGGCGTTATGATAACGGCAAATACACCCTCATCCCGGGTCTGCCCGCGTATGACAACCTACATCGGCTACACATACGCCATGACGCCGCACCTACCTCCGTCGTGGAACCGTGCGCCCATCGCTCGCCCCGAGCCGGCCACCGACCGCTCTGACCTCTGATTCGAGTGACCCGGACCTTGGCCCGGAAGCTACATTCCCAAGACCGGCCTCGATTTTCCAGTATGGAGATGCTCACCCCTTTGGGATCCGCTCCCGACTGCTCTCCCCGAGCCTCGTCCGATTCCTGCCTAATTATCGGCCCGCATCTCCCCCGGTCATCCAGTCCAATCCTCCCTCGGAGAATTGGGCACGTCCCTTGTCTCGAGGAGAGCCTCTGTAAAACGTGGCGATATCCGCCTTATCATGCATTGACCCGGGGACAGACCCACGTGTCGGAATTGTCCCGTGGCTTGCACCAGTTGTAATTCGGCCTCCTCGACCCACCTGTAAATCCCCTGTGGCTCCTATGAAATATATTACCACCTGAATGCATGTGTCTGTGCCCGTATCCGGGTCCCAGCCCTCCTCCGCATCACCCAGTGTATGTGTAGCACCCCTGACTCCAGCAAACTAAACCTCCCAGTCGAGCGTGCACCCATAGCTGCGGAATGTTCCCAGCCCTCTACCCATGGCTTCAGATATATACAGACTCCTCTTCATCATGGAACGAAGGTGTTCGGATTCAATCCGATGTAAATAAACACTGACTGCTTGCGGTCGGTGAGGAAAGACGTCCAGTACAAGATTCCCCACAATCGCCTGCGCACTCGCATCTGTGGAACCTCCCTTCTCTCCAGGTGTCGCCCACGTGCCGCGTCCTGGTGACGCTTCCCAGTTAATCCTTGGTTCCATAGGTGATCGTCGAGAAATCGACTGGCACGCCCGCATCCCAGTCTCGTTTCCTCAAATCCCGGAAACTTCCCGTGCCATTAGAGTCCCCCTCGACTCTCCGTAAAAGACGAGTGTCCGGTACCGTCTTACGAAGGATACGGCTACAAAGGGGGATGCCCGAGATATATCAGGCTCCCGTGTTTCCCTTCACCGCTTTATCCCGTCCCTCAGTCCGGTCACCTATCCCTCCGAAACGAACCAAAACAATGACCTAATGAAGTCCAAGTACATATAGCCTAGAATAGCTACCTAATAATATTGGAAATGTAAAGGTTAATGTCTCTTAAGTTTTCTTCTACCTTTTAAAGTGCAACAACAAGGTGATCCCACCCTTTCTGGCCATTAAATCATGAGTGCCTTCTGCTTCAAGGTTGGAAAACTAAAACCTACTGATCTAGTATGTCTGTTTAGGTGGTACCCTCAGCAAGAAGCCAATTTGACGCTTGTGGGTATGGAATTTCAAAGGCAAGTTGGATTCCCCACTCTGAGAAAGTTGTTCCATTAGATTAGCATCCCACCACTTTGGATTCTTAAGATTTGAGAGGAAAATGAGTACTAGATAAGCTTTCCTTGCATACACATTCCGATGGAACACTGTTGCCCGCAAATAACCATTTATTTCTGTGTTTCCATATAGCGCCCAGGTTGTGATCAACAAGGGGTTTGATGTAAACATAAACAAAATTAAACTTACCTCCCTTTCTGCATTTGTTCCATATGGCAACCAGAGTAGTTGGCACGTTGTTCCATTGCAGGTGATTCCCTCACCTTCCCCAAATGCAAATGGATTTCCCACAGATAATGAGGGCATGATTAAGGTCTTCTTGATGGGATCCACACCTCCTGCACTCTTGCTGGTTAATAATGTGGCAAAATAGAAATTTAGCTGTCAGCAGTTTCCCCCTGGCTATTTTCCAAAGGAACACTCTGATCCTCTGTGGTACCAGCCACCTCCAAATTTCTTTCCAATTTTCACTGCTTGCTGTGAGAGATCATTTGATGATTTTGTAAGAGCTTGCAGTAGAGAAGACCCTTGAGTCCGGTAACCAGATTCTCAAGTCATCTACTGTAGATCCAGCAGTGGGAATGGAACAAATCATGCCGGGTAAGCTTCCCTGAAAAATGTATTCAACCTTGCTTCTATCCCAGTTACCATTTCCATTAAGCAGGAAGGAGAGCTTCACATCAATCAGTATAGAGTTCACATCAAACTCCCAAGGCAATGCCTGAAGGCTATAACCAGTAACCACAGATCCATTGGTCAGTATAGATGTTCCCTCCACTACCCAAGTATCATCCCATTAGGTGCTTGCATGTAGAGTGCTCTCGAACCAACCCTTTCCAATACTCAGTTTTCTCCCTTGATTCGACATCAGGTAGTGATGATACACTCTCTAGATACTCATCTTTGATGAGGCCTGCCCAGATGCTTTCCTCCCCAATCTCCAGCCTAAAAGCCAACTTGAGAAGAAAAACCTTGTTATGGGCCGCAAGGTCTGGCAAGCCCAGACCCCTGCTGAAGTTGTCTCTGAGAGTGTCCCAACAAATAAGATGAAGGCCTTTACTTTCCTGGTTACCTTGCCAAATGAAGTTTCTACAGATCTGTTCAATAGCTGCAGTGTGTTTCTTCTTGAAGTTAGAACAAGGCAGCCAGCATGTCAGCATGAAAAGTATAACACATTTCACCAAAGTAACCCTCCCCGCCATAGTGAGGCTCTTTCCTTTCCATGCTGCAAGTTTCTTTTTTATCTCGTTGAAAACCTCTTTAAATGCAGCTTCTGCTGGCTTGATATGTGTGATTTGAGCTCTGTGAGACACGGAAAAAATCTAAATCGACTTTTATCGTGGATAAAAGGTAGATTTTCGTTCTTTTTGAAAAGACACATCCCCTCCCATCTGAGTAGAAGGTGATTCCGTGGGTGCGCGTCGTATCAGACGATTTGGGTTCGAGTGCTGGACCTTTCCCCACTGACCGGAGTCAGTGTTGATTTACATCGGCCTAACGTCCGAACACCTTTGTTTAACTATCAAAGAAATCTCAAAAGTCTTCTACAAGGGTTCTGATGTGGAGGGCAGGCTCACTCGAGAGACTCTCCATGACCACTCATTTACCACCAACAAGTTAATAGAATTAGGGCTAAGTCTGAGCAAAACCCTAAGATTTAGGAATAGAAACGCAAATATGCGGGAGCCATAGATATTTTTGAAATAAAAGGGAGTTTTCTAGACCCCGAGGATATTTCGGTAATTTTACCAACCTAGGGGTATTTTGGTAATTTTCCCAGGCCAGGGCTATTGCTAAAATTCCTGGGCTGGAATGGAAGTAGGACTGGATTCCTGACTTCCCAAGGCATTGAGGCCATTTCTGGAGGGTTTCAAGGACTCTGAGGCCATTTTTAGGTCACAGGGGTATTTTGGTAATTTTACCAGACCCTAGACCTAGGTTTGAGATGATACCCGAGTGCTGACTGAGCTGACAACACTTCCGGACCGAAGGAATGACAAGGGCTTCATAGAAGGCACACATCTGTCAATTTGGCCGAAGGAGGGGTATATACACAATTTTGAAAGTCAGGGGTTTTCATGTAATTTCCCCAGTCAATGCATAAAGAAGACATATGAAATCATAGATTGCATTTATGGCCCAAATGGGTACAAGGATTGTCGGCGAATTGTCGACTGTACAAAGATCCGCACCCACGCGGGAAGTAGGGGCGTAGCCCGAATTACAAAAGATTGCAGGGTATAACTGCAAATTACAGGACTTTGGTCTCTTACGGTCCCGGGGAGGACATTTTTGTAATTCCGTCATTATAGGGACAGAACCACATAACTTAGTCGTCCCGGGACGTAAAGACTTACAAAACACGGCCCGCTGAGGGACATAATTGCCAACATGGCCCACTGAGGGGCGTAATTACAAAAATACCCCGTAGGGGCATAAGTACAAGGCCCGGGGACTTACCCCTCACAGGCCGAAACAAACAGAACAATTCCTTGCGCGGTGCTCTTCTCGTAGAGGTTCCGTCATCCTTTCCACTTGGACCCTTAGGGTCTATTTATAGAAGGCGGGAGGGCCCAGAGGGGTCAAATGAACGAATTTGTCCCGATTCTGTCAAGGTGGGGTGGCAAAAAACCATTTTGACCCCTCTGGATGTCAAAAAGGGCTGAATGACCCCTCTGGATGTCAAAAAGGGATGAATGACCCCTCTGGATGTCAAAAAGGGCTGAATGACCCCTCTGGATGCCAAAAAGGGATGAATGACCCCTCTGGATGTCAAAAAGGGCTGAATGACCCCTCTGGATGCCAAAAAAGGATGAATGACCCCTCTGGATGTCAAAAAGGGCTGAATGACCCCTAAAAGGGATGAATGACCCCTCTGGATGCCAAAAAAGGATGAATGACCCCTCTGAGGGGGTTAAAAATCCTCCCTTTTTTTTTTGAACACCGGAGAGAAAGGGGGGCATCGCGCGACCCCGGTGGGATGCCAGAGGGGTCGCGCGACCCCGTTGGGATGCCAGCGGGGTCGCGTGACCCCGGAGGGATGCCAGCGGGGTCGCGCGACCCCGCCAGTCCACAGTGGGGTCGCGCGACCCCGCTGGGGTGCCAGCGGGGTCGCGCGACCCCGCCAGGTGGCTGGCGGGGTCGTGCGACCACCGCCGACCCCGGCGGGGTGGCCGCGGCCCCCTCTCGCGTCCGGGAGGGGTCGTTTGACCCTCGGGCATGCGTTTTGGCCCCTCTTCGCGCCGTTTTGCCCGTTTCTGTCAATCTGAGTTGAGAAGAAGCCGTGGTGACGCTGCGTGGGGAAGAATCTTCGCGCCCGTCCGTGCCGTATGATACACTTGCTCGGCCGCTTTGACAGGCATGCATGCATATCTTCCTCTTAACTTCCATTGTCGCGATGCCACTTGTAATAATATGATCGGGCCGATAGACCCTAAATCGCGGAGGTACTCCACAGTCCGACGACATCGGCGCTACACCGTATCTTTTTCGTCGGTTGTTTCGGAATGAAATTCTCGAAGTATTTCGAGAAAATTACGGGTGCAACAAATGCCCCCCACGGAACGTTCGTCGAGGCCGGAGGTAGAGGCGGACGGTCCGTGCCCTTTGTAGTATTTGTGGGTATCTCCTGAGTCTTCATGACATGGGAAGATTGTTGTAGGACTGCACCTCACTGCTTCATTGCTTTGCAGAAAGCTGAGAGTTGATGCAGACTTGCCTCGGAGAGGCTTATTGTCTCGGAGTTGACGTAGGCCTGCTTCTGAGAGACTTGTTGGCCTAGAGTTGATGGGGGCTTGCTTCTGAGAGACTTATTAGCCCGAAGTTGATGGGGGCCTGCTTCTGAGAGACTTGTTGGCCCGAGTGGATGTAGGCCTGCTTCTGAGAGACTTGTTGGCCTAGAGTTGATGGGGGCTTGCTTCTGAGAGACTTATTAGCCCGAAGTTGATGGGGGCCTACTTCTGAGAGATTTGTTAGCCCGAATTTGATGTAGGCCTGTCTCGAAGATGCGCATCCATCTGAGTCGTCGTTGATTGACTGTTGAGCTGTGATAGCTAGAGACTGACACTGGCCGACCCTTGGGGGTGCGTTTGGCCAAAAGTCATTGTGCCGGCTGACCGCTGAGGTATGTCGCCGAAGATGTGTGGGCTAACATCTGAGGTGTAGCCGAACATGTTGATGTGTCGGCTGACCGCTGAGGTATCATTGAAGATGTGTCGGCTGACCACTGAGGTGTGTAGCCGAACATGTCGATGTGTCGGCTGACCGCTGAGGTATGTCGCCGAATGTTAAAGCTGGCTAACCGCTGACTTGTGATAGCCAAGGTTGATGTAGACCAGCCCTTAGGGCATGTTGGTCTGGGTAGATGTCGGCCGTACACGGGCTGAGGCAACTCCTTTCTTTGTTTTAGCTTTAGCTAGTAAGGCTTCAAAGCTGCTTCAGAGTTTTCTGGCCTTGGGATGGAGTGGCCGAATCGTCCTTAACTTGGTGTAGCATTGCCAGATGCATGCATTTGGTCTCCCTCAGGACGCCTGGATGACTGAGCTTGCGTCTTTAGGGAAGGAGTTCGCTCGCCTTCGCGTTATTCAGGAGCGAAGGCGGAGGACTCAGTTGATCATTCAGCAGGAGCAACAGTAGCTTTGCAAACTTCGGGCGGCCCAGGCTGAGGTGGGCACCCTGGTCGAGGTCGCTTACGAGCGCGAGCCGGTGGCCTCCCACAGAGAGGAGGCACTTTTGTGAGGGGTCCAGGGGACCGAGAAAGAGCGCAGTCTTGCGCGTGTTGATGTAGATCCTCTGCCGTAGGCTTGAGGGGCTCCATGAGGAAGCTCTTCAGAGTAAGACTCGCCTTGCCGAGCTGAGGAGGAGCGAGTCTAGTGCTTGAGGGCTTCAGCCACTTCTTATATATAGGGCCCTCGCGCCCCATTTTTGTCTGAGTTATCCCCGAGGGCTTGTCTCGGGCTCCATTAATGATGTTGATGAATAAAGGACAGAGTTTTGCAGTCTTGCTTCTATCCTCTTGCATGTATGCTAATCATTTTTTTTTCTTTTTTTTTTTTTTGATCACTTTACCAGCCCTACCGCCCTTTCGGGTTTTCGCCAGGACTGGCCCCCTTTAGCTTTTTCCAGTGCGCCCTTTCGGGTTTTCACACCGAGGGGTACCCATTTTTGCCTAAGGCGCCCTTTCGGGTTTTCACCTTAGCCGGGTTAAAGCCTTTTTGCCCTTGATTGCTCCCCTAACGGAAACAACCAAGTCCGATGGGGCATCAATATTTTTAACCCCGTTTTTTTTTTTAACCTATAATGCCAAAAGGCGAGGAAAAGGTGGCACTCCCGTAGGGACGTGTGTGCCGCAAAGATGGGACAAGTGGGTAGATTTGATTGTCCGGGTAGGACGAATAAATCAAATCTGTGAGCCGAAAGGCGAAACGGGTTTGTAGCCTGAGAGGGCGTACTGAGACCGCACCCGAGAGGATAGAAACGGGCCGAAAGGCATAATGGGTTGGCAGCCCGAGAGAGCATACTGAGGCCGAACCCGGTGAGACCAAAAGGTGTAATGGGTTGGCAGCCCGAGAGAGCATGCTGAAGCCAAGCCCGGTATGACAAGATGAGTGAATTCGACTGCCCTAATGGGACGTAATTAGCAAAATCCATACCGAAGGTTGACCGGGTTAGCAACCCGAAAAGGGTGTGCATATGCCAAGCCCGGTTGGAACAACAAAGGAGTTGGTTTAACAGTCAAAAGGGACATGAGGGTTAAACCTGGAGGCCGATAGGCGGGATGGGTTGGCAGCCCGAAAGAGCATACATAGGCCAGACCCGAAACGATGACAGGAAGGGATTTGACAGCCCGGGTGGGACGTATAAGTCAAATCCGTGAGCCGATAGGCAAACAGGGTTGGCAGCCTGAGAGGGCATGCTGAGGCCAAGCCCATGGGGACAAAGGAGTAAACTTGACGATCCCGGTGGGATATATGAGTCAAGTCTAAAGCCAAGAGGCGAGATGGGTTGACAGCCCGAAAGGGGCATGCAGAGGCCAGACCCAGAAGAAGAAAAAGGGTGGACTTGACAGCCCTAGTGGGACGTGAGAGTCAAATCCGAGAGCCGATAGGCGAGATAGGTTGGCAGCCCGAGAGAGCATACTGAGGCCATTCCCGATGGGACAAAGATGGATTCGACCACCCTAGTGGGGCGTAAGAGTCAAACCCGAGAGCCGATAGGCGAGTAGGTGGGTTGGCAGCCCGAGAGGACATGCTTAGGTCAGACCCGGTGGGACATGTGCCAGAAGGCACGATGGATTGGCAGCCCGAGAGAGCATACTGAGACCAGATCCCTAGAATGAAAGAGTGAGCCGAAAGGCATGATGGGTTGGCAGCCCGAGAGGGCGTACTGAGACCAATCCCAAGAGGTTAGATGAGCCGAAAGGCATGAAGGGTTGGCAGCCCGAGAGAGCATACTGAGGCCATTCCCTAGAATGAAAAAGGAGCCGAAAGGCATGAAGGGTTGACAGCCCGAGAGAGCATACATAGGCCATTCCCTAGAATGAAAAAGGAGCCGAAAGGCATGAAAAGTTGGCAGCCCGAGAGAGCATACTAAGGCCAGTCCCAGTGGGACAAGAAAGTAAGCGGGTTTAACTGCTCAGAAGAGACACGTGAGCTGAACCCGGAAGCCGATAGGCGGAATGGGCCGGCAGCCCGGAAGAGGTATGCATAGGCCGAGCCCGATGGGACAAAGTATGACACCGTCAGAATGCCAGTGGGACTAGGTGTCATAGGACGACATGTAAGGTGTAGCCCTGACATCAATATGATGTTTTGGTCGAGATGGGGTGGAGTCATTGACTTAGAGCCACCCTTAGAATAGACAGGAGAGGATTTTTTTTTCACATTACCAAACTCACCGCCCTTTCGGGTTTTCGCCGAGACTGGCCCCCTTTAGCTTTTTCCGGTGCGCCCTTGCGGATTTTCACACTGAGAGGTTGCCCATTTTTGCCCGAGGCGCCCTTTCGGGTTTTCACCTCGACCGGGTCTGTGGCCTTTTTACCCTCAGCCAACCGTTGAAGGCTGACTGAGTCCGCCGGGGTATCAATATTTTTAACCCCCCTTTTCTTTTTTTTTTTTGAACCTTCACTGAGGAGAGGTACTGTCCTGTGAGGACTGCTGTGGAAACTCTTGCGGTGGCGCATGGTAGAGCTTCATATGCTTGCCGTTGAGAGGAGGGAAGGGATTGTCCCCCTTGTGGTCAAGGACCGTATAGGCCCCTCCTTCGTAGACCTTCTGGATGACGTAAGGTCCACGCCAATTAGGCTGGAGTTTGCCGCTGGATCTTCCCGCGAGAACCTCCTTTTCTTTGACCATGACGAGGTCGCCTTTCTTGAACGCCCGTTGCTTGACCAGCTTATCATAGGCACGTGTCATGCGGGCTTGATACACTTGTAAGTGTTTGTAGGCTTTGAGTCTTTGACCTTCAAGGTTGGACAATTCCTCGAGCCTTCTTTCAATTTCAGATTGGTCTTGGCCTGGCAATCCGGCGTGCACAGCAACGCGGTAAGATGCTAGCTCGATCTCCACAGGGATCACTGCTTCAGCTCCATAGACCAGGAGAATGGGGAGCAACCCGTGGGGGTTTTGTAATAGTCCGATAGGCCCATAGGGCTTCGTGGACCTTCTCGCCCCAATCCGCTTGCGGCCACCTACTATCTTAGACAGCAGCTTGCAGAGGGTTTTGTTGAAGGCCTCGGCTAACCCATTGGCCTGGGGATTGTAGACCGACGACGCTCTCCAGTCAATATGGAACTTGGCCGCCAGAGCATAAACAGTCTTGTTCTTGAATGGCGTGCCATTATCGGATATAATCCGACTGGGGGTGCCGAATCTGTATATAATATAGTGTCGCACAAAACGAGCAACTATCTCCCCTGTAACTTCCCGTAGTGGAACGGCTTCCGCCCATCTGGAGAAGTAATCGGTGGCGGCAAGTATGAACTTGTGCCCCTGGGACGATGGTGGGAATGGTCCCACAATATCCATACCCCACTCTGCAAATGGCCAAGTAGGCGCTGTTGGATGGAGCGGGTTAGGTGGCCGCCGAGGGACTGGGCCGAATGCTTGGCATTGATGACATGTACGAGCATATTGATTGCAATCTTCGTACATGGTGGGCCAGTAGAACCCTTTGAGCTTGATGCTATTTTTCATCTTAGCTCCTGCCTGGTGAGCTCCACACAATCCGGAGTGGACCTCGTGCATGACGGTCTTCGCTTCCTTGGACGAAAGGCACCGCAGGAGGACCGATCGGTCTTTCTCATGGACGAGCCTAAAGAGCAGACCGTCAATCAGCTGGTAGGATGTCGCCCTGCGTAGCAGTTGCACCCTCTGAGCCCGATCAGGAGGGAGCCAGCCGTTCTTTATTTTTATAATTGGCTCGCGCCAATCTTCTTTTTCGGGAGCATTCTCCTCTTGAATGTTGTCGACCTCATAAACAGTGAGGCTGGATTCTTCGTCGAGCACACTTGGCATGAGCCTTCGGTGTCTGACTGTAATATTTAATTCTCCCTCAGGCGGGAGTTTTAGGGCTGCTGCCAACTTTGCAAGAGCATCAGCGTGGGAGTTGCTGCCTCTGGGGACATGGCCTATTTCAAATAGGTAAAATTTTTCTTTGAGCCTCATGACGGCTGCATGATAGGGGACGAGCTCCTTCTTCCGGACATCATAGACGCCCAGTACTTGTCGGATGACGAGCTGAGAATCCCCGTACACTTTGATGCACTTGATGTCCATCTCCAGTGCCAGTTGAAGCCCAATAATTAGCGCTTCATACTCTGCCTCATTATTAGTCAGCGACTTCATGAGAGCGCAAGAGTTGTGGAGGATGCCGCCTTGTGGAGATACAAAGACTACCCCCGCGCCTGAGACATAGTCTGTAAGGCCACCGGCTCTTTTGATTGTCCGAGAGGCACCATCAAAATATAACTCCCAATGTGGGAGATCAAGGGTGAGGACACCGGCTCCATCTGTGGTGGGACTTTTTCATAATGTTCCCCAGTAGCCTGAGAAGGCACTAACACCTCTTCGTCGGGTAGCTCAAAGTTGAGTGGCGAATCTTCTGGCACAGGGTGTGCGGCTAAAACTCCGCCATCCCTTGTCCCTTAATCGCCTTGCGTGGGACGAAGGTGATATCA
Organism: Amorphophallus konjac; assembly: GCA_022559845.1. Lineage (NCBI taxonomy): Eukaryota > Viridiplantae > Streptophyta > Magnoliopsida > Alismatales > Araceae > Amorphophallus > Amorphophallus konjac. Next base: position 380,861,043 of record CM040123.1, read on the forward strand.
AACTCCATGAGGATAAGTGCCCATTTACCAAGCCTACCCGAAAGGACAGGCTGGCTGAGCAGAAACTTGAGTGGGTTACATTTTGAGATGAGCTCCACCCGATGGGCTAGGAGATAGTGCCTTAGCTTCTTGACAGCAAACACCAGAGCTAGGCACATCTTTTCCATGGGAGCGTACCGATGCTCAGGCCCGATCAATTTCGGCTGAGGTAGTACAGTGGCTGCTCCTTGCCCTCTTCATTGATCTGGGCTAGGAGAGCTCCCAAAGAGGCATCCATGGCAGCAATATATAAGATAAGGGGTTTCCCTCTGACAGGTGCCCCTAAGACTGGAGGAGTCAGCAGATACTCCTTGATTTGCTCGAAGGCCTTCTGACAGTCTTCGTCCCATATGAAGGGTGCTCCTTTCTTCATCAATTTGCCGAAAGGTAGGCATCTCCCAGAGAGATTGGAAATGAACCGCCTAATATAGGCGAGTCTTCCTTGAAGAGATCTAAGCTCTGTCAAGTTCTTGGGCGGAGGCAGTCTCCTTATGGCTTTGATTTTCTCAGGATCGATTTCTATACCTCGATACCTGACGATAAAGCCCAGGAACTTGCCACTGGAGACGCCGAAGGCACACTTCATCGGGTTCATCTTGAGTTGAAATTGTCGAAGCCTTTCAAAGACTCGACGCAGGTCAGCTAAGTGGTCCTCCCGCTTCTTTGTCTTGACGACCAGATCATCGACATAGCATTCGACAAGGTCATGTAGCATCTCGTCAAAGATCTTGGTCATTGCCCTTTGGTAGGTTGCGCCGGCATTCTTGAGACCGAATGGCATCCTTTTATAGTTAAGATCCCCTTAGGAGACCGAAAAGCCGTATGGTCTTTATCTTTGACGGCCATGCGGATTTGATTATAGCCCGACGATCCGTCCATAAAAGACAAGACTTCATGACCAGTGGTCATATCAACCATTGTCTCAGTGATTGGGACAGGGAAGTCGTCTTTCGGGCATGCTTTGTTCAAATCCCTGAAGTCAATGCAGACTCGGACTTGGCCGTTCTTCTTCTTGACAGGGACGATGTTGGCGAGCCATACAGGGTACATGCAAGGCTCTATGAAGTCCACATTGAGCATTTTGTCAACCTCAGCATTGACCTTCAGCTCCAGCTCGTGGCGCATACGCCTTTGAGTTTGCTTGACTGGCTTGACTGTTGAAAGTATTGCCAGCTCATGTTCAGCCACAGAAGGGTCGAGCCCGGGCATTTCTTTATAAGTCCAAGCGAAACAATCCCTGAACTCTTCTAAAAGCTGTCGATACGACTGCCTTTCTTCCTCACTGAGGAGGGCACTTATGAAGGTGGGACGATAGTCACTTTTGCTTCCGAGATTGATTTCAATCAATTCGTCCACAGTTGCTTGACCACCGTCTTCAAGCTCCGGTGGAGCTGGTTGGAGGTCGACGAAGTCTCCCTCATCATCAGTGTTGGCTTCATAGACATCAAATTCTTCGAAGCACTCTTGCTCGTGGCTTGAAGTCGAAGGACTGGCCTCATCTTGCCGACGGTTAACAGGATGGGCTGCTCTTCCCTCTGAAAGGTGACCATTGTCGGCTCCTGGTGAAGGTGATGGTGTCGTAGACACATTAGCGGACTCCCTTACAGAGTCATCAATATTGGGCTCAACTTCAGTTTGCCCGTTAGGGAGAGGCAGTAGCCCTATGGCATTAACTGCATAATGGACCTCGAAGTCCGTTTCCTGGTCGTAGCCAAGTCCCCTTGTGTCTTTGCGGGAGAAGGGAGGCTGCCCACGGACTTGCGGAGGGTTCCATAGCTGGTGGAAATACGCCGCTCGTGCAGGGTCCAGAGTTTGCGGGATGTGCTCTTTTTACACATCTCCTTGATGTATTTGGCATATCGTCCATCTCTGGACTGGCTCTGGCACCACATCGGCGGGAGTATCCCAGCCGAAATTATCTTCAGGGGGCACGGTGGGACTAAATCACCTTTGTAAAAGATGATCGGCTTGTCCCTCTTGCTCTTGTTGCGTCTCCTTCTCCGTTGATAGGAGACTATGAAGGTCTTCAACTGCTCCACCTCATACTCTTCCCGTTGGGACGAGAGCTGGAGGCACTTAGGCGGTAAGGAGATACTCCCGTCAATGACCCGACTGATGAGGTTGGCTTCAAAGTCAACATCCGCCTTTCTGGTTGAGTTGGCTTGGAGGCGGCACTGAGGCTCAGCCTTGTGCAGCTTTACCATGTCTTGGTTGACAGTGAAGAGCTGCCCTTCCTCGACTTCAAGGTCCACTTTTTGCTTCCCTTGTTCTTTAAAGACTCAGGGATTGTTAAAGTGGGCTTCCCAAAATACAGAGAAGCATCGGCCAGATGGCACTCATTGGGGTGGAACGGGGCTTGATCTGCAAAGACCGTATGTTGCTCCCCTTCCTTGGCATATTTAATGCACTGGTGCAGAGTTGAAGGGACAACCCAATTTTCATGCAGCCATGGCCTTCCAAGCAGCATCTTGTAAGATGTGTCAGAGTTGATGATATAAAATGTCGCTTGGGTGATAAAATCGCCCAAGGCAAGTTTGACCACAACCCGACCAAGCGCTTCCTCGGAACCCTGATTGAATCCCGAGATCTTGACATCAGTCACTTTTGCAAATAAGGTGCCAAGTATAGAGACTTGAAAGTCTTCAAAGGCATGATGTTGACGGCTGCTCCGGCGTCAACCAAAATGCGATTCACGTCATGCCCATTAATCGTCCCCTTCATATATAAGGGGCGATTATGACACGGAGAGGACAGCAACATGTCTTTGTCCGTGAAGGAGATGTTGGCTGTGAGTGCTTCATACGCCTGGGCCTGCAACTCTGCAACATGGGCTTCATATGCCTCTGGATCTTGAAGTATCTTGACAAGAGCCTCTCTGAGGTCTTTGCTCCAAGCAATGGCTTCCCAAATAGTGACATTTGTTGGGAACCGCTTCATATGATGAATGATTTTGCGGTCTGCCCGAGCACGGGTCTTGTCAAATGGCGGGATGATCTCCGCCAGAGTCTTCGGCGCCTGGCGAGGCTTCTCCCGCTTAGAAGGGCGCTCCTCCGCATTCTGGCCTTCCGCATCTTCTTGGAACAGCGGTGCCAAGGATTCCTCTGGAGGTGGCAAAGGCCCATCATGCTGGTCTTCATTAGAAGGATCGACCTGGCTCGCGGGCTCGACCCTGTTGGAGGGGCCGGCTTGCTCTAACGCCTTCTCGCACTTCGGCGACTTGGCCGGCTCCTCTTCTTCATCAGAGGATGTGATTGTAAAAGGAACGCCACCCGGCTTAGCCGTTGAGATGGGGCCTGAACCCTCTGAGGGGTTGAGGATGAAAGGGATCCCCCGAACTTGAGTTTCCGGGACAGGACCCGGCTTCTCCCCTCTGAATATTATGACCCGGTCAAGGGTCGGGGGACCTTCCCGTCCACGTCCTCGGCTACGACCTCGGCCGCGTCCCCGGCCATTTCTTGCCGAGCGGCGCTGATATGTTGCCATAGGAGCCTGACCCCCAGTGCTATCAGCTGTAGGACAGTAAATATTGTCGGGTGGCGGGATCGCCACCATGTTGCAGGAGAGCTCTTGCAGCATTTCCTCGAGCATCTCGACAGTGAGCTCCTCATCTTTATAGAATAAGGAGAGCTCATCTGGGATTGGGAAGTCTTCACCCTCTTCAAGGCGGTGGGCCATTTCCCGGAGCCATTGCAGAAGACGGGCTTTGCGCCCAAGTTTGTCCCAGGGAATATATTCGTCTAGAGTGACGACCCTGGTGGGGCGAGGGGGAGTGTACTCCTCCAGCTCATCTATGAGCTTTTGAAGTCTTTGTAGAGGAGTTGGCTCCTTAGGAGCCTCCATAGCAGCGGCTTGCTCAGCTTGTTTCTTCAATCTCCTCTTTAAATTCTTCCTACGGTTCTTCTCTTGCTTCTTTTGGCGTGCTGCCTCTTGAGAAGAGAGAGGAGTTTGCTTCGGCAGTGGGACTCGCTTGCCCCCAGAATTTTGCTTCTTGCTCCGGGCTGACTCCTTAGGAGTTCTAGCGCCACGGCTCTTTCTGGGGGCAACCTTGGTCCAATTGGCCTCCTCCGGCTGAGCTTGGAAGGTGGCATTGATTGCCTGAGCAATTATTTCAGGAGGCAACTCCTGGAACTCTGCCAGTCCGCAGTGGGGCCTCTGGGAGCTTTGTGGTTCCACCGACTTTGCTTGGACCGGTGGGTTTGCTTGCTTGAGCTGCTGAGGCCTTTCTACAATTGGCGGCTGCGCCAGCTGGACAGAAGCTTTCACTGGGGTCTTCGCGGGCTCAAGAGGTCGAGTCCTCTCCACGACTAACAGCTTTGCTGACTTGGCAGGAGCTTTGGCTGAAGGCTCTAACGCCTTGGCTTTGCCTTTGTTGTCCAGCCGAGAGTTCTCTCTTATGACGATGCCAGGCTGACGGGACCTGGGACGGACCTTGGAACTCTCTCCCGCGGCTTGGCTTCCTGGGTTCTGGACTTTAAGCCCTTTATAAGTGACCTTGCCTTTAGTGAGTAATGGGAATTCATCATTTTCCGCGGGCTCACTTGGCCGGGCTAATCGGGAGAAAGCCTCAGTTTCTCGCCGAACCTGCTGGAGAGTCTCCCTGGCGGCCTCGGCAAGACGCAACCTCGTCATGGAGTTCCCCTGAGTATCGACAACCCCTCTCTGGATGAGGGCTTCAATGAAGTCCTGGACCTCTGAGCATTGCCGAGTGGGGTGAGACACCCTTGCATGATACTTGCAATAGCGGGGGTGTCTCTTGGCCGTCTCATTGTAATAAGACGGTGGGTCATGTGTCAGCACCCAGCCATCCTCCAGGAGTTTATCGAAAATCCTCTCAGTGTCTTCTTTAGGAAAAGAACACTGATGGGAAGGTCGCCACCCCGGATACCATAGTGTGGATTTGGGAGGCTGGGAACTAGCTCCCTGGGAACTGACTCCCTCCTCCTGCGGCTCCGGGAACTGGAAGGCTGCCGAGGCATGTATGACGTTGACGGAGAAGTGAAGGCTCTCCCGTGCATGCGGCTGCGGTGGATCGACCAGGAATTCACCCATGTTGACCTTCCCTCGCCTGATCAAATCCTCAGCGAGGTCCTTGAATGGTTCACAGCTGTGGATTATATGGCCAACCACTTCATGGTAGGGGCAATAGCCCTGCTGAAAAGCAGCACCCGGTGTTTGCTCCATGGGTGATGGGCTTATGAGTCCAGCCCGCTGGCATGCGAAGAAGATGTTTGGAGTCTTCTCGCAAGGGAATGAGTATAATTTCTCTGGGAGCTCGACTTGAAGTGTAGCCTCCTCGCCTTCCAGCGAGTCCTCCTTGTCTCCAGATGAATTTGAGGACTCTTCATAAAGCCAGCCCCTGAGCGGAGCCCGGCCGGTAGGTGATACACCTGTCTCCCGTATGTGGGCTGGAGTTAACCCCCTGGCAAATGGGCCAAAAGGGAAGGTGGACAACTGCTGATCAATGCTCTCTAGGAACTGCAGCAAGCGCCTTTGTTCCAGTTGCAATTGCCGGATTTCCCCTCGATTTTCCGAATGGTTCTCCGCAGTGCTAGACATTCAAGGAATGAGGAAGGAGCTGCCCCCGGGCCAGTGTGGGACTGTTGATTTGAAGGCCCGGCCTCGGAGGCGTTAGAGCTTGAGACCATCGCCACCATATGAATCACATTAGCCGACCGATTCGATCGGCTCCAGGCATGAGGTTGAGGTGGGTCGACTGCATGGCCCAGCATATTTACCAAGCCCTTTTGAATGAGCTCTTCCGCTATATTCTTGAAAATATAGCAGTCGCCGATGGTGTGACCCAACCTTCGGTGATACACACAATAGGTAGGATCCTCTGTCTTGTCCACCTCTGAGGGCTTCCGCCGATCTGGTAGGGTGATGAGCTGCTCTTTCATGCATAGATCAAAGAGCATTTTAGTATGCTCTTTCCTGAAGGAATACGGCGTCTTCATGTTCTCCGCCAACCGAGACACACTTGCCTTGGCATCAGGCTTCTTGCCATTGCCTTTAGACTTTCCTTCCCCTTTATCTCCATTCGTCGGGGAGAAGTCGACGGCATCCACCTCCTTACCGCTAGTCAGACGGTCTTTGGAGGATTTGCCTTTGACAGAAGCTTGTGTAGGGTGGTCAGCAAAGAACATCTCAATCTCCGCCACCACTGTATTCAACTGGTCAAAGCTTCTGATGTTGGAGCCCAGAAGCTTTTCGCTGACTTCTGCCGAGAGACCCCTGCGGCAGATGGTGATTGCATCTTCAGGTGTCGGAGGATTATCGCAGCGCATGCTGACGTCCCTCCATCGCTTGATGAAGTCCAATGCTGTTTCACCCTTCTTCTATCGAAGGGAACAAAGCTCTGCTAAGGAGACTTTGCGCTCGACCATTTGGAAACGGTCGACAAACTTCTTCTGCATATCAGCCCAATCAGATACTGAATTGGGCTTCAACCTTGAATACCACTGGAAGGCGGTGCCAGTCAAGGACGTGGCAAAATATCGCAGCAAGTATGCCTCCTCCAAGGCTAATTCACCCATGGCCGTCATATAATAAGCCAAGTGTTCATGCGGAGAGCCCTGCCCGTTGAACTTCTGAAGTTTCGGGGCCTTCGGGCAATCTGGTGGAAGCTTCTTGAATTGATGATGAAGGGGATAAGCCACGCTGTACAAATCAACGGTAGCCACACCCTCGCCATGTTGAGCGAACTTCGCTTCCACGATGCGCTCGATCATCTGCTTCTGCGCCATGAGGCTTTCTGCGGCAGGAGTAGCAGATGACCGCGCATTGGCTTCATGCGGCGGGACTTCGAAGTCCACCGCCAGTGGGAGTCTTGCAGCAGTGACAGAGGCATTGGCTGCTGCTGGAATGGGAGAAGGCTGCTAATCCGCTCCAGCCGGTGCCGCCTGAGGCGGGGAAGGAACCTCCTTTTCGCGCAAAAGCGACTGTAAGAGGTTCTTGAGCTCTTGGTTTTCCCGTCGAAGCTCGTCCAATGTGGAGGCCCGTGGCTCTTCCCCCAGCTCTTCTTCGTGCCGGGAGCGACTGTCCCCATCAACACTGTGGACGTCTTCCTGGCGCTCTTCTTGCCGTGCCGGCTCAGGCTGAGATGTACCGGCGGCCGGCGCTTGTTGCGTCTGCGCTAAAATCCGGGAGACCAGCCTTGACCTCCTCAAATATTGGATAGGTTGGTCAAGCTCTCCCGAGGTATTCTCGGGCTGTTTATCGCCAGAGGTGGCGTAACAGGTGAACACCTTAACGGTGTTATCGGTCACCTGGACCACCCGCTTTTTCTTGGGCGGTTGTCGCTCCGGCTTGGGCGGCCTCCCACGGGATATGGCTGCTTGAGGTGAGTGATCCTCCTCCGTGTGTGTAGAACTAGCCCACGGGGAGGTCAGTCGCACTTTCTTGCCGGCTCCTCGGCGCTTTTGTCCCCGTAGGGGTTGATATGTAAATCTCGCAGACGTCGAGGCCTCAGTGCTTGGCGGACTCCGCATCCGCTGAAGCTCTGACATGCGGAAGGGCTCCTCCGCCCTCGCGCACCTTATGATTCGGGCCTCCTCCTTGGTGACCCAGATCTTCTTCAAATGGAGCTGGTGCTCCTCAATTGGGTTGCCCCCTGTCCTTGGACGGGGAGCTCATGGCTCGGGCCGTTGCAGAGGGGCCTGGATTGCCGCCGATACGGCAGACTTCTTCTTCTTCGCTCCTTTCTCCCGGACTTGCCGGAGGGGCTCGAAGCGATTGGAGGTAGAAATAGTCGGGACATGACGATCCCGGGGCAGGATCGGCTCACCTCCATCGAGCCGGATGCGAATATCTCCGACAATTACAGTCTTGCCGGAGCGCGAGACAGCCGCTTCGGGCCTCGCACCCTTGCGGCTACGACGTTGCCCCCATTGGGCAGGGGCGGCGGTGGTGGCACCCACCATAGGCATGGTGTCATCCTGACGGCGGCGGCGTTGCCCCCGTTGAGCAGGGGCAGCACCTCTGAGGGTGGCCGCAGCAGGTTTGGCGCCGTTGCGGCGGCGGCGTTGCCCACGTTGAGCATGAGCGACGCCAGCAGTGATTTGATTGACCGAGAAGACTCGGCCAACAGCTGGGGCAGAAGGCCTGACACCTTCGACCGTTGACGGAGCAGCCAATGGCGCTTGGCTGGTTGTTGGGATGAAGGGCCTGACACCCTTAAGGACGGTCCCCCTGACCGGGCGAGCCCGGCCGGTTGATGAAGTAGAGGGTCTGACACCCTCAGTGATTGATTCCTTGGCCGGGTGAACCCGACCAATCGACGAAGCCGAAGGCCTGACGCCCTCAGAGACAACCTTGTCGACCGGACTAACCCGGCCAGTGGCTGGGGCCGAGGGACTAACACCCCCGACAGTTGTCTTCTTAGTCGAGCGGACTCGACCAGCAATTGAGGTTGAGGGCCTAACACCCCCAGTGATGGTCTTGTTGACCGGACTGACCCGGCCAGTTGCTGGAGCCGAAGGCCTGACGCCTCCGACAGTTGTCTTGTTGACCGGGTGGACCCGATTAGCTGAAGCAGAAGGCCTGACGCCTTCAGAAGTCTTCTTGGCCGAATGAAACCGGCCAGTTGATGAAGCAGAGGGTCTGACACCCTCAGCGACTGTCTTCTTGACCAGGCGAACCCGGCCAGTTGATGGGGCCGAGGGCCGGACGCCCCCGACAGTTGTTGCAGGCATGGCTGAACTGGCTTCAGCCACCGGTACCACGCCCAAGAAGAAGGGCGAGCCGACGACCGCTGGGAAGTCGCCAAAAACAAGTGGCGTTGCCAGGTAGCCGATCCTGGCATGGTTGGCAACGATCTCGGGGCCGTAGGTGACGACTGCCATCGCTGTTGCTGGTGTTGGTGGTGGTGGTGGTGCGTAGCACGAAAGGAGTGGCGTACAGATGCACAAAGAGCTCTCAATTGAACAGAGAGGTGTGTACCCTCCTCTTCCCGTCTTGTAAGAGGAAGAGGGGCAATCAGAACCTTGACGAAGGTTTAGAGGACTTTCTTTGACAGAAAGAAGAAAGGCGGGAAAGGTCCCACCGGGCGTGCCAGTCTGTGAGACACGGAAAAAATCTAAATCGACTTTTATCGTGGATAAAAGGTAGATTTTCGTTCTTTTTGAAAAGACACATCCCCTCCCATCTGAGTAGAAGGTGATTCCGTGGGTGCGCGTCGTATCAGACGATTTGGGTTCGAGTGCTGGACCTTTCCCCACTGACCGGAGTCAGTGTTGATTTACATCGGCCTAACGTCCGAACACCTTTGTTTAACTATCAAAGAAATCTCAAAAGTCTTCTACAAGGGTTCTGATGTGGAGGGCAGGCTCACTCGAGAGACTCTCCATGACCACTCATTTACTACCAACATGTTAATGGAGTTAGGGCTAGGCCTGAACAAAACCCTAAGATTTATGAATAGAAACGCAAATATGCGGAAGCCATAGGCATTTTTGAAATGGAGAGAAGTTTTCGGGACCACGAGGGTATTTCGGTAATTTTACCACCCTAGGGGTATTTTGGTAATTTACCCAGGCCAGGGGTATTGCTGAAATTTCTGGGCTGGAATGGGAGTGGGACTGGATTCCGGACTTCCCAAGGCGCTGAGGCTCTTTCTGAGGGTTTCAAGGGCTCTGAGGCCATTTTTAGGTCACAGGGGTATTTTGGTAATTTTACCTGACCCTAGACCTAGGTTTGAGATGATACCCGAGTGCTGGACTGAGCTGACAACACTTCCGGACCGAAGGAATGACAAGGGGCTTCATAGAAGGCACACATCTGTCAATTTGGCCGAAGGAGGGGTATATACACAATTTTGGAAAGCCAAGGGTTTTCATGTAATTTCCCCAGTCAATGCATAAAGAAGACATATGAAGTCATAGATTGCATTTATGGCCCAAATGGGTACAAGGATTGTCGACGAATTGTCGACTGTACAAAGATCCACACCCACGCGGGAAGTAGGGGCGTAGCCCGAATTACAAAAGATTGCAGGGTATAACTGCAAATTACAGGACTTTGGTCTCTTACGGTCCCGGGGAGGACATTTTTGTAATTCCGTCATTATAGGGACAGAACCACATAACTTAGTCGTCCCGGGACGTAAAGACTTACAAAACACGGCCCGCTGAGGGGCATAATTGCCAACATGGCCCACTGAGGGGCGTAATTACAAAAATACCCCGTAGGGGCATAAGTACAAGACCGGGGACTTACCCCTCACAGGCCGAAACAAACAGAACAATTCCTTACGCGGTGCTCTTCTCGTAGAGGTTCCGTCCCCCTTTCCACTTGGACCCTTAGGGTCTATTTATAGAAGGCGGGAGGGCCCAGAGGGGTCAAATGAACGAATTTGCCCCGATTCTGTCAAGGTGGGGTGGCAAAAAAATATTTTGACCCCTCTAGATGTCAAAAAGGGCTGAATGACCCCTCTGGATGCCAAAAAGGGATGAATGACCCCTCTGGATGTCAAAAAGGGATGAATAACCCCTCTGGATGCCAAAAAGGGATGAATGACCCCTCTGGATGCCAAAAATGGATGAATGACCCCTCTGGATGCCAAAAAAGGATGAATGGCCCCTCTGAGGGGGTTAAAAATCCTCCCTTTTTTTTTTGAACACCGGAGAGAAAGGGGGGCATCGCGCGACCCCGGTGGGATGCCAGAGGGGTCGCGCGACCCCGCTGGGATGCCAGTGGGGTCGCGCGACCCCGGAGGGATGCCAGCTGGGTCGCGCGACCCCGCCAGTCCACAGTGGGGTCGCGCGACCCCGCTGGGGTGCCAGCGGGGTCGCGCGACCCTGCCAGGTGGCTGGCGGGGTCGTGCGACCACCGCCGACCCCGGCGGGGTGGCCGCGGCCCCCTCTCGCGTCCGGGAGGGGTCGTTTGACCCTCGGGCATGCGTTTTGGCCCCTCTTCGCGCCGTTTTGCTCCGTTTCTGTCAATCTGAGTTGAGAAGAAGCTGTGGTGACGCTGCGTGGGGAAGAATCTTCGCGCCCGTCCGTGCCGTGTGATACACTTGCTCGGCCGCTTTGACAGGCATGCATGCATATCTTCCTCTTAACTTCCATTGTCGCGATGCCACTTGTAATAATATGATCGGGCCGATAGACCCTAAATCGCGGAGGTACTCCACAGTCCGACGACATCGGCGCTACACCGTATCTTTTTCGTCGGTTGTTTCGGAATGAAATTCTCGAAGTATTTCGAGAAAATTACGGGTGCAACAGTGTCATATCTGGGCATCAGTGAAGGGCAATTAAGGAAAACTTGAGCCGCAAAGTAGAATATGCCTCATCACGTGATCACTTGAAGAAAGAACGCGTGATGACCGTACTGAGAGAGAATTGGCGCGAAAACCTCTCATCACATGTGGCTGTCCTCTAAGAATTATGATTGCAAATCAGAATATTCTTTATCCACGTGGACAAATCAGCTTTTGATTGCTGATCTGGATCGCGGAGAGAAGGACGACGACGCTCTGTTCTATAAATATGAGCATCCTCGTTCAGAAGGATGGCACTGTAAAATTGCATAAAAGAAGAGCATATCCGAGAGTCCCCTCTGAGAGAAAAGAAAGACAGAATTCCACAGAGAGAGGGAGAGAAGACCATCCAACCAGTTTCATCGAGAATCTGCTTCGATCTGAAGCTACACTGGTTTCCTCTTCTATTTTGATCGAAGTGTTTTAATCTTAGTTTCTGTTTTCTATTTTCTTTTGTTCTTCAGCACTGTGATTTCGTTTTGTGGTTCCCTCTTGGTAAAGAGGAAGGGAGTCTAACTCCGGTGTCCCCTCTGTAGGTTCAGAGGAAGAGAGGTCCGTGACCTCTGGTTGGGTGAATTGCTGGGAGCAATTCACTGGGTTCCCTCTTGGTAAAGAGGAAGGGAGTCTAACTCCGGTGTCCCCTCTGTAGGTTCAGAGGAAAAGAGGTCCGTGACCTCTGGTTAGGTGAATTGCTGGGAGCAACTCACTGGGTTCCCTCTTGGTAAAGAGGAAGGGAGGTTGAATCTCCGGGATTTCCTCCTGGGTTGCAGGAGAAGCAAGGAGTGTGTTCCTTGGGTAAGTTGTATGACAGCAGTTGTCGCAGACTGAGTCTGCTTCTTGTGGTTGGCAAGGTGAAGCCTCACTCAGGTTGAGTGAGGGGTGGATGTAGATCTGCGAAGCAGATCGAACCACCTTAAAAACTCAGTGTCCTGTGGTTTGCTTGAGCGTTCATTCCCTATCTCCTACCTCCCCTTCGCAGGTTGATGCTTAAGATGGTTCCTTCTTATAATGTGATTATGTGTTGATCTGGCTTGAGCTATTGTGTTTGTTTTAAGATCTGTCTGAAATAGCCCATGCTAAGGTCAGTGTCCATTTAAATCCTGCATTCTGCCTTTCGTTCGAGTGTAGTTCTGACCGAACCTTTGAACTGTTGTTTGCTTCTGCTTGTAGTACTCTCCTGTGTATGCTAAGTATTTAAGTTTGGTTCCATGAGAACTGAGAGTCATCTAAGAGCACATTCGTTGTGAGCCTTCCGCTACCGTATGCTAAGTGTTCGAATGTTGGTCGTATTGGTCCGTGAGAATTGATGGACTCCTCTGTGAACATCAGAGCAGTTCTTACTGCGGCCAATCGTGGCTATTTCTGTTTTAGTTAACTGGCTTTCAATTAAGTTTTCTTTTGTTTTAAAATTGGGCTAAATCTTGTGATAGGATCCATTCACCCCCCACCTCTGGATCCCATCTTGCACCCATCTCCTTCCTAACAATTGGTATCAGAGCGGGTTCTCGGGTTATTCAGATCCAACGATCTGCAGAGAAGTTCATGTCGCTTGGGTGTTGTTGTTAATCTTATCCAGGTTCAGTGTCTGATTCAAGCTTGATGGATTGTCCACCGGTTTTCGATGGCTCTTGTTAGGGTGCTAGGCCCGGATACAGAGGGGGGGGGTGAATGTAACCCTCTATGAATAATGGCCAAATAAAAACTTGGATGCTAGAGATAGACACAGAATAGAACCAATTCGATTCAACTCAAATACAAACACTTGGAGCGCGCCTATTCAAGCATCTAGCGGAAGCAAAGCAAACAATCAGATCACTGCACAAGGGATTTTTAGGTGGTTCGGTCCTCCAGACCTACATCCACCCCTCACTCCCAACCGGAGTGAGGTTTCACTAACAAACGCTAGAGCCAAGCAGACTCAGTCTGCAAACAGTTGCTGCCACACAGCTTGACCAGGGGAACAGCCTCCCCTCTTCCTCCCAACCGGAGGGACACCCAAGTGACTCCCAGCCACTTGGAAACTAGAGGTCGCAGACCTCTCTTCCTCCAGACCAGGAGGGACCCGACCTCAGTCCAGAGGATCGGAAGTACAAAGGTAATCAGAAAACAAAGGAAAACAATAAACGAAAATAACACAGCAATCAGAAGGCTGTAAAGATGAAAACACAGATGTGGCTCTCAACGGAGCTGACTGGCCTGAATCTGATCCACGGTCCAGTAGGAACTAGTCTTCCGATGAAGCTTCTTCTTCCTCTTCTCTTCTCTTCTCTCTCACTTTCTTATTCTCTTAACCCTCACGAGCTCTCTAACTCTCTCTTACTCTTCTTCTCCTTCTGCTCTTCTTCTCTTTCTTTTCTTCTTCTTTCGCAGGCTCTCTCTCTATCTCTTCTCTTCTCTGGATCGAATCCTCTCTGCTGCACTCAGACTGGATGTATAGACTTTGCTCCTTTTCTTTTGATCTTCGATCAACCTTCTTTTGTGGAAGAAGGCTCATATATATAGCAGCAGCAGTAGCAGCTCCTGGGCGCGTGGCTTCCACGTTTTCCGGCCCAAGGAATTCGCCAGAACCGAGACAGCTTCATCCACGTGTCAGCATCTGCATACCTCATCCTCCTGGGATCACGAGCCAGGTCATCAATCTCGGTAAGAATCCCTGTCAGAGATAGCATCGGATAAGTCATCAGTTTAAGTCCAAACACCCTGTACAGACTCTGTGAATGCAAAGCATTGTATAGACTTTGAAATCAATCTAGCAAGTGTATAGACTTGATGATGCAACGAGCATGCAATGTACAGACTCTACGTTGCAGGCAGACAGCAATGTACAAACTCTCCAATGTATGGACTTCAAATATGTGAAGCTATGCGATGTGCATACTTTGAAGAACAGCAAGTGAGTAAGTGTGTACAATGAGAGAGTGTATAGACTTGAAGACTTTAGCAGATATAGCAAAAGCAATGTATATACTTGTGAGGACGAATGCATTAACAGAACAGGAGAGTGTGTAGACTTAGACCTTCTGTTCAAGACAAAGACCAAAGTACAGACTACATGATGTACAGACTTGATGTTGATCAAAAGACTTTTGGACATCAGCCCAAGGCGTCAATGCTTCCAACATGCAGCGTCGCCTCAGCTCCTCAAACGAGATGCTCACGCCCTTGGCAACTGGCCAATGCGTCAACGCATCCAGTGTCAGCGTCGACGCAGTGAACAAGGCAGGTGATGAACAATGCATGCACTAGCTTTACCAATGTGTAGACTTCATGAGATGCAATGCAAACTCTGTACAGACTTTACTCAATGTATGGACTTCACATAAGAAGCCAACGGCTGTACAGACTTAGGCAACCTTCAACTCACTGCGATGTACAGACTCTGAGGGACAACAGCCAATGTATGGACTTGCTCAGCTCAAGGCCAGTGTATGGACTTGATGAGACACTCATGAGTGTGTAGACTTAGAGTGAAGCATATAGTGTAACACTGCAACAGACTGTATAGACTTTGGCAAAAGCATGAGACGTACCCTAAGACGATGAAGTCTGCATAGACTTTACTGTGAATGGATGCTCAGTGAGACGCAAGTTGAGACGATGCAGTGTACAAACTTCATGTAATGCATGCAGACGTTGAACAATAGAATGTGCAGACTTTGCCATGAGACGCTGAACAAGACACTCCAATGAATAGACTTGCTGGATGCACTGTAGACAATGTATAGACCTTGAAGGCTAACAAGCGTCCTCAGTGTACAGACTTGGGCTGTACAGACTTTGACTCAAATGTGCATATGAGACGCTGAATGAGACAATCACTGTATAGACTTGGCCTAAGACAATGCATGAGACGGACTATGTATAAACTTGCGTTACTGTAGCAATGTACATACTTCATGAACAGACGATGTACCTACTTGGATTTGATGCATGCTGTGCAATGTACATACTTCATGCAATGCAAAGCAGACCAAAGTACAGACTTCCTAAATGCTTCAAGACCATGCACATCAAATGTCTAGACTTCACAAGGTGAACGGCTGTACATACTTCCTATGTGAAGACAGCCACTGTACAGACTTTGTTGAAGTGTGAAGGAGTTGAGTGTATAGACTTCGCGATGTGAAGACTTTGTCAAAGATAGCAGGCCGATGTACAGACTTGAGCGAGTCAAGGTCTGTATAGACTTGAAGATCATTCAGCGACCAATGTATAGACTTTCCAATGGAAAGGTTGTACAGACTTGAAACAATGGAAGACAACGAGTGTATAGACTTTGAAGTGCACCGTAGGTAAAACTTCCAATGTTCAGACTTCAAAGATGAACGTAGGTAAAGAACCCAATGTGCAGACTTGGAAGTGCAACGTAGGAACAGATGCCAATGTACAAACTTTGGCAAGTAACGATGTACAGACTTGCACAGTTCCAGCTGAAGAATGTATAGACTTTACCTATTGAATGTGGCTGTACAGACTTGGAGAGTTGAACCCAATGTACAGATTTGTTGATATCAAACCGATGTACAGACTTGCAATAAAGCTTGCAGAAGGCGATATATATACTTTGATGCCCAACGCCAATGTACTGACTTTGAAGAGAAGACAAATGTATGGACTTTGACGGAGTGAGACAATGTTCAGACTTTGAAGTCACACTATGGATGTACATACTTGGAAGATCATGGAATGTATAGACTTGAAAGTCTGAAGGCGATGTATAGACTTGCCTAAGATGCAGCATGAGACGCTGGCTGAGACGGACGCTGTACAGACTTTAAATGCACTAAGACGCTGAACAAGACGGACCGATGTACAGACTTCTAAGTGCTGATGAACTATGTATGGACTTGGCTTGAGATGCTGCATGAGACGGTGCAGGATGTATAGACTTGCATGAGACAGTCAGTGAGACGCTCAGCAATGTATAGACTTTGAAATGCTTGAAGAGAATGTACATACTTCAAGAGATGCAGCATGCCAATGTATAGACTTCATGAAGAAACACATGATGCAATGTGTGGACTTGGTGACACATGCAGACAGATGAGTGTACAGACTATGCCAGCACGCTACACGATGTGTAGACTTAGAAGTGCCTGCAGCTGTGCAATGTGCAACCAGTGTATAGACTTGTCGTGCCTACACAGGGCGTTGTACACACTTGCTGCCTGATGCAAATGTGCAGACTCTATAAACGCATATGAATGCTTTATGCAGCAGATTGAACAATCTGAATTTCAAATGCAATGACTCACAACGTAAGCAGATGAACTGACTGAACATATGAAAGACTGAATGAACATTTGAAAGACAGACTGAATATAAGAATGACTGAATAAAAACATGGTGACTCACAGTGATTAACTCACATTAAAACCAATCATCACAAACCCCTAAAGCCAATCATCAAAACCACAGGCCACAGGGGCCAGGGGCACAACAGCTCTAACCTT
Source organism: Amorphophallus konjac (assembly GCA_022559845.1). Taxonomy (NCBI): domain Eukaryota; kingdom Viridiplantae; phylum Streptophyta; class Magnoliopsida; order Alismatales; family Araceae; genus Amorphophallus; species Amorphophallus konjac. The sequence goes on from CM040123.1 coordinate 380,877,792, forward strand.
GACTCTTGGCTTCGTAGAATGCATAAATTTGTTAGATCTATTAATCCTAATCTATGGAAGCTTATCACGCATGGTCCGCATAGACTGCCAAAGGACAGATCTAAGTGGACCGATACTCATAGATTCAGGAGGATTGAAAATCTCAGTGCATTGAATCTAATGAAGACAGCTGTTAATATTGTTATGCTTCCATGTTTTTCTGAATGCAAGTCTGCCAAGGACATGTTCGACAAACTAAAGACTGTCAGCGGTAAAAATGACGACAGTTGCATGATGACCGAAGGAAGTGATCAAGGCAGCAATCAAAGTGAAGATGGGGCTGACGATCAGGTAAATTTATTTGAAAACTTTTCTCTAGATGATTGGGTGAATGCATATGCTGATCTGCTAGAATATAATGAAAAACTGAGAAAGCGAAATAAATCTCTGAAGAGCAAAATGAATGAAGTTATGAGTTCTGGCTTTGAGCATGATAATATTGAAGTTTTGAAAACTGAGAATGAAATTTTAAGAAAACAATTGTTAAATCTTAATAGTGTCAGTTCAGATCTAGAACAATTGAAAACTGAAAATGGGAAACTCAGAAATCAAGTTGAAGAATCTAAACAAAAATTCAAAAATCTTAAGAATGAAAATAATTTGATTTCAAAGAAACTTGAGGCTGTTAAAATAGTTAATGAGGAACTGCAAAAGAACCATGAAAAGGTTGAAATCAAACAGAAACAAGAAGTAAATTCTGTTGATCATACTTTAATTGATGAGTTAGCTCAAAATGACAAACTCAAGGAGAAAATTGAAAGATTAAAATCTGAAAATGAAAAACTGAAAGAACTGAATACTGCTATCTCCGATAAATTGCTTGTTTTGGAGAAAGGTAGGGCAGTTGATACGAATGAAAATGAAAAGTAACGAAATCTGGAAAAAAAATTGAAAGTCTCAAAACTGTCAATAAGATGCTGAATGAGAAAGTGGTCAGTTGTGAGGAGGAAATGGCTAGCTATGAACTTTGCATCTCAACCCTGCAATGCAAGAATAATGATTTGAATGATTCCTTGTCTAAATTTGTTGAAGGGAAGGACAATTTAGATAGACTTTTGGGGAGCAAAGTTAATTTCCAAAAAGAGGGGTTAGGCTATAACCCTGCTAATAAGAAGAGTTTTGAGAATAAACTCTACACATCTTTTGTCAAGAGTTCTGAATCGAACAGTACCTCAAACCCTCCAATTTTCCAGTTCACTGCAAAGAAAAATGAGGACAAAACTGAAAAACTGAAAAACTGAAAAAGAAAAACAGTCTGCAAAATAAAGCTAAAAATGTTAACACTACCACAGTGCATGTCTCACATAAATCTGCCATACATTCACATGCACATACCAGAAAGAATTCATGTCATTTTTGTGGAAAACTTGGACATTTGATGCTTGACTGTAGAATGATGAAGTTGGATGATCAGAATGCTGGTAGGAATTTACATGCTAGAAATTTCCTTATGACCATAAAAGAAGAATCCATTGCTATCTGGTAAAGTATGACATATTGGTGTGCAATGCTGGTTTGCTAAGGGAGGAAGAAAATTTCACTCTCATGCTGAACATATTAATTTTTCTACTAATCAGCATGTTTTTCATAGAAATAAATTTGCTTCAAAAGAAAAATACATTGCATGCTTTAACTGTGGGAAGCTGGGCCATAGGGCTAGTGAATGCTGGACACGTATTGAAAGAAAAAACTCTTTTTCATGTTATAACTGTGGAAAATGTGCCCATTCAGTCAAGGACTGTTGGCAGAAAAGAAATCATCATGACACAAATGATAACAAACCTCATCATTAACAGAATTTTAAAAAACATGCTTATCAGAAACCTGTGAAAAATTTAGGAGGTTGTCATTATTGTGATCTTATTAGGTATTCAACTGGTAATTGTTATTTGCTAAAACATGATGATCTGAATGCTCTGAAGTCATGGAGAGTCCCTGTCAAAAGTGCTACTAACCTTGGAGGACCCAAGAAGTCTTGGGTACCTTTGCATTCCAAATAAGAACCGTGTTTTGCAGGTGTGCCTTGAAGAACAAATAAAGGGGTCAATAAAACCAAGGCACTTGTCAGTTGGTAAAAACACATTCCTGGTTCTTGTCAGTCTTAGGTGCTGCGTTACATAATTTTCTTAGAGGTGCACAACATGTCTAAATCTGTCAGTTAGAACTTCATGCTTCATTTCTGACATTACCCTTTTTGGGTTGAATGCTTAAGGGGTAGTTGAAATAAAATTGATTGCAATAAATTCACATGATTGCATACATCATTTGCATTTTGTTGGCATACTCACACATACATCAGATTGATAGTTAATTGCAGGCAATCATAGAAAATCTGTTGCATATATGCATATGCAATGCACATTGTCATGCCTCTTCTGAAAATTGGAAAGTTTAGTCGACTGACCAAGTGCAACTGGTCGACCGAAACAGGTAAAATCTGAAGTTTGCTCATGAATGCATCCTTGAGTTTGAAAAACTCCGTGATCACATACGGACTGCACTGCATCGATATGAGCATTCATGTTTGACCTCATTGGTATATTGGGAGAAGGGCAGATCATTTCTGTCTGGAAACCTACACTATGCCCGAGGTGGTCTTAAGACTTAAGTACTCTGCCTAGTACCATAGGTCAAATTGCATATAGAGCATTTAGACTTTCATGAGCATAGTTCAAAAATTCCCCATGAGATTTTCATGATATATTTGATATCTCAACACATTTAGTTAGGGAGGGTGTCTGCATTTCATTGTCTAGTCATGGGCACTTAGATCATTTCAAACATCCATGAACCCAGCTCAATAATCCCTGCACAGCTTGAAGAACCAATTTGAAACACATATCACTCTCATCATGTCTAAGCTAACATTTCAATCCATTTAATCTGGAGGTGTTAGAGCACTCACTTCCCTGCTCATGTGATATTTGATCAAATTCCTTGATAGTGCTAAGGAAGTCTCTTCTTGAAAATCATGTATCTTCTGAGGGGGAGCCTTACTCCAAGGTCCTGTATTATAGTTCCTCAGGAGGAGTCACTCTCATTCTGTTTGAATCACATATTCAAAATCTATGTCAATTATGAAATCCATGCACCTAGGTAGGGGCAGTCCTTGAATGAATGACTTAAAATTGTGATTTTAATATCATGGTTCTGGAAATGAATTATATGCAATTTGCTGAAGCTGGATTGATATTAAGGTTGTTCAAATCTGTGGATCAACCATTATGCTCAACAACTTGGCTATAAGTCTCTGAAAATCCTGCAATAGCTTATGGCAGTTGATGATGTGATTTTTATGACAGGTATGATTCTAAGAATTTGAAATGATGCTCCATCACTATGCTGTAATAACATTGTCTGAATGATTTCTTGAACAAATCTTGATAGTAACTGTATGCTTGGCTTCACATTTGAACATAACTGCACAACTGGTGAATCAAATGGATCTTCAAATTCTGAAATCTTCTTCAATATATGATTTTGCACAGTTCTTAAATCAAAAAGGTTGTATTGCTTACTTCTGATCTTGTCTGCATCCTGGTTTAGAAAGGTCATGAACAGTCAATATGTGCAAGTCATTAGGGGTGACTTTGGTATGGAGTTAGGCTAAAGATGGGCTAAGTCAACCCGATTAAAGTAGCCCGAAATTAACCCATTTTTGATTTGGTAGGAGGACAGTTAATCTGGGAGTAAAGATGTGGGCTAACCTAATTTTAATCTAGTATGATTTGGTAAATAGTAGGTTAACCTAGTAATAATGAGAGAGAGAAATAGCATTTATTATGAGAGAGGGAGACACATTTAAGATAGCATTTATTGAGGTAGGAGGTTAACCCACCTTAACCCACTCTTGGGTGTGGGTTTCAAAACCCAGGAATATCCCTGGGTTAGCCCTTAACCTAACCCGACTAACACTAACTCCTTACCAAAGCACCAAAAAATTTATCCCGGAGATAACTTAGAGCTAACCCCGGGATAAACCAATACCAAAGAGAGGCTAGGAGTATGAATCAAACCTCTGCACTGTAATGCACTCTCGTGTAAATCATAGGCTACATAAACTAAAATTCATGCATTAGATGCATTAGGATCATTCAAATGAAAATTTGATCACTTGCACTCTTGTCTGCAATGCATTTAAAACAATCAAAATAAAATCTAAATTTTGCACAATCATTGCATTTTGCATTGCATTCTGCAAACTCTTTTCACTGCGTGCTTGCATGATAATATATGCTATACACCCCTGTCATTGGAATTTCTAAGACCTTACATTTCTTGCTACATAATTCTGTATTTGAGTCATCACTAGTGTGTCTCATGTCACACTCAGGGGGAGTAAATACTTAATAAGTGCATCGTTAAAAAGGGTAACTGCTCTGTCATGTATTCAAGTAAGTTTTCAGTACACATGCAAATCAAATTCGCACACTTCATGCACAAAACGTGAAAATGAGTGCTAGTTATAACGATATAGATGGTTCTTTTCAACACTCTACAGAAATTAAATTTACTGCATGAATGTTTAAGAGGCAGTTGAGAAAAAAGTCACCTACCTCTGCATGATAAGGTTGATAAAAAGAAAGGCAAAGCAATGCTCAATTATACTAAGTAAGATTGGACGCACGTCACCTAAGACGTGATGTGGTTCACTTCTGAAAAGTGTGTTCACTAAATAAGATTGGATACACGTCACCTGAGACGTGATGTGGTTCAACTCTGAAAAGTGTTGCACTTGAGTATCTCTGTTCAAAGAGGTGAGATGGTTAATACTCTAAGTAACCGGAGAGTCTGGCATGAGCTACATGTGTCTTCTCGTGTAAAAAGGGGCAGATTGAACCAGATCAATCCTCTGTCTATTGTGAAAATGTTTGGAAAAAAAAAATCAAAAATTTATGTTTCAGGCAGTGTGAAGCCTCCAATACGTTGTTCTCTAAAATTGAAGTGCAGTCTAAGAAATATCGTGTGTGTTGATCTGAAAAAAATCTGGTTATCCATATGGCTGAAACACATTATTTTCATGTTGTTCACTCACACTTAGAAATTTGATTTGATATGTGTTCAGGAAATTGAAAGACTGCATTGACAAATTGCACAATTCCTTCATATGTTTGCACAACCTTCTAAGTGTTGCACATGAACATTCTTGGTGCATTGACTTATGTGCATCTTTTGTACACCCTTCCCACTTCTAAATGAAGAGAGAAAATTATGTTGCATGTACATATATATATCTGCTTGATTGCATTGTACACTGCTCATCTTGGCATTCAATGTGTCTACACTTGCATGAATAAGGCTTTGTGTCTCTAAGAGACCATTTAAAACCTGAAAACACAGAACACTCTCATGCTTCAGTTTACAGTTAAGTTGCTTTAGCTACTTGATTGTGCTTCCACTTCTTGCTATCACATGGAATCAAACTGCTCTATTGCCTTCAGTTCTCTGCTGAGCATTCAGTGTAACTTCATCTACTACAAACCAGTTTGCACTGTTTTGGCTTACCCTCCAAGACAAATTTATGATCCTGCTGATTGTTAAGCATTACATTCCCTCTGCTGGACTCATATCTACTGTGTTATCAAACCATATTTTTTGATGATGTCAAAGGGGGAGAACTAGGTTTGATCTGAATTTAGATGGTCATGCCAATTTGTCAAAAAGGGAGAATAGTGATTATGTGATAATGGTTGTAATATCATTGTGATGCCATGACATTGTGTTGCCATGACTCATATCATTGTGATGCCATGACTCATAGTGTAGTGTTGCCATCATCAAAAAGGGGGGGATTGTTGTACCCCTGTGGCTTATAGTATGGTTTATAGTTTTGATGATGTCGAACACCATGAACACCATGAGTATGGTCTTGATGATGTAGAATACTGTGTCATATCATGAGTCTACATGTGCATAGATTTCATGCTTCATATATTGCCGTGTGCATTAAGTCTTATGCTTGATGGATTTATTTTATGCCTAATCTCTCTACCATGTGATGAACTCTTGAAGAACAGGTTGTCAGATAAAGGGCAGGCTACTAGTCTTCTCATATGCACTTGAAGTAACTCTATCTGAAAAGCATCTGTAGAAGAGGCCCAGATCAAAGTGTGACATGTCAAAGCAGTACAAGCAGTGAAATCTAAGACAGTCTGTAACGACCCGAGAATCCGATTACCGGGAAGGCCCGATAACCCGAGACTCGTACCGCCACCCACGAGTCCGAAGACTCGGAAGGGTTAAAAGGATGGTGTGGAAACTACACAAGTATCACAAATAATTGCAGAAATTAAACAGTTATAATATTAAGCAGGAAATGAATTTAACATTTTACATGGTCCACAATAAAATAACAACAACAGCAACAGTAGTCCACGACTAGTACAGTGACAAGAAAGAAAAGTACAGCTACACGGGGCATCCCCCGGCTCTGACCTCTGGCACTACCTCTGGACACCCGCACCACGCTTCCGCTGCGCTCCTGACACGCTCCCCGAAGGTGGCGCCTCACCTGAAACACGGTGAAAACACGCAGGGAATGAGTCTCGGAACAAGACTCAGTAGGGATCACTCGAACCCTACCTCGAAAAACGAGAAACCACTACTCTAGCGGTAGGAAAGTACCTCGGAAAGGAAAGCCCTGTACTCTACAGAACTAGACCCTACGGCACGCAAACCGACACACGTGCCACGGTACGAGAAGACCGAAACTCAACGGTCGAACCGTCAAAACCCGAAGGTCGGAAACACACGACTGACAGTCTGACACTCCGTACTCGACAGGAGTACCACCCACTAGAAGCACAGCCGGTAGCGTCCCCTGACGTCTTACACCGCACCGCAGGTGAACCGCCTGACGTGGTAGGTCCTACCCGAGGCGCAAACACCGTACAAGTAACCACAAACAAGTGACTAGCTGGGGTCACGCCCGTCGACGTGGGTCCAACCGCCCCCAACCACGTGTGCACACACAGACCGCGCGTCCCTGGTCTGGCCCTCTGACCGGTTTTCCCCTCAGCCGGACTCTGGCTGCAAGACGTGGGGCCCAACGGTAACCGGTCCACAAACCGTCTCTAAAGGTCAGCCCGTACACCACTCCCTGGTGCGACTAGCACACGCGTACTAGTAGGCTACGACTAGTGGAGGGTCACTGAAGGAGTAGACTCTCAAGTTACGGAAAACAACGCCCAAGCCCGACAACGTGTGGGAATCACCCCACGCACTAGTCCCGTCGCACGGAGACCACGGTCGGAGAAAAGCGAGGTTGCCACCCTCATGGGGCAACACAGGAAGTGGCGGTCTACCCTCAGACCGTCACTGCCAAATGGCGGTCCACTCTAGGGCCGTCACTTGGAAATAGCGGTCTAAGGCGGACCGTCACACGGCCAGGGGGTAGGGGGAAGCGACGCGCCCACCCTAGTGCGTCGCTTGGAAGCGGCGCACCTAGGCCAGGGCGTCACATGGCACCCCACACCCACGAAAACCACAGGGAAAGTAACGCGCTTACCCTGGCGCGTCGCTTGCAAGCAACGCGTCGGGCTCAGTGCGTTACTCGCATGTGACGCGCCTAGACCAGCGCGTCGCATGGCCCTCACGCTCGGGATGGAAAGGGAAGTGACGCGCCTGCCCCAGCGCGTCGCTTGTAAGTAACGCGCTGGGCCCAGTGCGTCGCTTGGCCCATCCACATGGGGGACAACAGGAAGTAACGCTCCTGCCCCAGTGCGTTACACGCATGTAACGCGCCTATCTCGGTGCGTTACATGGCCTGACCCCCAACGGTCAAAACCCAACGGTCGAAAGCATGTGACGGCCCAGCCCAGGGGCGTCACTAGCAAACGGCGGCCAGTCGCAGGACCGCTACAGCCCTCGACCCTAAAGGCCAACACCCAGGGAAGTAACGCACCCCTCTAGGGGCGTTACAAGCATGTGACGGTCACTGGAGTGACCGTCGCTTGCCCCAGAGCACGCTACGGCGGGAAAACCCCAAAAACACCAACCACGCCCCCGTACCTCCACCGGAGAGGGGGAAAACAAGGGGGAAGACCCCTGGGGACCCCTAGCATGCATCTAAACCACCAAAACATAGAATCATGGGCTAAAACCATAGATCGGGCGGCTCACCCCAAAACATGGAAAAACCCCAAAAACGCCCAAACATGCCTCTCTCGGCCTCCCCGCGGCCTACAAACCACGGAAAAGAACGGCGAAGAGCTAGGGAACGTCACCCTACCTCAATGGAGCGAATGCTCCGCCGGATCGTCCACGAATCGCGAAGAACGCTTGAAAACCCTCGTTCTTCCTTAAGCTTCCCACGCTTGCCGCACGCCCCCACGACCGCCTCGCCGCCGCCCACGTCGCCGCGCCGTCGCCCCGCCGCCGTCTGCAGCCGGAGGGGAGCTCGCCGTGGCCAACCGGGAGGAAGAGAGGGAGAGGGAGGGAGACACGGTGGAGGAGGAAGGAGGAAGAAGAAGAGAGGAAGAAGAAGATGGTGGGGGAGAGAGAAAAGAAAAAGGGTTTTATAGAAAAACCCGGAAAATCCGTAAAATTCCAAAAAATAGGAAATCACACCCCCGCGATCCTCGGAACGCACCGATCGCAACGGTACCACTCGTGTCCGTGTGAACAGCCCGGTTCACCCGCAACGAGCGTCCGAAGAGAAAAGCCGAAACACACACCGGGAATCGGAAAACACACGCGGAAAAAGCCGCGGAACGCCTCCGGGCCTCCGAAACGACTCCGGATCGCGCCGATCCGAACACGAAAGATGTCCGAAACGAAATTTCGGACACAACGGAGCCGGACACTCCGAAAACTAGATCCGGGACCCATGAAGAAGGATCCGAAAGGTCCGGGATATTACAGCCCTCCCCCCTTAAGGAATTTCGTCCTCGAAATTGAGAACAACCCAAGGGGAAAGAAGAGGAAGACTCACTCAAACAGGTACGGGAACTGCTGACGCATCTCGTCCTCACGTTCCCACGAAGCCTCACCACCAGAGTGTCGTTGCCACACGACTTTTACCAAGGGAATGACCTTGTTCCGCAGGCGCTGCTCTCGCCTATCCTCCACGCGGATCGGAAACTCTGGGAGAGAAAGATCTGGAGTCACCTCAGGCCAAACGGAAAACTCGAGCACATGAGAGTCATCGGGCATATACTTCCGCAACATAGAGACGTGGAACACGTCATGCACCGACGCCAACTCAGAGGGTAACTGCAACCGGTAAGCAACCTCACCGATGCGCTCCACAATCGCGAAAGGACCAATATAGCGGGGACTCAGCTTCCCACGCCGTCCAAACCGCATCACCCCCTTCATCGGAGAAACTCTCAAGAACACATGATCGCCCACGGCGAACTCGAGGGGCTGCCGCCTACGGTCAGCATAGCTCTTCTGCCGACTCTGGGCCGCCAACATGTTCTGACGAACCAGGTGCACAACATCCACACATTGCTGCACCAATTCCGGTCCCGTCAAAACACGCTCACCCACCTCAAACCAATCAAGTGGAGTCCGACAAGGACGCCCATACAATGCCTCATAAGGAGCCATGCCGATGCTCGAATGAAAGCTGTTGTTATAGGCAAACTCCACTAACGGTAGGTGACGAATCCAACTCCCCTGCCACTCCAGGCAGCAGGATCTCAGCATGTCCTCCAAAGTCTGAATGGTCCTCTCAGACTGGCCATCCGACTGTGGATGATACGCCGAGCTAAATGCCAACTCCGTGCCAAGAGCTCGCTGGAAACTCCTCCAGAATCCAGAAGTGAAGCGCGGATCCCGATCCGACACGATCGAAATGGGAACCCCATGCAACGGAACGATCCGCTCCACATAAAGACGAGCCAACTTAGGCACGCTCCAGCTGACCTTGACCGGTAGCAACCGCGTCACCTTCGTCAGCCGATCCACCAGCAACCAAATACTGTCCTGCCCAGTCGGGGTTCTGGGCAACCCCACCACAAAATCCGTGGTCACATGGTCCCACTTCCAAGCAGGAACATCCAAGGGCTGGAGAGTACCGCCTGGTCGCTGATGCTCCGCCTTCACTTGCTGACAGATCAGGCACCTGGCCACAAACTCGGCCACATCTCTCTTCATGCCAGGCCACCAGAACTGCCTCCGCAAGTTCCGATACATCTTCGTCGCACCCGGGTGCACAGTGTACCTGCTCCCATGAGCCTCGCGTAACACCGCACGACGAACCTGCTCCTCCCCTGGGACGTACAGCCTGCCACGAAACCTCGCAGCACCGTCCTCGCCAAGCTCCACATCAGCTATCGCCAAAATCCGGGGCAACTCAGGGTCCGCATGCTGAGCCTCTGTCACCTGACGACGGATAGCAGGAGTGACAGTCAGACTCGCAAGCACTGCCAACCCTGGCTTCTGGGGAATCTTGAGCCTGAAAGATACTTCGGGCACCTGTTCCCAGAGCCTCCACTTCCTCAGCATCAAGGTACTGACCGCAACCTTCCTACTCAAGGCATCGGCGACGACATTCATCCTGCCCGGCTGATAAGACAGGGTGAAGTCATAGTCCTTCATGAACTCCATCCAACGCCTTTGTCTGAGGTTCAGATCTCTCTGCGAGAACACATACCTCAGACTCTGATGGTCAGTGAACACCTCGAACTTCTCACCGTACAGATAATGCCTCCAGATCTTCAGCGCGAAGATCACTGCCGCCAACTCAAGGTCATGGGTAGGGTAGTTCTCCTCATGGGGCTTTAGCTGCCGAGATGCATAAGCCACCACTCTACCATGCTGCATCAGAACAGCACCCAATCCAACGCCGGAAGCATCTGTACACACCACAAAACCTCCCGATCCAGAAGGCAAAACCAACACCGGAGCCGAGGTGAGCAACCTCTTCAGTTCCCTAAAGCTCTGCTCACACTCCTCGGACCAGACGAAAGGCACATCCTTCCGCGTGAGCCTCGTCATCGGGGTCGCAATGCGGGAAAAATCCTGGATAAACCGGCGATAATAACCCGCAAGCCCCAAGAAACTCCGGATCTCCGTCACCGACCTCGGCCTCGGCCACTGCATCACGGCCTCGACCTTGGCGGGATCCACGGAAATGCCATCACCAGAAATCACGTGCCCCAGAAAGTGCACCTCGCTGAGCCAAAACTCGCACTTGCTGAGCTTCGCATACAACTGGTGATCTCGCAACGTCTGCAGCACCACACCCAAATGGTACGCATGCTCCTCGGCAGACTGCGAATAAACAAGGATGTCATCCACGAAGATGACCACGAACTGGTCCAAATACGGGTGGAACACCCTCTGCATCAAGTCCATGAAGGCTGCTGGGGCATTGGTGAGCCCAAACGGCATCACCAGAAACTCATAATGCCCGTACCTCGTACTGAACGCAGTCTTCTCCACATCGGACTCGCGAATTCTCAGCTGATAGTAACCGGACCGCAAATCAACCCGCGAGAACACTCGCGCAGACTGCAGCTGGTCGAACAAATCATCAATCCGCGGCAACGGATACTTGTTCTTAACGGTCACTTCATTCAGCTGCCGATAGTCAATGCACAGCCGCAGACTACCGTCCTTCTTCTTCACAAACAGCACGGGCGCACCCCAAGGGGAAAAGCTCGGACGAATATACCCCTTGGCCAACAGCTCCTGCAACTGCGCCCTCAACTCCCTCAACTCAGCGGGGGCCATACGGTAGGGAGCCTTCGCCAAAGGTCCCGTACCAGGCACAACCTCGATCACGAAATCGATCTCCCGCTGGGGAGGTAATCCAGGCAACTCCTCAGGAAAAACATCGGGAAACTCGCACACCACCGCAATGTCCTCGACATTCGGCTCCATCCGGTCAGACACAACCACTGACGCGAGAAAACCCTGGCAACCTGAATCAAGCAATCGACGGGCTCGAATAGCAGAGATAAGAAATCGAGAAGAGGTGGAACGGATACCTTGGAAATAGAAGGTCCTCTTGCTCGGATGCTGGAAGTAGACCCTCTTCATTCCACAATCCACCACCGCTCTATGAGTCTCGAGCCAATCCATGCCTAGAATCACATCATAATCCCGAAGCTGCAACGCATACAACCTGCCTGGCATACTCCGTCCATCGATCCACACCGGAACCTGGTCGAAGCAATACGGAGTGACCATAAAGTCACCCGAAGGCAACTCCACAGCCAAATCACAGGACAACTGGGTCACCGGCTCCTCGACGCTCGACGCGAAATCCTCCGAAATAAACGAATGAGACGCGCCAGAATCAAATAAAACCCGAGCCGCACAACCCAAAATCTGAACGGTACCTTCCACGAGCTGCGACGCTACTGCCTCTGCCCTGGTCAAGTGCGTGATCTGGCCACGAGCTCTCTGCCTGCCTCCCACACTAGCTGACCTGGGTAGCGGCGGATACTGTCCCTGCTGCTGCTGCTGCTGGGAAACCTGCTGCTGCGGCGGCCTCTGAGGACAGTCACGCGCCATGTGCCCTGGCTGGTCACACCGAAAACAGATGATCGGCGCCGTGCACTGCCTGCCTGGGTGGGTCTCACTACACCGTGGACAAGGTCCTCGCGATCCACCCACCGATCCCTGTCGCTGCAAAGGAAACGGCTGCTGCACACTGCCCGATGAAGCCTGCCCCTGATCTCTGGACTTCTTCTTGCCGAACCCCTTCTTGAAGAACTTCTTGACCTTCGAGCCGAAGGACGCAGATCCTGTCACCGAAGCTGCCGATGCCGGTACTCCTGAACCACCCGACGCAGACTGAAAGAAACCCTGCTGCTGAGTAGCCGACTGCTGGCTGCGACCTGACACAGACTGCCCCTGGCTGATCGGTCCTCGAGTCCTCTGCATATCCATCTCCAAGGAAATCGCAACACGAGACGCCGTCTCGAGATCAGTGGCCCCATTCGCGATCAGATGGTGCCTCAGCTCCAGCCTCAAGCCCTGCACAAACTGCGTCGTCCTCACCCTCTCATGCTCCATGATATGAGGTGCGTACCGACCCAGCTCGACAAATCGGGCCCTGTACTGCAACACGGACATGTCACCCTGCACCAGCTCCAGAAACTCCCGCATCCGCTGCGTAGCAACAACATCTGGACAGTACGTACGCTCGAAAGCACTGACAAAGTCATCCCACTCGACCTGCTCAAGTGGACGAAGCTGAAAGGACGTCTTCCACTCGGAAGACCACCACCTCCGAGCCGTACCCTGCAACTGGTTGTAGGCCAACACCACTCTGTCCTCGACAGCACTCTTCGCAGAACTGAACACCCGCTCCATCTCATCAAGCCAATCACGAGCCGCATCAGGGTCTGCCTGGCCGCTAAAGTAAGGTGGATGGAACTGCATGAAGTCCCTCACTGCTCGGCCTGGCCCACCCCTGACTGACGAGCCCTCACCGGCCTCTCCGCCGAACTGCTGAGCCATGAGATGGTACATGCCACGGAGAAAACCCTCGGCCCCCGGAGCCCTCGCAGCATCCGCGGCCTCGGTAGCTCCCGGAACTCTGCTATGCTCCTCCTGGTCCCTCTGGACCCCCTGCTGGATCTCCTGACCTCCAGCCGACTGCCCCTGCTGAGAGCGAGAACTTCTCCTCGGCGCCATACTCGCTCCTGAAGCACAAGACAGAAAACACACAAACGGCAAGGTCAAAATAAACACACGGTGCCCCATGCCAGCGTCATCTGTACATCATCGTTGTGGACTAGTGGACCACTACAATTACCTATGATTCTCATGTAATTCCACAACCGCGCTCTGATACCAGCTGTAACGACCCGAGAATCCGATTACCGGGAAGGCCCGATAACCCGAGACTCGTACCGCCACCCACGAGTCCGAAGACTCGGAAGGGTTAAAAGGATGGTGTGGAAACTACACAAGTATCACAAATAATTGCAGAAATTAAACAGTTATAATATTAAGCAGGAAATGAATTTAACATTTTACATGGTCCACAATAAAATAACAACAACAGCAACAGTAGTCCACGACTAGTACAGTGACAAGAAAGAAAAGTACAGCTACACGGGGCATCCCCCGGCTCTGACCTCTGGCACTACCTCTGGACACCCGCACCACGCTTCCGCTGCGCTCCTGACACGCTCCCCGAAGGTGGCGCCTCACCTGAAACACGGTGAAAACACGCAGGGAATGAGTCTCGGAACAAGACTCAGTAGGGATCACTCGAACCCTACCTCGAAAAACGAGAAACCACTACTCTAGCGGTAGGAAAGTACCTCGGAAAGGAAAGCCCTGTACTCTACAGAACTAGACCCTACGGCACGCAAACCGACACACGTGCCACGGTACGAGAAGACCGAAACTCAACGGTCGAACCGTCAAAACCCGAAGGTCGGAAACACACGACTGACAGTCTGACACTCCGTACTCGACAGGAGTACCACCCACTAGAAGCACAGCCGGTAGCGTCCCCTGACGTCTTACACCGCACCGCAGGTGAACCGCCTGACATGGTAGGTCCTACCCGAGGCGCAAACACCGTACAAGTAACCACAAACAAGTGACTAGCTGGGGTCACGCCCGTCGACGTGGGTCCAACCGCCCCCAACCACGTGTGCACACACAGACCGCGCGTCCCTGGTCTGGCCCTCTGACCGGTTTTCCCCTCAGCCGGACTCTGGCTGCAAGACGTGGGGCCCAACGGTAACCGGTCCACAAACCGTCTCTAAAGGTCAGCCCGTACACCACTCCCTGGTGCGACTAGCACACGCGTACTAGTAGGCTACGACTAGTGGAGGGTCACTGAAGGAGTAGACTCTCAAGTTACGGAAAACAACGCCCAAGCCCGACAACGTGTGGGAATCACCCCACGCACTAGTCCCGTCGCACGGAGACCACGGTCGGAGAAAAGCGAGGTTGCCACCCTCATGGGGCAACACAGGAAGTGGCGGTCTACCCTCAGACCGTCACTGCCAAATGGCGGTCCACTCTAGGGCCGTCACTTGGAAATAGCGGTCTAAGGCGGACCGTCACACGGCCAGGGGGTAGGGGGAAGCGACGCGCCTACCCTAGTGCGTCGCTTGGAAGCGGCGCACCTAGGCCAGGGCGTCACATGGCACCCCACACCCACGAAAACCACAGGGAAAGTAACGCGCTTACCCTGGCGCGTCGCTTGCAAGCAACGCGTCGGGCTCAGTGCGTTACTCGCATGTGACGCGCCTAGACCAGCGCGTCGCATGGCCCTCACGCTCGGGATGGAAAGGGAAGTGACGCGCCTGCCCCAGCGCGTCGCTTGTAAGTAACGCGCTGGGCCCAGTGCGTCGCTTGGCCCATCCACATGGGGGACAACAGGAAGTAACGCTCCTGCCCCAGTGCGTTACACGCATGTAACGCGCCTATCTCGGTGCGTTACATGGCCTGACCCCCAACGGTCAAAACCCAACGGTCGAAAGCATGTGACGGCCCAGCCCAGGGGCGTCACTAGCAAACGGCGGCCAGTCGCAGGACCGCTACAGCCCTCGACCCTAAAGGCCAACACCCAGGGAAGTAACGCACCCCTCTAGGGGCGTTACAAGCATGTGACGGTCACTGGAGTGACCGTCGCTTGCCCCAGAGCACGCTACGGCGGGAAAACCCCAAAAACACCAACCACGCCCCCGTACCTCCACCGGAGAGGGGGAAAACAAGGGGGAAGACCCCTGGGGACCCCTAGCATGCATCTAAACCACCAAAACATAGAATCATGGGCTAAAACCATAGATCGGGCGGCTCACCCCAAAACATGGAAAAACCCCAAAAACGCCCAAACATGCCTCTCTCGGCCTCCCCGCGGCCTACAAACCACGGAAAAGAACGGCGAAGAGCTAGGGAACGTCACCCTACCTCAATGGAGCGAATGCTCCGCCGGATCGTCCACGAATCGCGAAGAACGCTTGAAAACCCTCGTTCTTCCTTAAGCTTCCCACGCTTGCCGCACGCCCCCACGACCGCCTCGCCGCCGCCCACGTCGCCGCGCCGTCGCCCCGCCGCCGTCTGCAGCCGGAGGGGAGCTCGCCGTGGCCAACCGGGAGGAAGAGAGGGAGAGGGAGGGAGACACGGTGGAGGAGGAAGGAGGAAGAAGAAGAGAGGAAGAAGAAGATGGTGGGGGAGAGAGAAAAGAAAAAGGGTTTTATAGAAAAACCCGGAAAATCCGTAAAATTCCAAAAAATAGGAAATCACACCCCCGCGATCCTCGGAACGCACCGATCGCAACGGTACCACTCGTGTCCGTGTGAACAGCCCGGTTCACCCGCAACGAGCGTCCGAAGAGAAAAGCCGAAACACACACCGGGAATCGGAAAACACACGCGGAAAAAGCCGCGGAACGCCTCCGGGCCTCCGAAACGACTCCGGATCGCGCCGATCCGAACACGAAAGATGTCCGAAACGAAATTTCGGACACAACGGAGCCGGACACTCCGAAAACTAGATCCGGGACCCATGAAGAAGGATCCGAAAGGTCCGGGATATTACACAGTCCAAGTAGTGAAATCTAAGTGAATCAGACCAACTGGAAGCTTACACTGAAAGGCCAGGTCGAAGCAACAGCTTGTGATCCGACGCCTCAGAGGATTTGGTTTAGAACTTCAACGGTCTGAAAGCCTAAGTCAACACAGCTGAGTTCATAACTACAGTACAGCATTTAGACAACATATTCAAGAAAATCTGAGTCAGAATAATCCAAGGAAAGGATCTCAAAGAGCATGGATTAGTTGATATGATGAGGCGAGGTTAGAAAGATGCATCGACGTAACAAGGGAATATCTCGATGCAGCCAACATCTCCGAAGCAACTTCAGTATGATGCATCAACGCATCTAGCAGATGCCTCGATGCAGTCACAACTTCAGAAGAGAGTTAAAGAGCTGCGTTGCTAAAAACAAAGGGATGACTCGACACATCAAGCGTCCATATGAAGGACTCTCAATTCAGAATATGGAGTCCGTCAGATAGGTTGATGCACCCAACAGATGCATCAACGCAACATGATGCTACACAAAGATTCAAGCACGATGCTGAAGCCACTTGCACCGACACACTAAGAAGAACAACTGCCAGAGTACATATGAAGTCTACGCATTAGGACGATGCACCGACGCATCAAGGCAGGTTGTGTACCTTCAAAAGGAACTACGTTAACGCATCAGGGTGATGCACTGGAGCACCAGTCAAGGCTAGGATTCTAAAAAGCAACGTCGAAGCATCATGATCATGCATCGACACATCAAGCCACAAGCCATGTCTAAGGTCAAAGCCAAGATCCAATGCTCCGACATCTCAACTGCCAACATAAATCTTCTGTACTCCATGTCGCGACCTTTTAGTCATGCATTTTTCCAGAACATATGGATGGTCTGTCATGTGACAATTTCAGATTGATTAAAGTCCTATTCGACCAGTTAAGGGTTAAGTGTGATATCTGGGCATCAGTGAAGGGCAATTAAGGAAAACTTGAGCCGCAAAGTAGAATATGCCTCATCACGTGATCACTTGAAGAAAGAACGCGTGAAGACCGTACTGAGAGAGAATTGGCGCGAAAACCTCTCATCACACGTGGCTGTCCTCTGAGAATTATGATTGCAAATCAGAATATTCTTTATCCACGTGGACGAATCAACTTTTGATTGCTGATCCGGATCGCGGAGAGAAGAATGACGACGCTCTGTTCTATAAATATGAGCATCCTCGTTCAGAAGGATGGCGCTGGAAAATTGCATAAAAGAAGAGCATATCCGAGAGTCCCCTCTGAGAGAAAAGAAAGACAGAATTCCACAGAGAGAGGGAGAGAAGAGCATCCAGTCAGTTTCATCGAGAATCTGCTTCGATCTGAAGCTACATTGGTTTCCTCTTCTATTTTGATCGAAGTGTTTTAATCTTAGTTTCTATTTTCTATTTACTTTTGTTCTTCAGCACTGTGATTTCGTTTTGTGGTTCCCTCTTGGTAAAGAGGAAGGGAGTCTAACTCCGGTGTCCCCTCTGTAGGTTCAGAGGAAGAGAGGTCCGTGACCTCTGGTTGGGTGAATTGCTGGGAGCAATTCACTGGGTTCCCTCTTGGTAAAGAGGAAGGGAGTCTAACTCCAGTGTCCCCTCTGTAGGTTCAGAGGAAGAGAGGTCCGTGACCTCTGGTTAGGTGAATTGCTGGGAGCAACTCACTGGGTTCCCTCTTGGTAAAGAGGAAGGGAGGTTGAATCTCCGGGATTTCCTCCTAGGTTGCAGGAGAAGCAAGGAGTGTGTTCCTTGGGGAAGCTGTATGACAGCAGTTGTCGCAGACTGAGTCTGCTTCTTGCGGTTGGCAAGGTGAAGCCTCACTCAGGTTGAGTGAGGGGTGGATGTAGATCTGCGAAGCAGATCGAACCACCTAAAAAACTCAGTGTCCTGTGGTTTGCTTGAGCGTTCATTCCCTATCTCCTACCTCCCCTTCGCAGGTTGATGCTTAAGATGGTTCCTTCTTATAATCTGATTTAGTGTTGATCTAGATTGAGCTATTCTGTTTGTTTTAAGATCTGTCTGAAATAGCCCATGCTAAGGTCAGTGTCCATTTAAATACTGCATTCTGCCTTTCGTTCGAGTGTAGTTCTAACCGAACCTTTGAACTGTTGTTTGCTTCTGCTTGTAGTACTCTCATGTGTGTGCTAAGCATTTGAGTTTGGTTCCATGAGAACTGAGAGTCATCTAAGAGCACATTCGTTGTGAGCCTTCCGCTACCGTATGCTAAGTGTTCGAATGTTGGTCGTATTGGTCCGTGAGAATTGTTGGACTCCTCTGTGAACATCAAAGTAGTTCTTGCTGGGGCCAATCGTGGCTATTTCTGTTTTAGTTAACTGGCTTTCAATTAAGTTTTCTTTTGTTTTAAAATTGGGCTAAATCTTGTGATAGGATCCATTCACCACCCCCCTCTGGATCCCATCTTGCACCCATCTCCTTCCTAACACGTTGTGCTTGTCGCCTCATCATCTCTTGGAGCCAAGAGGTTTATCAACCCTTTCTGACGACAAACAAGGAAGATTTCCAGGGCCCTATGATGAGAAAAGGAATGTGATCTCTAACGTGTTTCATCATCAGATGAGTTTGATGACTCTTCAAACAACCATCCTCTAGATCTTGGTGTGATGTGGGTGCCTCCTAGCTCCTCCCAGTTTCACATATGCGTTGGGGTAGATTCTCTTGCACAAGGCAAGAAGGGACACATTGCCAACCACTGATCCACATGTCTTAAGAATCACAACAACTCTCGTTGTTCTTGTTGTAACTGCATAATCTCCCTTTCAATATGGATGCTCCTTCAAACTGCCAGACCTTCGGGCATTTGCGATAGGGTGTATATCCCGACATGGTATTATGCCACCAGTGTGAAAGTCTGGCCTCCGATGCCTTAGTGTTGCTATTGGTAGCTGGAACAGATTTGTTAACTGTGATCTCCTTCCTTTTGTTTCAGGGATCTTATAAAGCACATTGACAGTAATGCTTTGTGCCGGTCTGACATGGGGTTGGGGCGGCTCCACTCGATGACCTTACATATTGATGGTGTTATCTTTGATCAGCTTCTCTTCTATGCTTTTTAAGACATAGCAATCTTCTATGGTGTGACCCAACATGCGGTGGTACATGCAATAATTGGGTTCACTTAACTTTCCCACATTCGCAGGCTTCCATGGTTCCAGCAGGACTTTCAATCGTTCTCTCATGCAAAGCCAAAAGAGCCCCTTTGTATGTTCTTTCTTGAAAGAATACGGCATTTTCAGACGCTCCTCCAAAGCGATGACCGATGCTTTGCCCGCAAGCTTCTTGTCGGGAGTATTCGGATTTCCTCCTCCATTTTTGCCATTTGCTAGAGAGAAATCTGCTGCGTTCACCTCGTTCCTACTAGTATTGCAGTCTTTTGACAATCTGCCTTTAGTTGAGATGAAGTCGGGGTTGTCAGTGAACTACCAAACGCCCTCCAACCAGCGAGGAGCCAATGGCAGCATCAGTCAAGTCTGCCCCAGCCCAGTAGAGACGCCAGCGTCGCCATCAGGGAGGGACACCACCACCACCGGTGCCACTGGCACAGCTGAAAGGTTTTGCTGATACACTCCGTGAAGGGAGGGTTGCCCAACTGCTGCCCACGGAAGGCGCATCACCGTCGTCAATAGTGGCCGCGGTGCAGCCATCCACGGTGGTTGAAGCACCGCAACTGAAGCTTACCTTGCTGCCGCCACTACCACCGGTGGACCCAACAGCGTCGTGAGACATGGGGCCAAGAGTCTACTGCATTGCTGATATGATCGCAACGGTTCCTCAGTCTGCATTGGACGGCTCGGGCTCTCCCAACGACTAACCGAACAGGATCGGCCCACCTGCTCCCTCAGTCCCAGCTGGCCTCTCTGCTAATCCAGTTAAATCTTGGATCGTTGGAAACAACTCCTCTTCAAAGGCAACCCAACTTCCAATTCAAGCAAGTCTCTTGACTTCTCCAGCTACAAATGTAGCAATCCTAGGTAAGGCAAGCCCAATCCAAGAAATGGCTCCCAGCCTATCCTCTCTGGCCTCCTTTCCAGGAATGACAACGATGGAGCCATCTCCAACGAGTGCCTTAAACCCAGTGTTCCTACCACAAGTGCCATCCCAGGCAACTGCACCCCTCCAAGATCCTACCGGAGACATGCTAACAACCTCCAAAGAAGGCAAGCTGTGTTGGAACGCTAAAGGGTGATCTAGAGGGGGGTGAATAGATCAAACACCCGATAAAAAATTACTGCAGCAGAAACAAATGCGGAATGAAAACTTCTACTGAACAGATAGTGGGCACAATACGAATACCAGCTAGAAAAGATAAAGAACAGTCCTAAGCAAACATCTACTGCGCAAGGACAGAAATATAGAAGCTATGCAAACCATAAAACAATCACACAGCAGACAAAGGTTTTTAGGTGGTTCGGTCCTCCAGACCTACATCCACCCCACACTCAACCCGAGTGTGGATTACTGCTGACTCACAGCTTGAACCGCTGGGCCTCACAGCTTGCCTACAATCCGCTGAGCCTCACAGCTTGCTGTCCAGTGGAATCCTCCACTGCAACCGCTGGGGATTACAGCTTGACCCGTCCAGAGGCAGCACCTCTGCAAACGCTGACCAACAGCTTGAACACAAGAGTTTCGAAAACAAAACAAAAAGGCAAACAAACGAAAAAGGAAATGTATCCCTGCAGGGAATGTAGCTCAAACAAGTGAGCAAACTCAGATCGGGTTTTGAACCAACGATCTGAGGAACAAATCTCTCAACTCTTCACTCTCTCAACTCTCTTTCTTTTCTCTCTTTCTTTTTCTCTTCTGCTGGATCGAAGGGCTCTCTGCTCTCAGCTTTTCCTTCAAGGCTTCTGCATTCGATCAGTCTTCATCTGTGGACGAAGGCTTCCTTTTATAAGCAGTCACAGCAGGAGCAGCACTGGGCGCGTGTCTTCCACATTTCCCGCCCAAGTGTTTTGGCCACGTGTCATCCTGTCAGCCCTTCCAGCCTCGGATCGCGTGCCCCTTCATTAAGCTTCACGAACAGAACCTGTCAGACAGAGAATTATCAGTTTAATGTCGACACATTGTATAGACTTCGTTCGATGCATCAAGCAATGTGTAGACTTGATAATGCGAAGACAGTGTATAGACTTTGCAGTGTGTGCAGTGATGCACAAGATGAAGTATGCACAATGACTGTATGGACTTGGCGTTCTGAACAATGTACATACTTGCTGTGAAGACCAATGCCCAAATGCAGTGTATGGACTTAGCGTGAATGCAATGCAAACACAAGAGTGTATAGACTTGATGAATGCGATGCAGACACACAGAGTGTGTAGACTTGATGAACAATGCATTCTAGGCAAACCCTGTACAGACTTGAATGATGAAGCACACGATGCAATGTGAAGACTTTGAAGAACATATGCTGTACAGACTTCGAATCAAAAGTTGCACGATGTACAGACATATTCGATGTACATACTTTCTATATGCTCAAGACTATGCACAACGAATGTGTATACTTGCTGTAAGGGATGTACAGACTTGATAAATGAACCAATGTATAGACTTAGACAATCTTGCTAACATGCATGAACAAAAGGCATTGTATATACTTGGCCAATGCAATGATGTACAGACTTGCACAATTCCAGCTACAGTGCAGTGTATGGACATGAAGAATGATGCATGTAACGGATGTGTAGACTTTGCAATGTTCAACTGAGACGGAAGATGAGACGATGAAGTCTGTACAGACTTGAAGACAATGCATGCTTCAATGTGAAGACTTCGTCTATGCATAAGACGCTAATTGAGATGGTCCAGTGTATATACTTATGTTGTGCTGCAAGATGGCAGTGTACACACTTGGTGTCCACTTGAGACGCTCAGTGAGACGGTGAGCAATGTACAGACTTGCTGAAGTGAGAGCATGAACAGTCTGCAAACAGTGCAATGTATAGACTTTACATATGCACTGGCTGTACAGACTTGCCAATGTATAGACTTTAAGTCCAATGCAAAAGGCTGTACAAACTTCATGAACAATGCATGATTGTACTGGACGATGTATAGACTTAACTTATGCAGACCAGTCCGATGTATAGACTTTGGCTAGACAAGCTACAGGGCCGATGTATAGACTTTGCAAATGTTCAGACTTGAATGCTCGACCAGTGTACAGACTTGCCACCGACCAAAGTATAGACTTGAAAAGCTTGAACACAGCGATGTGCAGACTTTGTGATGTATAGACTTATGAATGCAACGTAGGTAAAGGTCCCAATGTATAGACTTCCAATATGAATGCAACCGCTGTACAGACTTGCTCAACCAGTCCGATGTACAGACTTGGAATTTCAACAGAAGGATGTACAGACTTGGAAATGATGCATGACGTTGTACAGACTTCATGTAATGCATGCAGACGCTGACTGAGACGGTGCACAATGTATAGACTTGTAAGACGCTAAATGACACAGTCCAATGTATAGACTTTACTTCGTGCATGCAAGACAAGGCTGATGCAATGTATAGACTTGCGAAGCTGGGGGGTCAACCCACTTAAGTGCACT